>CM033111.1:18244785-18577120 GCA_019321725.1 Paulownia fortunei | reverse complement strand
GCCGCCGCAAAACTAGTAAGGCATTGTTTGTATTTTTAGCATGACATTTTGCTCAAAATTCTTATTGACTTGAATCTAGACCCATTGGGAAAATAAGAGACAGGTTTATGAGGCTATAACTTTTCTATTGACCACTAAGCCTAATGCATTCAATTTCAAAGAGAAAAAATGAGTTAAATAATTAGTAGAGCATTGAATTTTAAGATATGACACATCTTTGTATTTTTAGAATAACTTTCTCTACAAACTTGATATTAAACTGATTCAAGTTGCTATAGAAAGCAAATAGATATAAATATAATTCATATAAAGACACTAAAAGCCAATTCATTAGGGAAGGTCAAAAATCAATTTCAAAAAGCTGGACGAAGCAAAACTTAGCGCGCAGCACCGCCATGGCAGCATGTCTAGCACCGCGGTGCCGTTTTCATGCACCATAGCATCATTTGGATAGAATGTTTAGCACTGTGATGCCATTTCATAGAGTAGTGGTTCTAGTTGATGATTTTTTTGCCAGATTTTCTAAAACTTTGGCGCCGCAATGTCCATCACTTGCGGATGAGAATTTGACACGGATTAAGAGTTTTAGTTGCTATCTTGGAAAGGAATTATAAAAGGAAGGACTCAAAATACTTTCATGACTTTTGGCAACTAAAAGAAAAGAGAAAAACAAGGAAAAAGGCTTTTAAGAGAAGGAATCATCTCCCATGATTTTCATAATTTCTTCAACCTTCTTTTTTTACTTTTTCTTTATCATGAACATGAATTTGTCAATAAATTCTATGTTTATGATGATAAACTAAATTTTCTTTTTTAGAATTTTGATGTAACCTAATTAGGATATTTTAAATATTTTTATCAATTCAATTCTTGATTTAATTTTTCGGATTGAGTATTCTGCATTGTTCTTATACTTCTAGTTACTTGATCACTAATTAGATGATTTAGTAATTATAAGGATTCGGGAGGTGAACTATGTGTTTAGTTCAGCATGTAGAATACTGTAAATTACATATGAGATAGGAATATATTTATATGATTTGTGTAGTCATTATACCAAGATCATAGAACTCAATGAATTATTGCTTGTTTTAATTCTATAGAAATATAATAGGTTATTAATTAATAATATTTTAATTAAACCTTAGGAGAGGCAAGTGATAAATTAAGAATTCTTGACAATTAACAAGAAAATAAATTGAGATTGATGCGATAGATTATTTAACGTAGACTAATTATGGCTTTATATTACTAAATTTTATTTTGCCTGTATTTTATGCCTTAGTCATCACAATTACTGTTACCATCTATGATGTGGATAGGGTATTCGTTGACATAGGAAGCTCAGTTGATATCATTTTCTATGAAAAAAACAAGTTGATGGATTTAAGAGTATAGCTGCAACCAGTGACGACTTATCTTTTCGGCTTCACTAGCGGAGCAGTTCAACTAATGGGATAGGTGTTTTTTCCCTTGTCATTGGGGACAAAGCCATGAAGAAAGACTAGAATGATATGTTTCTTAGTTGTTGATGTCCCGCTGACATACAATACTATATTAGGCTAACCTATTCTCAAAATGTTCCAAGGTGATATTAAGAAAATGAAGTTTCTAGTTGGAGAGGAAATGGGTGAGATAGAATAAGGGCAGTACTTAGCACCAAGGTGCTATGTTGATGCAATTAAAACAAAATAGATCGATTTGATGCTATGGAAGTAGATAGACCCAAGGGAAGCAAAGACAATGAGAAAGTTATAGATTTGGATACTAAAGCTAATATCCCATATCCAGCCAAATGAGAAGCTAATGTCGAATGAACTGGTCCTAGGTTTCCTACATAAAGCCACAAAGATTAGGACATAGCTCGAGTCAAGGTTAGATAAGTTGTTAGTACAGTTTTTGAGAGAAAATTCCAATGTGTTTGCATGGTCAGCTCAGGACTTGGTAGGAATAGATCCATAGGTTGCCATGCACCACCTCAATGTTGATCCCTCGTTCAGGTTAGTCAAGCTGAACAAGAGACATTTTGGGTTTGAAAAAGATAAGATAGTTCAAGTAGAGATTGACAATTATTGGACGCGTGTCATATTATGGAGATCTAGTTCCCTGAATGGCTATCCAATGCAGTGCTAGTCCTGGATATAGCTAGGAAGTAGAGAATGTGTATAAATTTTTGGGGACCTAAAAAAAAGCCTGCCCAAAGGATCACTATCCTTTGCCAATGATAGATTAGCTCAGGGATTATACATTCGGTCATGAGTTGTTTAGCATAATGGGTGCTTCTTAAGGCATTAGATCATACTAGCTCCAGAGGACCAAAAGAGGGCAAGTTTTGTGACCTCAACTAGTACATACTGTTATGTTGTTATGCCCTTTGCTCTTAAGAATACATCTGCCACATATCAGTAATTAGTTGACCGCAAGTTCAGAGATCAGCTTAGGTCATGACATGGAGGTATATGTGGATGATACACTCATCAAGAACAAGGATTGATTCTTAGATTGCCGACCTAGCAAAGACTTTTGAAGTGCAGAGGAGATACTGCATGAAGCTAAACCTAACTAAGTACGCGTTAAGAGTGAAATCTAGTAAATTCTTGGGGTATGGTTACTGAAAGAGAAATTGAGATAAATCCTAAGAAAGTGAAAGCAGTATTGGACAAAATGTTGCCATAAAATGTTAAGGACGTACAATGCCTAACAGGTCTACTTGTTGCATTAAGTTATTTCATATCTAGATCAACGAAAAAAAGTCTTTATTTCTTCAAGATCTTGATGAAAGCATAAAAATCTAAATGGACATACAAGTGTCAACATGCTTTTGACAAGTTAAAATTGTTCTTGGCTTAGTTGCCTTTACTCACCAAGCCTACTTTGGGAGAGCCTTTGTAAGTTTACTTGTCAGTAGGAGAGCATGCCAAGTTTAATTTTACTGAGAATAAGGAGCCCTGCAGAAGCATATATATTATGTTGGCAAATTGCTTTAGGGCCCGAGCAAAGTTAATCTGAGGTGTAAAAAGGATGTTTAGCTTTGGTCGTCACTATTGGAAGGCTAAGGCCCTATTTTCTTTCATATAAGATCATCGTCTTGACTAACTCATTGTTGAGACAGATACTTGGAAAGCTAGAGACTTCGTGTTGGAAGGTAAAAATGGGTGATTGAGATAGGATAATATGATGTGGATCACTAGCATTGAGCTACAATCAAATCTCAGGCTTCAGCAGATTTTATATAAAAGATGACCAAGAATGATCAGCAAATGTGGTTATCATATGTTGATGGTTTATCCACCATTATGGGTTGAGGAGTAGAGATTGATCTTATCATTCATTATGAGGGGGCTCAAAATAGCATTAAAGTTGGGAGCAAGACACCTTGCAGTCTACTCGAACGCTAGACTTGTGATTCAATAGATTAAGGGATAGTTTGAAGTCAAAGAAGAAATGATGGAAATTCTTAGAATGTGTTCAGGTGTATCAAATTCCCTGAGTTGAGAATGCTATCTATCACAATTAGCTAGTTCTATTGTGGACTGTAAGATAAGGAGGATCACCTTGCTTATAGCCCATCAGAGTAGCACTAAGAATAAAGATGGGTTAGTAGATGAGAAAGAGGATTGACAGACAACAACTTACATATTTGAAGGAGGGAATATTGTCACGAGATAAAAAAGAAGCAACTCAGTTAAGGACCCAACCTGTGAGGTTTTGCATTATTGGATGACTGCTTTACAAGTTAGGTTTCACAACCCCATATTTAAGATGTTTATAGATGGATGAAGGGGTGTATGTCCTTATAGAAATCCATGAGGGATGTTGTGGAGATCATACAGGCTTTACAAAGTATTAGGGTTAAGTACTTCTGGCCTACAATCAAGAAAGACGTGGATGAGCTCATTTGGACTTGCGAGAATGTAAAAAATATGCTCCATCAATACATCGGACAGCCAAGGAGTTGACTACGATGAGCTCTCCTATCTTTTGCCAATTAAAGAATTGATATTTTGGACCTTTTCCTTTAGCAGCTGGTAGAAGATGTTTCTTCTAGTTGCTATAGATTACTTCAGCAAATGGGTGGAGGCTGAACCCTTGGCCAAAATTATAGAGAATGAAATCATGAAGTTCTTATGGAATAACATTATTTATAGGTACAAAGTCTCCATGACTTAGTCTCATATAATGGTACTTAGTTTAATGGTGTCATAATTTGAGAATGGTGTTCAAAAAAAAATCAGATAACATTTCACCTCAGTAGCTCATCCATATGCTAATGGGCAGGTAACTAATTGAATCATCATGCAAGGAATCAAGTCCAGACTAGATAGAGTTAGAGAAATATGCGTAGAGGAGCTAAGCTTAGTATAATGGGCTTACAGAACAAACCAAAAACCACTATGGGTAAAACCCTATACAAATTAGTTTATAGAGTTGAGTCGGTGATCCTAGTTGTGATCGGTATGGAGACTCATAGAGTGCAAAATATTGATGAAGCTCAGAAGTAAAGCTTGATAAGGGCAGCACTAGACTTGATTGAGGCAAAGAATTTAAATAAAATAGGGAAGTATATCTGTCCCCAAACAACATTCATCACTGAGTAAACTAGGAGAGCTCGATTTATGGATCTTCTAAACATTGATGGACAAAAGCCTCTAATTGGAGACCTCAATTCATCGACCTCCTAAACCATGACGAGCAAAAGCCTTTGATAGGAGAACTTGGTCCGTCGATGTTCTAAACCTTGATAGGCAAAAGCCTTTGATAGGAGAGCTTAGTTCGTCGACCTACTAAACCTTAATTGGTGAAAGCATTTGACTAGAGAGCTTAGTTTGCCGACCACCTAAACTTTGATGGGTGAAAACCTTTGACTAGAGAGCTCGACCCATCGATCTCCTAAACCTTCATCGATGAAAGCTTTTGATTTGAGAGTTTGGTCCACCAACCTCCTACAACTGAATAGGCGCTAGCCTTCTCAAAACATTTGTACTTTAGTCCAACTCGTCTGAATACTTCAAATCAAAAGGTTTATCTCAACATTTTCAAATCTAGGGGGCAAGGAGTATCAATATGTAAAATCTTGCTACCTTTAATTAAAAGACTTGAAATTATTTTCAAGAATTTTTAGTTCAGTTCGTATATTTAATTCAATGGGCATTGATATACTACATATATACTTTTATCTCAACCAAATTGAGATATACGAGCTACATAACTCAGATTAGCAATTGTTAGTTATCTATCAGTCAATTAGCTCAGGTCAGTTGGTAAAGCTAATGAGAAATATACAAATAAACTCATAATATAAAGAGAACTTTTCCTTAATAGAAACTTTTAACAAAGGCATTCACATGACATAATTGGATAAATTGAGATGCAGCTCAACTCCAGCCTCTTTACCATTTTCTACATCTAAGTTATGGATTACTTCCATAATAGTTTTTTCATTCCCAGCCTCCTGAGTTGAGGGCTTGTTTTCTTGAGATGATTAATAGAGGGACAACGATAGTTAGTGGAGCAGGAGCATATACTAGTGATTAAGTTAGAATGAGAGCTTTAGAACCTCAATGAAGGCATCATCGTCAGATGTGGTGATGCTTATGCAACCTCAAAGCCTTCCCACCTTTCAAGGTCGGGGACATCTTCACAAGACCTTCCCGATCTAAGTCATCCAAGAGTCCCTTTGCTCAGGAATGCTCATGGCGCTGGTCAAAGCCATAGTACTAATATTGTACAGCAGCCACGATCCTTTCTTGCCTCAGTTCTTCTTCCAGATCTGAGCATTGAGTGATAGCCTCGATCATTTGCTGCTCAAACCGATCAACTTTGTCCTCTATCTCTTTCAGCTTTAACTCGTATGAGGCCTCCTAAGCAGCATCCAACTCTCCATCTTTTATGGCCATCTATTTGGCCAGCTTATTATTTTTGGCCTTCAGCCCAACAATCTTTTGATTTAGGCCCTTCATCTCTTAAAGAGTAGTAATAGAATGAGGGCCTAACCATCCATTTTGAGATCAGGCCTCTCAGTGCTATAAGGGCCTACTAACAAGAGTTAAAGTTAGTCTCTTTTCATAAATAATTGGAAGACGAAGAAGGAAAACTCAAACTTACCTTAGCTTATTGGGCAACAAAATATGAGAGGAAGGTATTGTGGCCCTTCGATCGAACTGAGGGTAGATCCCTAGAGGAACTCAAAACAAGCGTCACCATTGATCATCTCCAAAACTAAGCTATCGATGAAAAAAGTAGAGTTAGGTGAGCTCATAATACAAACTATATAATTATGAAACTTTTCAGATTATTTCTACCATGTATGAGCATGCTTCTATTAAAAGTTTATGGTGTAATATGAAGCATATCAAGATTTTTCAATAAAGACCCATTAAACTTTCATCATACGAGTTACATATTTAATGGCATAAAAAATATTTTAATTTATGAAATAGAACCAAATAACATCAAAAATTCAACTATATATGACTCTGATACCAATGATAGAAATCAAATAAAATAAACATGAGGTAAGTTTAAAAAAAATTACCACAATTCAGATCTTTTATCATGGTTGTATCACTGATATTTATCACATCTTTGAATGTTCACTTTTGTCCAAACCCGATCACATATAGGAGTTTTATCCATAATCCAAATGCTTCCTCTAGTAGTGTTTTTTTATCTTCACTCTTTTATCACAATAACCCTCTTTCTCTTTCTGTTTTTTTTTTTTTCTTTATTTCCAGAGAGAGTTTTTTCTTTTCCATTGTCTAAGTGGAGAGTAAATCTAGGGAGAGTTAACTCTTCATGTTGGTTATAGGTGATTTATAAGAAAACCACTCCCACCAAAAAATTGTTTTCTTTTTTAATCTTTTGAGTCGGATCAGCCCTTATAGGTAACCCACTAACCAATTTAATATTTCTTATATATACATTTTAAAAATATATGTGTGTGTGTGCGTCCGGTACAGACACACACACATATATAATATCTACAAAGATATATATACTTATTTATTCAAATATGTGTTGTTAAAGATTCATATACATAAATTGTAATAATATATCAAATATGGGTCGTTGATTCTAAGATAATTAAGAGTAAGGGTATACATATTTTCATACAAGTAAAAAAGAACTCACATAATTGTGCATCCATTATAATACTTGCCCTAAGGGAGTTATTTCTACTATATTAAAATGGTTATAGGGGCATTTTTCAACTTTTTCTTTCAACGACATAGGGAAAGGATGATTTGAACATGAGCCTTTTACAGAGGAGAAGAATGCAATCAATCATAGACATAACATATAACGGATTTCAATCAACCCTACCACGGCAAAAAGAGAGAGTGATCTGTTTCTCTTTCAATTTTTCATTTAAAATTTTAAAAGCCCTAAAAATGCAATTGATTATAGAACAATGAAAATACATTTAATTAACCACCCATAGTTTATAAAATATATTTCAATTAAGTACCAAAAGGAATTGCAATTAATGTACTTGGATAGATTAATAATTGAAAAAATAAAGTGAAAAAGGGTGAAGGATTAAATGATGTGGCATATAGCTCTCTGCTATATGGGTTTGAACTTTCTTGGTCCATAGTTCGTTGTGATGGCGGCATCCTGGGGATATTCCGTGTGGTAAGACTGAATGATGCTGCATTCTCTTTTCATTTCTATATCACTTGTCCGTTTTGTCATGCATAGGAAGTTAAATAACAAGGTGAAACACCTGATCATCTCCCTAGATTCATTTCATAATCTATTTCAGCTGTTGAGGATACAGAGCTTTACTGAGGTAAGAGATATAAACATAGTAAAAGTCGCTTATGATAAATTTTCCGTTCAAATTTCCACCAAAAATTAGCTAATCTATATATTACAAATGAAACATTTTCTTTTTTTTTTTTCCAGTAATAGATGTAACTTCAACCTTACATTTGAAACTTCTTAAACTTTTTAATTCTAATAGTTCTTATTCAATTCTGGATAATGCAGGCATGCCATATTGGGCCGTCAAAGCATTTAATCGTAAGAATTCTGTCTCTCTCTTGAGTGGTTCATATAAATCTTCATTTATGGACATAGATTTGAGTAAGGAACTTGTGAAAATGCTTCCTTTGTTTGATTTTAGCGAAGAATACGAAGGAAAAGCCTGAACAAATGTAATTAATATGATATATTTGTTAATATATACTCCATGTTGGTAGGAACAAAAAATATGTTAATAAACTTATGGCGGAAAACCGAATTATCAAACAGGATCACATGTTATATCAATAAAGAAAAAACTAAATATTAAATAAGAAGCATACCTAAATCCAATCCATCGCAGTATTTGAATTCATTTGAAAATATAAATTTTGGAAAAACTTTAGTGGTTTCAGTCTTTCAGCTCTAAACATATTTTGCCGTAAACTTTTCATCAATGATGGGACGTGGACAAAAATCATTGTATATATATATATATATATGTTTAGAGCGGATATCTCAATCGTAATTTATTTTACTATGACCCATCATAATGAATAAAATATTATGGTTCTACACATTAAAACCCATAGTAATACCATAAACATGTATCATCTTAATTGATTACTTTTTTAATGGGTTTAACAACATTATTCGTTCTGCAAACAATATACAACATACAACATCCTAATACATATGGTCCATTAACGAAATTCCAACACTTTATACTCCACCAATCGTTATTCCACATTTGCTATACTACGAAGTTTAACTACTCATTGTTTGGACCAACTTTTTAAATAATTTTCGACAATTTTACTATTATATTTGCTTCAATCTCACTAATTGCTACGTTATTCAAATATTTTTTTGGAAAAAGGTAAATAACTTATTTATTATTGTGTTTAGAAAATTAGTCCAATTGACTACTAATCAAGAATACAAATCAAGCAATAATTTGGGGACGGAGGTAGGTGTTTTATTTATTTTTCATTATTTATCTTGTTAGAATATTTTTCATTATTTTTGCTTTTCCTCTTCAATTTCATAGTTGAATCCTAAGCTTGTTCTGATTTTGACTATAGTCCTTTCAATCCGATGACTCAAATCCAGTCTCCTGCTTTCCTTATCATGTATATGTGGTTTACGTTCAGGGATTAATTGGAATCTTCTAACTTGGGCAGGTGAGCTCTTAGCATGACTTGCATCACCAACTTAACATGAAAAAAATGGAGTTTTCTACCAAATGATCAAGATATTCTAAGGCTTCATCAGGTTATTTATCAAGAAACTCATCATCATACATTGTTTCAACAAATTATTTAATTTCAATAATTAATCATTCATAAAAGAAATTAATTAAGTGCCATTTTTTAAAACCATGATATGGGAATGAATTCAACAAATCCTTAAATCTTTGTCAATATTGAAAGAAAGCATCATTAGAATTTTAAGAAAACAATTTGGATTTGTCTTTTCAAATCATTATTTTTATGAGTTGAAAAGAACTTTTTCAAAAATTCAGCTTGCATTTCTTACCAAGTGCCAATTGACCTAGGTTTTAAATAATTAAGCCAAGTCTTTGCTTTATCCTTTAAAGAAAAAAAAATAATTTGAGCTTAATAATCTCATTTGTACAAGTTTGATCATCAAAAGCAGCACATACTTCATTAAATTCTTTTAGATGCAAATAAGGACTTTCAGAATCTAAACCATGAAAATTAGGAAGTAAAGGGATCATTGAGAGGAAAAATAAAACAAGAAGGAAAAGAATTTTGATAAGGTTTCAAGTAATAATGCATGATACGCACCTGTTGTTTCTTATTTTCATCCTGTACACTTTCATTTTCAGTCATAATGGAAGTGTGTGGAGGTGACTCAAACAAAGTTTCAGAATTATTTTTAACAAAATGCTGACAATTATGACTATAATTCCATATAACCATATAATTATGAAGAAAATAAACACATAATATTTATGAAGGAGAAATATTTACAAATCTGAAAACTAATTACCTTGCCTTTCCCGGCAAGGGGGCTAAAAACTTGCTATAACTTTAAGATTGTAAATCCAAATACAGGTTGTGTCAAGCAATAAATTTATCGTGAGTCTAAGGTCGATTCATAGGAAAGTTATTTGAAGAATTCAGGATTATATTTCTAAAAAAAAAAATGGGCTTTATGTGATTTAGAATATATAAAAAATAATGTAAATTATAATTAAAACATAAAATACTAAAGTATTAAGGATTAGGGATCCACTCTTAAGTTTTGGATAGATGAATCGTAAAGAAAATTAACTATGTATCTCAACAAGTTCCCCATTATGATCCAGAAAAATGTCTTCCCCAAAAGCTACCACAGCTGAACTTATCTGCCTCCCATTCCATTTCTTGGAAAATGACTTATCTGACTATGTCATCTTTAATTGTTCTGCTTCGAAAAGAGATTTATATAACTTAATTCCTTGTCTTGGTGATTCCAGCAACTAATTCTATGCCATTGATTCTGGCTATTCAATGGATTCATTTTCTTTGACTTGTTGTACCTAGGTGTGTGTATTCGGTAAAACCATACTGAATCGAATCGAAATTTTGGTTAACTGAAATTTCGGTACACTATTTAATTATACCGAATACCGAACCAAAGTAAAACAGTTCGGTTCAATTTTTACCAAAATTATTTCGATAATTCGGTATGGTTTTTGGAATAACCGAAATTTAAAAATGAGAAATTGTATTGTTTTGGTTCTGTATTCCACCATACCAAACCGAACTGAACCGATTTGCCCTGTTTGGATACTTAAATCATATAAAAAATATTGAATCATCAAACTAAAGAGCACACCACCACCACCACAACCTTGTTAGTTTATTGTAACCTATTACACATAATGATAATATCCGAATTAAAAGATACAATACTACAAGATCCACAACAGTCCATTGCTTATTGTTTAACATTTATATGACTTAATTATCATACATAATATGATAATAACATAAGAGTCAAAAGTTGTCCAATATAAATTGAAAAGTAAATAACTTCCAGTAATCTAAAGCAAAAAAATCAAATATCTCCACCATCGAATAGCCAAAAGCTGCCCATATCCTCTATGCGATTATGGAAGAACCAACAAAATCTTCATCCAGTAGTGGTCACTTATAAGAAGAAAATGCATGTATAAGAAACACAAATCACGTACTTTGATATCTGCACATTGATGTCATAAGAGTCAAAGTTAAAAGATGATAAGGACATTCCAAGCCCTTCACTGGAATAAATGAAATTGAATACAAATGTTTGAATCTCAAAGTATGTTCCAATAAAAAAGTTATATTTGTTAATAGATGTTATCTTGTTCCCCTACCATTAATATTAACTAATTGTCAAATAAGTGAAAATAACAGTAAAAATAAATTTCTGATTCTTTACAATCCAAATTGTTTCAAGGTAAATGCCAATTAGAAATGCAAATTCATCAAATTCTATCATCTCTCCGCCACATGAAATACTAGGTTGAGAATAATTATTTCAAGTGAAAATAAAAACTTAAAACAACATTTAAAGAAAGAAGCACTTACAGATTCATTAAAAAGCTTCTCCAGTACATTATATCTGATTTTAGTCTTGCAATCACATAATCATAAGCCAAGGATATTGGACTCCATCCCAACATTTGACACCATATCTACAAGTATATCATGAGAACCATATGTGAAGAAGATATAAATAATAGCTATATATAAACAAAATGTAAAATTAACTATTGTAAGTAAACATTAAAATTATACATTTTTCAATTCTTTGAATAAACTCATAATCCTCTTCCAAAGACTTAACCAGAGTATGACGAAGCCAATCTTGGCAACAAATTAGAGCTTGTGCCATTTTGGGAGTCAATGAAGCTCTAAAGTCATCAATTATGCGACCCAGTGCTAAAGACAGACTCCGAAGCCACAGTAGATATTAGCATAGCTAACACATCACGAGTCAATCTGCATAAAATGGGAAATCTATGGCTATTCACTTTCCACCATTCAACTATATCAAAGTTTGGAGAATCTTTTGCAATGGGTTCCTGCAGATACAAATCTAACTCTAATTGATCAACTCCGATCTCAGACAACATTTGCATATATCTCTTCTTATTAACCTTTATAGCCCTAATGTAAGCCTCATTATCATTTTTAGATTCACTTGGAGTTGTATTTTCTATAGACACACTTGAATAACATGATGATGTTACAAAAGAATATAAAGTCTTATACTCCTCAAAAACATCATAAAGAGCGATCTTTGTCAAGTTTCTCATGTGCTCTCCACGTTCAGACCTGCACATGTTCTTAAAAATATATTACAAGTAATTCAATTTGTGACGCGGGTCAAGGATATCAGCAATATACAACATCATATTCATTTTTTCCATATTCCCCCAGTACTTATCAAATTTCAATTTCATTTTTCTAGCCATGTCTACCAAAGCATTATCATCACTCTTAAGTCATCCTCTCAAAAGCTCATCCACATCACGGATTTCATCTATGAAAGTATTGGATGTCATAAATAAAGATCCGGAAACTCGAAGAGTAAGTTCATAGAAATAGCGGAGGACTTTCACAAACCTTTCCACAACAACCCAGTCATCTTTTGTCAGCAAACCTATATTTGCATAAGGTCCTCCAAGCATAAAATCTGCACGAAAGTCGGCATCAGACACCTCATACCTATCGAATACACCTTTGAAAATCACAGTTGTCTCTAGCATTGTGTAAACAGAGTTCCATCTTGTTGGAACATCGAGACATAATGATTTTTTGCTTTCTACCTTCTCCTCAACAACAAAATCATTAAATTTTTTCAACCTAGCAGGTGATTGTCGCACATACATCACCACTGTGCGAACACGCTCAACTGACTCATTAAATTCTTTCAATCCATCTTTCACTACAAGATTAATAATGTGAGCAACATATCTCATATGCAAATATTTGCCACCTAATATTGCAGTCCCCCAAGTAAGAAATCTTCTTTTCAAATAAGCAATAGTAGTATCATTTGAAGAAGCATTATCAACAGTAATAGTAAAAATCTTATCTAATTCCCAATCAAGCAAGCATTTCTCAATCAGAAGACCGACTTCATCACCTTTATGTGTAGGACATGTAATGAAATTAAGAATCACTTTACGCATTTTCCAATCATCATCAATGTAATGGCCAGTTAAACACAAATAGGTGAGTCTTTGATTAGAAGTCCATGCATCAGTGGTCAATGAAAGTCTCTGTCCAGATGTCTTAAAATAAGTCTTCAATTTATTTTTCTCATCAAAGTACAGTTTATAACAATCTCTTGTTATTGTTGTTCTTGATGGAAGAACAAACTGTGGACATGCAATGGACATAAACTCCCTAAATCCTTTATTCTCCACAAACTTAAAGGGCAATTCATCTTTAATGATCATGCGAACTAAGCTTTTTCTAATAGCTTCTTGATCAAATTTCCAAATAGAACATGCATCTCTAAATCCCCAGTTACGCTTTGACAAAAGCTTTCAATTGTTTGATTATCTCATGTATATGCATTATCAGGATGATTTTTGCAAACTTTCATATGATTATTCATTCCAGAAGTCCCATTTTTTAAAGGATCAGCTGCATAATTCTTATCACAGTACTTACATTTTGCCCTCAACTTTCCACTCTTGTCGGTGTAAAGAATGAAGTGATCCCAAGCATGAGCCCTTCTAGATATCTCTTTCCTTTTTAGCCTTTGAAATTGCCCTTCAACTTCCTTTGGGGTGTCTAAAATCTCCATTTCTTCTGTCGATTCAGATATCGGTTGAGATTGAGTTGACATTAGATATGAACCTATATGCCTAGAACTCATTGAGTCACCTCTTTCAATTTCCATATATCTGAGAATGAGAAATTAATATAAATGGAATGAGATAATGTATGAGCAGGATTAAATGATGCAAATCAAAGGAAAATGACATACTTGTATGAAAGAGAGTTAAAGTTCTCAATTTTTAGTAATGTACAAACAACACATCTTCAATAAATAAATAGTTCAAAATGATTTATCCCCCATTAGTAGTCTAAAATTGCATATCTTTTTAATGATTTTTAATCAAATTACATAACTTGAAATTGCTCATCTTTTTAGTGGTTTTTAATCAATTTACGTAGACTGAAATTGCTTAATATATGTTAAAACAAAGGAAATATGTATCAGTTTTATGATATGATTTATTTACTAAGTCTTTAAATAATGAGATCAATTATTTAGTATTTTGTATTATATAAAACAAAGTCGTTTTGGTTTAATGTATAAATTGCTTAATCTACATTAAATAAGTCAATACCTAAAGCTAGCTAAACTCAAAGAATCGAGAAAGGTACAATATTAATAAGAATGGATTAGCAAACCAACCACGCATCATAACATTGCAATAAAGAAAAATCAAATAACAACAAAAAGAGCTCAACTCCATCACTGTTAAACAACTAAGAACATCTGTAGAAATCTTAGCAAATTCAATACAGTAGTCCTTGCACTTTAACTAAAATATCATAGTGGCTATAGTGGTCCTTGCACTTTAACTAAAATATCATAGTGGGTGCATGATAGTGTTATGTATTGTCATTACTCCACGTATGTGTATTGTCATTGCTCCACATACAACTAAAATTAAAGAGAGATAATGCACCACTGAACTCACTTTCTGTCAAATTTCAAATTTAAAATGAATGACATTTAAATTTTATCCAAATTTTATGTTTGGAATTTATTGACATAAAAAATGATTATGCAAAACATACTAACATATACATAGGCTAATTGGCAGAAATTAGAAAATAATGAGAAAAAAATAGAAGAATTAGTGATTACCTATTTTTGGGGGCTTAGGTTTTGAAATTTGGGGTTTTGTGCCTTAGAGAAAAAGTTCCCAATCAACACCTAGTGTGGAGTAGGAAGGTCTATGGTGGCCATTGGTAACGAGCATGAAGGCTAGAGTCGATGACGAGGTGACGAGAACAGAAAACTAAAAATTTTGGTGGAGTAGTGGTGGGCTTGACGGTGGAAGAAGGTGGTAGCTACTACTAGTGGCTCGGTGGTGGGCAACAAGACGACAGAGTGGTGGCTTGTTGGCTGGAGTGGTGGTCATTACTTCGACGAGAGAGACAAGAGAGTTTGGGACTTTGGATGGAGGCGTGGACCACTGCTGCACTGGAGTGGAAAACTGGAAATGAGGAATTGGGAATTAGGATTAAGACTCAAGTCAGTGAAGTCACTCAACCCTAAATATATAAATCATAAAAAATAATATATATATATATATATAAATATATATAATTTCATTATTCGGTATGGTACGGTATACCATATCAAATTACCAATACCGTACCGAATATCGAAAACTACAAAACTAAAAATGAAATACCGAATCAAATTTTTGGTTGGGTATTCGGTATGTACCGAACTTTTGGTATCGGTACGGTTCGATCGGTTTCCCGTATTGTGCACACCCCTAGTTGTACCAACATTCATGAAATTTTATCTGTTCCAAGGAATATATTTCATAAAAACAATCTCCATTTGAACTGCATGTGGCGGCTGTGAAGCTCAAGGAAAAAGATGCAGTTTAAAAAATTCTACTAGAGGACATCAAATTCAGTGTATTGACAAACCCAATACGAAGCAAGTATACTACTCATCCCATCTTTTCTTGGATGTTTTCTCTCAGGGAAAAACACATGGCTGCTCAAGCAAAATTTATGTTTTTACACGCACACACGCAAAAAAAAAAAAAGAGTTAATATTTTTGCTGCTGTCTGTTACAGGAGCATCAAATAGGCCACTGGTTGCAGGTGAAAATTTCCTTTATTGCTCAAAGTTTTACATGTTCCCTTTTTTTATAATTTCCTACTTTCTTCTAACTTGAAAGGGATCTATTTAAAATATTTGACCTATCTTTCTATTCTGCAGGTCCAGCGAAATAAATGTTGCAGTAAAGGTACTAAACAATACCAAGGGAAATAGGGAGGAGTTTGTTAATGAAGTAGGTACAATTGGGAGAATACACCATGTCAACGTGGTCCGTTTGGTAGGCTTTTATGATGAAGGATTTAGAAGAGCTCTGGTTTATGAATTTTTACCAAATGATTCACTGGAAAAGTTCATTTTCCAAGCAGGTTCGAAGAGAAACTCTCTTGGTTGGGAAAGGCTCCAGGATATTGCTCTAGGCATAACCAAAGGCATCGAATATCTTCACCAGGGCTGTGATCAACAAATTCTCCATTTTGACATCAAGCCCCACATCTTGTTAGACCACAACTTCATCCCGAAGATCTGTGATTTTGGTCTAGCCAAGTTTTGTTCCAAGGAACAAAGTGTTGTAACGATGACAGCTGCTAGGGGAACGATGGGCTACATTGCACCTGAGATATTGTCAAGGACTTTTGGGAGGGTATCTACAAGTCGGACGTTTATAGCTTTGGAATGTTGTTGCTTGAAATGGTTGGAGGGAGGAAAAATGTAGATCTTAAGGTAAATACCAGCCAGGTGTACTTTCCACAATGGATTTACAATCATTTAGATCTAGGGGAAGATTTTTGGGCACACATTGAGGAAGGTGATGATGGAAATATAGCAAGGAGACTTACTATTGTTGGGCTCTTCATGGATGTGTATCCAGTGGTATCCAATGGATCGTCCATCCATGAAAGTAGTAGTTCAAATGTTGGAAGGAGATGGAGACAATCTCACAATGCCTCCAAATTCGTTTCCAGCTACAAATGCAACAAATTCTGTTACAGGAATACATGAAAGGCATTATCGAACAGAGTTACCACTCATATTAGAATCAGAGTGAAGACTAGTTCCAGTGAAGCCTGGTACTTAAAACATATTTATTACTCTTACCAGCTTCGTCCAGGCTTTAGATAGATAGTTTTTCTTTTTCCATTATACATCTGTTGAACCAATGAAATGCTTAAGGAGCTTGATTGCTCACCCTAGACTTCTGTTGAAAGAAAATTGTTAGCTTCTGTTTTTGAAAACATTTGAGCTCACTCTATTGTAGCTTGTTGTCAATCAGCAATTAAAACCTGGAGCACCAAAAAGGGCTACATATATTTATGAATATTCCCAATCCATGCAGCCAAATCATGGAGGAAAGTAAGAAAAAGTGCATTAAAAAATAAAACTTCCATTTATCATTTCAGCTAAACGTTATTCTCACATTGGACTTTTAACAAATAGATTAATATATTTCACTCAACTGCTTGATTCTTGGCAAAGATAGAAAACTTCAAAACTAGCCATGAAAACGAAAGAAGCTTGTCGGCCCTAATATTAGCACGCAGATCAAATAACAATCAAGTGCAATGATTTTTTATATTTGCTAAATCAATTTGGTTCCTATCAAAATGTCCAAACAAGAAGATAAATTTTAAATTTTTCCACCCTCCAACAAATGGAAAACATCCCATACTGCGTTCACAATAAAACAAGGGGGAAAAATGCAAGAAGCTATATACTTTCAGATGGAAAGAGTACAAATTTCGCCACCTCACACCTACTCAAACGCAGTTCACTGCAATTTATATTATAACTGGAGATAATTCATACATAACTGTAATTGGATAAATAATCCACTACTAGTGCTATTTCTTTTTAAAAAATAAAAAACTTGCAGAAGAAAAGGGATACAAATATAGTCCCTCCATCCTCTGTCGAGTTTTAGATGATAGATGATATTGTTATAATAAAGAATTAGTAGTATTATATTATTATTTTAATTAAGGATGTACTTTAAAAAAAAAGTTTAAGGAAAAATAGAAATGAACAATTTTAAACAAAGAAGGTATATAGTTTTTCAAGAATAATTATATAAACCTCCATAAGGTTGGATCTAAATACAAATAAACCCCTTTAAATTTCTAAAATTACATCCGTTTCTCCTAACATTGATTCCAACCTTTAATTTCCCTAGTAAAAAAAGTTTACATCAGTCAAATTTTTTAATAAAATTCTAATTTTTCCTTAGACATCATTTTTCAATTAATTGCACTCACTTTATGTTATTGAATAGAGAAGCCAATTTTTTTTATTTTATTATTATTTTTGTTTCATTTTTTCCCAAACAACAAGCCTTTTTTATTTATTAAGGCAATATACAAGATAATTTACAAAAGCTAGCAGTATATTTTTTTAGAGGGAATCTAAAAAACCAGAGAATAGGAAGGTGGAATCAGAGGCAATTACAATATTTTTTAGGTGTAATTTTGCTGCTAAATGTATACCTTCTCTACCCGCCCATTTTTCAGCAACATTATTAGTTGTAATACCAACATCTAGGGATGGTATAAATATAAATTTTATTCTTCCTCCACATCTATATAAATATAAATTTTATGTATAAATTTATTAAATTTTAAATTTTTGCTCATTTAAAAATAATAAAATCACCCTTCATTTAACTAAAACTTTGGCCATTGTTTTTAACAAAAAATTCAATTTCATACTCAAAGTTAAAATTCTAGCTTTGTCTCTACCAACATTAACAGAAAAATTGGGATGAGATTACCTTGAGATTGCATTTGGATTAATGATTTGAATTTGAAGGAAGGACTTAGGAATGATTTAAATGACTTCATATAAGATAGATTTAAAATCCACAACAATGACTTAGAAAAAAAGTCAAAATGAGGGCTTATGAATTTGAAATTTATTATATCATACGATTATCCAAACGAGTTCAATAGATTTGTTATTATTAATTTGAAATCCTTAACTTCAAATCCATCAATGAGAGTCTGTTAATAGCCCTCCGACTCACCCGCACATTAAGAGATGATCCATAGACATTAAGCTTCTGCCAATTATGAGGAGGACGAATCCATATTGACTTAATAAGTCTCCAAGTTTTTGTTCTCTGAACTAACTGAAGGGTTCATTTGGCTTAAAAGGTTACAGTATTTCCATATTAAACCTGTTATTAATAAGTGTATTATGAAAGATAGCCACATTCCCAATATCCCAAATGATTGTTTGGTAAAACGAATACATTTGATATTATTTTTCCAATACCAACTATGATTATTTTTCATGCGGGCATTGAGAAAAATTTACTTTAGGAAAATACTTTAAACCATAAAGAATGTGGATTCTTAAACACAAGCCATGCAATTTTAAGTGAAAAATGAGTCTGATTTAAATAAAGTTAGATTCCTTTATCTAGGCGTCCAACATGTTTTGGCTGGCAGATTTAATCCCATTTATAAAACTCATTTTCTTTCTTTCTTTCTTTCACTTTTTGAGCATTCTATAAGAGACTATAGCTAATTGCATTAATCTTGTTAACAATACACAAGATGGCAGCTGTATATACTCACAGCATATTGAGCTATTACACTAACTGACATGTTTCAGTATATTCACACGACTCGCATAAGATAAGTATTTGTTATTCCAATTGATATTTTTTTCTTCAAGTTTATTTATTAAATTAAAAATAGTAGTCTTGTAATACGTCCGAGAACAGAAAGGCAAAAATAATTACAGATTGTGTCTCGTAATTTAGAGATTAAATACTAAAAATATCATTTTCCCTATGAGAACTTGTATTTGGGGAAAAAATAGTTGATTTATTATTACAAGATCTTTTTCCAAATGACCTGAACATTTTATTTTTACGATAACTTCAAATCACATTTTCAAAAATATTTAACTTATAAGAATTCTCTAAAGAACTCCTCTTTTGTGAAGTTTCTCTTAGTTCTCTTCATTTTTTACAATGGAGAGTGTGTAAGAATACTCTTAAACCAATGTTTTAATAAATTATTGGACCGAAGAGAGATGAAAGGTTCAGTAATTTTGCAATACCGACAAAAAAAATTCAAAAATCTTATCTTTGATATTCTAGGCAACCAAACAGTGCCTTAGGGAACTAGCTATCGCCACAACCCTGCTAGGCGCACAATGGTGCCTTTAAGGCGCAAGTCAATTCATTCAAACTAAGTACCTAACGCCAAGCCTAGTGCACGCTAGCTCCAATTGTGCGCCTATTAGGGGCCAGCCATGCGCGTGGTGTTGCACCACCCTTTGTCGCGTGCTGCTCACGCATCACCCCTTTATTTTATTTTTTATTTGGGATTTTTTTTTTTGTTAAATCGTGTGACTCAATTGTATTTGTTGGCATTATGTGTGCAAAATACAAATTAACTTGTTAAATTTTTTAAATAAGGTAAAATATATTTTTCATATTTAACAAGAGTTTAATGCAAAATTAACTTTTCTTTATTTTTTTCTTGTAGGAATCAAACTCTTCTATTTATCATATTGAATTGATTTATTAAAGATAAGCTTATAGTATTTATGAAAATAAATTTACAAGATGTCTTTTAATAAATCTATGTCCAATTGGAAGGAAGAAGAATTATTATGAACTTACATTATCAAAAGAAAACTTGGCAGATTTCCTACTATTTTAAAGAGACAGTTTTTATTATTTAGAGTAGGAAATTTGTGTGTTTTTGGTTTCTAAGAGTTAAGACAATTCATGTCTTTACTCAGAAGAGTTTTGAAAGGAAAGTATTTATAATAATAGACTATAAATCTTTCTATATAATAAATTAGGAACCAACTAAAGTAGTTTGTGTTTTTAAAACACAAACTCACTTTAGTTTGTACTACTGATTTTCACGAAAAAATCCAGATATTAAAAGGCAGTTGATTCCTCTCCAATGCTTATACGATCTGTGATCGAGAGTCCGAACTTCAAGTCAGCACTGGATATTTAAGTTTATCCCAAACTATATTTGAACAACACATTGAATATCCTTTAGAGAAGAATGTGAGTTATTGGGAGAGAGCGGTCTATTGTTTGACGACGGCTAACATTGAAGGAAGTTTAACGAGGCAAATTCAAGTTGAGGGGATCTCGCAAACAAGTCCACCAGTGAAGTAATACAAGAATGATTATATAAGTAGTCTTTGGTTTTGTTTTTATAAAGTCTAATTATTGTATTGTGTTAAACTTTACTGATGATGGATTATTTTATCTTTGGATGGCTTCAAGGAGTATAATATTGATATTCGAACCTCGTTAAAATTGATGGTGTTAATTTTAATTTTTGTTGTGCATTTCATTCCATATTTTAATATTTGTTCAAACATTAATTGAAATATAACGAATTTGGCAAATTGATTAACTTGAACTACGTAGACTGACAACAAATTCTAACATTTTTGAAAAAAAAATTTCTTCTCCACCATTTAATCTAGACAAACCCATATGATGAATTTGGACTTTTCTTCCGATATCGTCCAAGTACATCCATCTCATGAATTATTAAATTTTCTCTTTATGTTTAATTTGAGGATCGCAAAAGGAGCTTGGGAAATAATTTATTCCAGCTTCAACTGAGTTAAAGGAAACTATCATCCTCATGATAAAATTTAATTATCATTTATTAATATTTAACACCACTATATAATATTATTGCATTCTAGAATTAATAAATTATTCGTGAGTTTCATTGTTTGCATTTGAAGATAAATATGATTTGAATTTAGGTCATTTCATTTCTCATATCTTATCCTAAATTCCAAGTCTCCTTTGCTCAAACATTTCATATGAAAATCATATTTTCATATATTTAATGACACTTCAGTTGAAATATTTTGGTAAAATATTTAGAAAATTCGAATATTGCAAATAAAATTAAGGGATATTTGTTATTTTTAAAAGATTATATATATTTCATATTTAATATGCAAAATATTTTGACCATAAAGACCTAGAGCTGAGTGATTTATATTGTATACACTAGTCTACGATATTAATGGGATCTAGAGTCAATTCACATGAACTATTCATTTTTATAGTAGTTTTACTTGAATAGTTCATGTGGTCCAATTTAGTGATCTCATTGGCTTACACCAACATGTTATACCGGAATTAGTATTCCATAAATAAAGACAAATCATTGTATATAGCACATTATAGTTTTAGCATATAAGAAATTATTCTTATCACCGATTATGAACTTATTTATAATAATTTATGAACTGCGTAATCTTAGTCTTTATGTGGAACAACACTTCCACTTAAATTACTTAAATAATATGTCAATTTGATGGTATATTGTGAAAATTCATATAACTTGCAATGTTTAATATTTTAAGAAGAAAACTATTTTAATCATATAATATTGCATCTTATTTTGAATTTTATGCCACAGCCCTTAACGATCTCCCACTTGTCCTGATAGCCAATTGACTAAGTATTTCATAGTTAACCCATCTCGATGAGATTAAAATATCAAGGTCTCAAAAGGAATTTCCTATATTATTAACTATTTACGACCTCTGTGTGTACCTTATTTTCTCTAACGATGTGGTACTTTCTTTGTCTCATTTTCTTGTGGCTTCCTCATCATTAGAGCTGGGTTCTAATAATAACATAATCACAACTCATTGATATTAGTGTTACCCGATACTAAATCACATTTGAATCCACAAGGAAAACTTTTCATCCAATAAACTTTACAAGCAACTTCTCAAGTTGTCATATTCTACTCTATTTGGAGTCAGTAGTGCAAGATTGCTGCATGCTATCTAATCAATGGCTCTCCGCTAAATATAAGTATTTTAGAATTTGTTATCGTTCTGATTAATTAAGTTAATTAGTTTACTAGATTCGTTATACTTCAATTAATGTTTGAACAAAGTTAAAACATGAAACGAAATGAACAACGAAATTAAAATTGACACTAATAATTTTAATGAGATTCAGATATCAAATATCCTATTTCTCGAGGCCACGCCTAGAGAAAACAATCTACTATCAATAAAGGTTTAACACAATACAATAATTGGACTTATAAAATAAAACCAATGACTCATTTATTTTGACACTGTTCTTATATTGCTTCACTGGTGGACTTGTTGCAAGATCCCCCTCGACTTGAATCTACTTCGTTAAACTCTCTTTAACATTGACCACCATCAAATAATAGAGCATTCTCTCTCAAGAACTCACCTCATTCTCATGTTGACCACATCAAACAGCAGAGCATTCTCTCTCGAGAACTTATCTCCTTCTCCCGAATGATGTTCACTATGATGTTCAATTATAGTCTAGAACAGATTTAAAACTCCATTATTGACTTGAAGCTCGAACCTTGATCACATATATGAACACAATCGATAGTAATCTTTGATGTCTTCATGAAAATCAGCAGCATAAATTAACGTAGGTTTTTCTTTAAATACATAAATTACTTTAGTTGATTCGTAAACTATTACATAGAAAGTTACCTAGTCTAATTCAAAGACTTTCCTACCACAATCTTTCTATGTTTATCAAAAAATAAATGCAGCCAATTACAACTTAAATTCCTACTCTAAATAACAATATTTGAATGTTCATGTTTGGTAGGAAATCTGCCAAGTCTGCTTTTGATAAGATAAGTCCATCATTACTCCTCTTCTTTCAATTAGACATAGATTTATTAAAAAATATCTTGTAGATTTATTTTCATAAATTCTACAACCTCATCTTTAATAAATCTATCCAATATGGTAAGTAGAAGAAGTTTGATTCATACACGAAAATAAATAATCAAGAGTTAGACTTACATTAAAACTCCTATTAAACATGAAAAATACAACTTACCTTATTTAGAAGATTTAATAAATTAAACTTACCATTTTGCACAAATAATGCCAATCAAACTAAGTCATGGACTTAACAATCTCCCCTTTTGGCATTTTTTTTCAAAACAAACTATCTTACCTTATTTCTTGAAAGCATGTTCAAGTATGCATATTCCATCAAGGATACATTACAAAAGCAGATGAAACAACTATGTGCACAAAAACATTGTTTGAACATGGAACTGAACTTGACACTAAATAATATTCTAAGGCAGATAGAACATTTTCAGGGGTAATCAGAAACCAACACAAAAGTCTATCAACTATTACAGGGAGAAATTCTCTTTCAAAATATCTTCCTAACCAAACCAAACAAAAACATCAAAACCTTCAAATCATTGAAAACAATTTCAATCATATCATCAAATCAAGATAAACAAAAGCATCAAAGATCAATATCAGAATATCAACAAAATTAATCTTCCTTGTTAGCTTCAGCTTTTCCTTCACCAGCTTTGTGAACATCCTCATCCATTACTTTACCATCAATACCTGCAATAGCTTTAACTCCACTACCAGTTGGTTTTGCTTTAACTCCACTACCAGTTGGCTTTGCTTGAACTCCCCCTGCATGTGAAGTGCCAACTTTTAAAGTCTCCTCCCCTGCAACTTTAGCAACTGACTTCCTCTTTTTGGCCAAAAAGCCAAAGGATCTCCAGAATCCTAAGAAGCAAAATTAGAACTACCAAGAGGAATAAGTTCTGTAGTAGTAGCCTGTGGATTTTTTCCTTTGAGTTGGGCAATGAGAGGATGAACCTTCTATTCTTTGGCTTGAGCTTCCTAAATTTGTTGTCTAGCTGCAAGTAATTGTCTTTCCAAATAACCAAGAAGATCCTCAGAAGATGATGGAGCAACAGATATTCTAGTAGAGGATGGAATAGTAGTGGATAAGTCATCCAAATAACCTTTAAACTTACCAAGCTTAGTTGATACAGAGTAATCAACCCTAGGATGTTCAAGTGGTTCAGTCCTTAGCTTCTTAAAACCTTGACATACTAACAAATTGTAAATCAAAGAAGGGAATGGCAAATGACCAAATTGTTGAGTTCCCTATAATCACAGGGGTATATGCTTATTCAAGTGAATATATAAACAAATATAAATTTTGGATTATACCTTCTGTGCACTCCGATTGTTGTAGGAAATAAAACAATCAATTGCTTATCCTAAACTTTCAGAACTCATAGGGATCCAAGTGTCTCCCCTCTATCAAGTCTACAATACGAAAGAGTAACACCAATCAAAATGATTCGCTAATATCTTTTTAATTATTTACTAATTTAGAACCAGAGTAAATTTTCAAAAATAATAAAGATTGAATCTTTAAGTTCTTGAAACAATAATATGCAGAGAATAACAAAAACTGATTTTCTTTTAAAGAACAAGAAAATCAAGATTACAAGAAAACACTTTTATTTTTCTTTCTTTTATTTTCTTTTCTTGGAGAGAAAAATAGAAGACTCAAACAAAATAAGTTTTTTCTTAATTTTTTTGAATTATTTTTGTAATTTTCGCCATAAGTATATATAGGACTGAAATTTTATTTTTTCTCCAACTCTTGAAAAGTTTGCCAATTTTGAATTATTTCAAAATCTTATCTTGAAAGGATTTCAAATCTTCCAACAACTCTTCTATTTTCTCTCTCCTATGTATGAGGACTAATTTGAGACTACTCTAATAATCAAAATTGTCTACATATATTCTTGATATTAATTTAAACTCTTCAAATAATATCAAGATAGATATATATTAAATATAATTTAAAATTATATTTATATATAAATTAAATCTTAGTGGCCATTTTATCCCATAAAATCGATCACTATATTTATTTATCTATAAATATATTAATTAAATAAATTATATTTATTTAAATTATTCTCTATATATTTTAGTGGGGTTCTTAAGTGATCCATATTAATTTTTGGGCTTGGACTCAAAAAATCCATAAAATAATCCAATTGATTTAATTTCAATTTAATCAATCCAATTGATTAATTTAATTTACTCGAATTGAGCTTCCTAATCAAATTAGGTCTAATTAAATAATCCAATTACTTAATTGAATAATTTAATTTAATCATTAAATTAAATAGAAACTAATTAATTAATCAATCAGTATTAATTAATTAATTTTCAATCATTGGATAAATTCTAAAATTAGAAAGATGTGTGACCCTTTTAGGTTCACTACTAAACTAGTGGTGGGTTTGCAACATTTGTAATTTATGAATAATAATTATTTTAATTAATTAATTCGCTTGGAATCAACTCCTTAATTCCAAGAACCTCACTATCCATGAAAAATATCTAGTAAGTACTTATGGCAAACTAGTTTTAGGTGAAATAACGAGTAAATTATTTCAGTTGTGAGTAACATACACGTACATTCTTTTCGACAACTAATCTCTCGATTGAATGTAGGGCATGGATTATAAGTCGAAACCCTAAATGATTCAATAACTATGATCCCATTTCAAGTTCCAATGATTCTTGATTAATCACGATTCATCTTGCCTTGGCCAAGGTCTTTGAATCGCGAACTATGAAAACATAGAAGATTCCCTTATTTAGAAAGACAAGTGTCGAATTCTATGTTGGCCACTGAAAACCCTCCATGCACATCAGTGCAATACCCAACATACCCCATTTGTGATTGTCAATCAATCAGAAAATATATGAAAGTGATGTAGGATGCATACATGGCTACCATCATGTCGCAAGTTCAAGGACTAGTCGTGAACTTGTTCCATAACAAGCACTCACATACATGCACTTGCGTCTCTGTGCTAATATCAATGGAATGTGACATCCTCATCTCACGAGCATGCATCATATGTGTGAGTCGTATTAAACTATTTGATGTTCCATCTCAAAAAAATTTTGACTCGGAACTTATTTAAGACCAAAGTTTTAGAGGTATGTTCCATGATCACCATCATATGTACAACCATACCCCGTAGCTAAATTTGGTTTAAGAACTTTATCTAATATACAGAAACAAAAGATGCAAGACATAAGATAAATAAAATATATTTTTATTAATATGATTCCCAATAAGGTTATCTTTATAAAGAAAAAAAGTATAATACAATCAATCCAATTAGAGCGTTGGGCATCCTACTCTAATAATCTCCCACTTGCCCTAGCTCCAATTGTCCATATATCTAACACTTCAAAAAAATAAAAAAACTCATAATTTATAATATTTCATGTGTTGGCATTTATGATAAACGACAAGAGCTTATGTCTTTTTAATACTTTTCACGACTTTATCTTATGGCATATGTAACGATTATTTTCTCTTAATATCATTATTAGATAATTTGTAGTTCACAATGAATCAATATGATTCCATATTATCATTATCATAAAATATGAAATCATGTAAAAGTATTGAATTATATATATATATATAAGTGGCTTGTAGCCTTATTATTATTATTTAGATGATTTAATAATTTTAAGATCTTTTAGTGTTGATAACTATGTAAGAATTTTGTGAAGAGGGAAATTGTAGTGTGCAAAAAGTAGGTACTCTATTTTGTGATTGGAGGGGCGATTGATAGGTTTCTGAGTACATTTTTACCAACTTGTTGATTATTTTATCATATTTTGGTTATTTTTTGGGTACTAATATCAATTAATAGTTAGTTTTTATGATTTGATTTATTGGAGAAAATTTTGAATAGAAAGGTACAAAAATGAAATAAAATATATAATAGACACATTTCCAATAAGATTTGAATCTAGTAGGATTCGGAAACTAGTAAAATATACTCATTTGTTCTTTTGAAAGATTCCTTCAAAATATTTTCTTATTTTTAAACAATGAAAGTAGTTGATTTTTTTGTAATGAGTCAAAACAAAGAGATTTGGGGTGCATATGGCATGAGTATTTAATTATAGCAACACCAAAATCAGATTCTATGTACAGTATTTCATTGTACAAATAAATATCACAACTTTTTTTTTATTTCCCTGGGTTCTAGCTAATGAAAAACGGTGATTATTTACAAAGAGATATCCTAACCCATTATCAATTTCTTATTTTTTTAAGATATTAGCAACTTTCTTGGAAAAGAAAGCTGTTGTAATTGTGTTGTTATTGAGCAGATCCACAATTTCTTAAAAACTTTTATAGGGACAATAGTAAAAAGAATTACATAAAATTGTAGTTTGATATTTATGCAGACCTTTTTGTCTTAAGAGGATAACAGAAGGATAATTTTCGACTTTGTGTTCATCTCTCTTATTTTCAACTTTACAGTAATTTAAGTAGATTTTTTTCAAATTTGAAATGATTAAGTGTTGGAATTAATTTCCTAATATGAATTTATATATTTAAACAACAATTATATTATAGGCTATCTAATTTGATATTATTAAATAAGTGATCTACCATATGAAATTTTAGGATAATGGATTTTATAATATATAAAAACCCAATACTAGTTAAATTCAAGATTGATGGAATTCTCTTTAATCTAATATATAAAAAACTTTATGGGTTATGGTCCACAAGTATATAATATTATTTTTCTCCTCTTTTCCATCTTAGAGAGACACCTATTGAGTATTTTAAGTTGATTTGACTGTGGAAGATGCATAACCCGATTGCTTTCATTGTCATGGTTTCCGGTATGCTTCTAATTTAAAATTAAAGCATTTTTTGATAATTTATAAACAATTGTGGATTATGATTATTGAATCATATTATATTAAAATCTAACAAGTGGTATCAGAGGAGGTCATAATAGACTATCAAGAACTGTTTATTTCTTCTTATGATTATATTTTGTTTTTATAATTGAAAAAAGAATTTGAAAATAATTTTGTAAAAATTATGAATTCAGATCAGCAAATTTTTGGGATAACAGTTTCCAACTTTTTGAATATTACAGATTATAATTTACTGATTTGTTTCAAATTATTGGTTTTAAATAAGAGTTATTGCTCTATTATTGTTTAAGTGTTGGTTTACCCCCACCAACACCGCCATCTTCTCCACATCATGAAGAACAACCCAACAACCCAAAAAAAATATAGAAACAAAACCGGCCTATATATTATGCATTCCAGGCGGTAGAGCAGCTCTTTTCCCTCGAACAAACAGCCGCGAAGGTGGCGGCAGGTGGCCCATCAGGAATCGGGCAACACTCGTCCGTCTTGTTTCTCCGGTCGTCGCCGAAACAACACGAAATTAAGAAGGTGGCAGCCTGCTTCGCGGTCTTCGCGAGGAGAAACGGTGATGAAATAACAACGGTCTTCGCGAAAAGGAGTGGCTGATCTGTGGCAGCTCGCTGCTGCAGTCGCGGCAGCTGTGTCGGGGCAGCATGCGGTGGTGGTTGGAAGCAGTGGTGGCCGGCGACTGGCAAGGGCTACGTCAATGGCTGGAGGTTGAATCATCGGGCCAGTGGCTATCTATTTCCGACTGCTATCGGTAATGGCAGTGAGGGAAATGAGCAGCCGATAGGAAAATGGTGTGGGGAAATGAGGAATGGGTGCTGTGTCTTTTGTTTTATGTTTGGTAGATTAGGATTAATTATAATTAGATTAAAGGCTAATTATAGTTTAGGCCTAAATTTGGAATTAAGCATTAATTTGGACCTGATTTATTTGAGTTAATTCAATTAGATTTAGGTTTTTTTTTTTGGGCTTAATTTCAGATTTAAATTTGAATTTATGTGATTTTGGGATTAAATTACAGAGAATTTTGAGTTCAATTTATTTTTGGGCTCAATTCAGGATTAAGATTCAAAATGTATTTGGTTTTCAGGCTTTAAATCAAAATAATAAAAAAGACTAAAAAAATATGTTATTGGGTTCGTACTTATAAGGTTGAATTTTGAGCTTAAGTTTGGGCTCATTATTTTGGTTATAAAGCGGGTAAGATTTATTCTAACTCATAAGGATTGGATTAGATTTGAATTCAAAATTGAGTTTAAATTTGATTCGTACAAGACTCGATCCAATTTCAGTAAAATCCCACTAAAGAAATTTTGAAAATCTTAGCTTATAATTCGAGATAAATTGAAATAATACGTCGCCAAAGTGACCTCTATTATTAAATTTATTTTTAAAATATTAGATATCAGGTAAAAGGTTTGCATTATGTCTATATCTTTACGAATAATAATCGGTCCAAAGAAAATTATTATTTGGCCAGATGATAGACATGCGAGATAAATTTGGGATTATATTTGTTCCTACTTGTTTAATATCACAAAATAAATTGATTGAAATAATACGTTGCCAAAGTAACCTCTATTGTGTAGATTTATTTATTTTGGGATATTAAGATGTGCATGTTTGTTGTTTATGCGAATAATAATCGATCCAAAGGAAGGTTATTGTTTAGCCAAATAACAAATATACCTGTGGTAATAAGTACACGATGATTATTAGGTTTTCCATGTGAGCAATAATCGGTCCAAAGGAAGGTTATTGTTTGATAGGACTAATTGTCAGTATTTGATTACTACATTCAGAGTACCACTTACAGTTGATGTTTCTATCCAAAAACTAAACATCAATGTTGTACTAGGTATCTCATGATGGGGCCCACTATTATTTAATTATGTCATATATAAATATAGATTATTTTTTTATGATGACATGAATATTGATTATGAGCATGTTATTAGTTTTGTTCCCTGAATTATGTTTCTGCTTATAATTTTACAAGATCTGTCAATGTTAATTTTATTTGTTCTTAAAGGCACAAATTTCAAGAATTTAAAAAAGAACGTTGTGATTTTTTTCGGGTGTATGGATCTTGACCTTGCACTTCAGATAAAACAATCTCCTATGCTCACTAACGAAAGTTCCCCTAAGGTTAAAGGGACTTTGAAAAGCGGGGTTGTTCTAACCACATGAGTCTTACGAAAATAAAGTGTACAATTCTGAAAATATTTAAGGGCACTATGCCTGAGGAGGATAGTGCTAAAAAGTTTCTTAAAGATATTGATTGAAACAAACACATTTTTTGGCTAATCTTGTTTCAATAAGGTATAAAGGAAAATGAAACATAAGGAAGCACATTATGGAAATGTCTAACCTCACTTTTAAATTAAAGGCACTAAAGTTAGAGTTGTTTAAATACTTGCTCGTGCATATGGTTTCATTTCTCTTCTTGCACAATATGATCAATTTAAAATGAGTGACAACACCCTAAAGGACAAATGGACTCTTAATGAGTTCATATCTTACTGTGCAAGAAGAATAAAGGTTTGAGCTAGAAAAGACTAAAAGTGCTCACTTAGCAACTATCCCTCAGGATAAAAGAAAGTAAGTTGCAATTGGGACACCATAATACAAATTGCAAAAGAAATAGGATTATGAATATACCTGTTACTTTTGCAAGAAGGGTGAACACATAAAAAAAATATATATCCCAAGTATGGTAATATGTTTCTCACTATGGTTCATTTTTTAAGTTAGTTTAGTTTTTTTGTACCTAGACAACTTGGTGGGTAGATTTTGGTTCCACTATTCACATAAGTATGTCTATGTAGGGTTGTCTATTACATCTATGTGGGCTTTGGTAAAATAGTTACAGTTGAGGCTATATGGATTTTTTAGAATATCATCAATGGTCGATTATTTTTTTTTAATTTGAAAGAGACATACAATATCATCATTTAGATTGAGTATGATTTTTATTTTCATTTTGGACAAATTTAGTTATTCTTGTTCATTTGGAAATAGCAAATTTAGTCTCTTTCAAGGTTCAAATCTTATTGGTACTAGTTCTTTATCATTGATGACAACCTATATTTTGGATATAATTATCTCGTGTAATGAAACCTTATATATCAGTTCAGATGGTACAAAACACACAAAACATAATGTTTAACAATATGGTAAGAAGTATGATTAGTCATTCTTCTTTACCGAAAAAAACTTGAGAGAAGCAATAAAGACTGCAACTTACATTATTAACAAGGTTCCAATTAAAGTGGTAGCTAAAACTCCTTATGGAATATGGATATACAATATGTTTGGGGTTGTCCAACTAAGGTAAGGCCTTAAAATCCAAATGAAAGGAAACTGGACTCTAAATCTTTAAGATGTCACTTTGTTGGGTACTCTAAATGTTCGAGGGATTACAAATTTTATGATCCCTTGACTAGGTTATTTTCAGACGAAAAATGCGATTTCTCTTGAGAAAGTTGAGTTTGGAAGGAAGATAAGGTTAAAAACATTGTCTTTAAAGAGGAATTCATTTCTCCTTCTACTGTTAATATTGATAATGTTTAGGCTTCTATTCCTGACATTATTCAAGATACAAATTCGGACTATCAAGACAATGTTGAGGATCCCTCTCTTCAAAATAAAAAAAATTATTTTTAAGGAACAAACTCAACAATCTCAAGAAGAAATGCAATTGAGAAATCCACTTGAGGAAGGAGAACAACGATTCTGGTTATTATATCGTCTTTCTCCATGAATAATGAGGTTGATATAGAAGTGATGAAAAATGATTCAATCAACTTTCATCAAACCAATAGAGTTTTAGTTTTCAAAAGTAAATTGATGTCATGAAAGATAAGATGAAATCCATAAAAGATAAGGACATTAGGGATCTTATCAAATTGCCTAAAGATGTGAAACACATTGGTTACAAATGGATATTTAAGATCAATAAGGATTAAAAAGGCAATGTTGAGAGATATAAAGTATGTCTAGTCTTCAATAATTTCACTTAAAATGAATACATTGATTACAAAGAGACTTTCATTTCTATTTAATTGAAAGATTCTTTAGAATTATTTTGGCAGTTGTAGCTCATTTTAATTTGGAGCTGGCTTCTCGTTAACAGTTTCATAAATTTCATTAAGTCATTATCTCGTTTGGGTTTAAGGTAAATAAAGTTGATGATTGTGTATACCACAAGTTCAGTGGGAGTAAATACATCTTCCTAGTGTTATATGTCGATGACATATTGTTAGCCAGTAGCGATATAGACTTATTGCATGAAACTAAGAGATTTTTGACTAAAAACTTTGAGATGAAAGATCTTGGGGATGTCACTTTTATCTTAGGCATACAGATATACTAAGATCTCTCTCGAGGTATCCTTAGGTTATCACAAAAAAGCTATATCGAAAGGATTTTTAGTAGATTCTACATGAAAGATTGCACACCGGGAGATACTTCTATTGCTAAGGAAGATAAGTTTAGTCTCAATTAGTACCACAAGAATAAGTTTAAAGTAAAAGAAATGCAAAAGATTCCTCATGCGTCAGCTGTAGGAAGCCTTATGTATGCTAAAGTTTGTATTCATCTAAATATAGCATGCATAGAAGGAATATTAGGTAGATATGTAAATAACCCTGGAATGGATCATTGAAAAGCAGCCAAAAGGGTTATACGGTGTTTATACAAAATAAAAAAGTATATGCTCACTTATCGAAAATCAGATCTTCAGAAAATCATTCGGTATTCTGATTCCGGTTCTATTGGATGCCTATACAGTCAGAGATCCACTTTGGGCTATACTTAATTGCTAGCTGGAATAGCTATTTTTGGGAAGAGTGTTAAGCAGACACTCATAGCTTCTTCCATTATGGTAGTTAAATTCATAGTCTGTTACGAGGCATCTAATCTTGGGATATGGTTGCGTAACTTTGTCACTAGGCTGCATATTAAGAATGATATTAAATACCACTAAAGTTATATTATGACAATAAATTGGCTTTACCATTTTCCATTAACAACAGAAGCTCTTCGAAGTCTATGCATATAGACATCAAGTTTCTTGTTGTTAAATAAAGAAAGAATTTAAAGTTATCAAGTGTCTATAGAACATATTCGGACAAACTCCATGATTATGGATCCACTACCAAGGGTTTTACCACCCAAGGTGTTTCATGAGCACATTGCTCATAGGGTGTTGCATTCTTTGATATGTGCACTTCAGTGAAAGTTTGTAATTTTGATGTTCTTTTGGTTTAGACACAATTTATATTTATTATCTGCAGAATAAAGAATATGATTTATTTTCATACTCTGAATTATTTGTAGTTTAGCATGATCTCAAAAAGAATAAAGAAGGACCAGTTGGAAATAGGCATGTTTGAGATCACATTACATGTAATTTCCATGTTATACATCCATACTCGATCTATGTCATTGAATATGTTAGTGTGGTGACCATTGATGGGTCTAGTTACGAATAAATGTAACGAAGGTCGCTTTGATCCCATGCTGATATAGGAGATGGACTACATTGTAACTCAAGAGATATTTCAAAGATAGATAGCATTTTTTGTGCACTCAAGATTTATAATATAATTGTTTACGGTATCATATATAGTCCAAGTGGGAGATTGTTGGAATTAATTTTCTAATATGGACTTACATATTTAAACAATAATTATATTATAGGCTATCTAATTTGATAGAGTCAAATAAGTGATTTACCATATGAGACTCTAGGAATATCTTTAGGGTATGGACTTTGTAATATATAGAATTCAGGATTGATGGGATTCTTTTTGACCTAGTATATAAAGATCATTATGGGTTATGGTCCCCAAATCATACCATACAATATTACTCGTCTCATCTTTCCCATCTTAGAGAGAGACCCATTGAGTATTCTAAATTGATTTAACTATAGAAGATGCATACCCCGATTGCTTTCATTGTCATAGATTCAGGTATGCTTTTGATTTAGAATTAAAGTATTTCTTGATAATTTACATGACGATTGTGGATTATGATTATTGAATCATATCATATTAAAGTCTAACATTAAGTACTTGTATTCATGTAGTTATGGATTAAGAAATTCCTTGGTTAAGAGATTTTGAATTTAATTCACAAATGATTCCACAATCATTATCACAGCCTTATCAAAGTGTTGACAGTAGATGACAATTATGAGAAATAATGAACATACAGAGAAGGCAAGTTGGGATCTAGGTATTCATTAGAGTAAGTTTTGGGGAGCTCTAGGTAGGAAATAGGCCTAGTAGCCACTTCAAAAAAACTGGTTGGGAGAATAATGTTCGTAAGTTTGTAAATTCAACGAATCGTAAGTAAACCAGATTCCAATTAAAGAATTGTTGGGATGCCTTGAAAAATTAATGGGGAGTATGGAAAGTACTTTTAAGATGAGAGACTGGAATAGGATGGAATCATGAAAAGAAACAGTTGATGCGTAACCTAAGTGATGGCAACAGAAGATACATGTACTTTAAACCTTTCTTTTGTCACATTATATCATATATCAACTTATGCTTAATCAATTATGCATACTTACATTTTGCAGGCGCTACTCGAAGCATCTGAGTTTAGAGAACAGGTCATATATTGCTACATGAGCAAAAAGGTTGTTTTCAGGTGTTGTAGCAACTGGTAAAAGTGTATGGACTCCAAGCTCCAGATTATTGCCACCACACATGTAGGATGAGCCAGAGGATAACTCGCATGTCCAACACACTGATTTCAATGATCCTTATATTAAACCAACTACCGAAAGTGATGATACACCACAAGATCTTAGACAAGCTGGTTCAACTAGAGAATTTAGAAGGAGAAATTGTGAGTTCCCTGCACCTCGCTGCATAAGAAGATATCAAACTACTGATAAATTACAAGGTGCCTATAATGTATGGTTAAAATAATAGAAAGTTAATCAGTATCTAGGAATGTTTGAAGATATTAGATGGTATGTCTAGAATTGAAGAATGTGATAGATTATGGATGTATGTGACTCGGTTGTTTCTTAAACATATGGCGAGAGAGTTGTTTCTAACAATCAAGAAAAATGAGACCTAATTGAAATGGTTGCAAGATTAAATAGAAATGGACATGCAACATAGGACATCTTCAATGACATCAGTTCATGTATCATGAGCGAAGTCGCATCACTGACAACGCATCTTCTCAATGAAATTGTTATGTTATGTATTAAACTAATGATTTTATTTTCATTAGACCTTGTAATGTGCCTTAAAGGTTGTGGATGTTTGTGACCTTTTTTATTTATATTTACGTTAAATACTTATAAGCAGTATGTATGATGACTTAGATGATATTTAGTCGGTTGGTTTGTGTGTTTGGTTGACTGTATATTTGCTATTTTACAGTGGTTTGATTATTCCTTTAGTTGATGTTTTATGTCTAATGCATCATGTAATGTCAATCTTAGCACATGAAATGTATGAATTTGAATAGTTATACATACATCCAATGCTTTAATAACTTCATTGGATATTATCTATTATACTCATGTTATTTTTGGCAATGCACAAAGAATGACATATTTGAGGTCAAAAAATAGATTGGATTTCCTTTCTAAATCATTAAGCCATGGAAATTTAGATGATCGATTAAGCGAAGAAGAAAATGAAGGTACTAGCTCAAGCACTTTCAGTATGGAGATAAAAAATAATTTACATGTTATAACTGTTGGAGCAAAGATATATTAATTTCCTTATTTGCATAAAACTCCTTTCTATGATAGAGATTATAGTGGATAGGCTTTTTTGATGTCCATATTGAATGGACATCCCCGTTGATGTCAAAAATAATTTTATGACGCACAAATAAGTGTTTTTTGAGTTGTCATGAGGACATTCACATTTTGACAAGCAATTAGCAACTTTTATGATAATAGTTGGTTTAAGGGAAGGGAATAGGCAACTATGTGAGACTTTTAAGAGGTCTAGTTATATAATTAGCAAGTTATTCTATAATATATTACAAGCTTTCACAAAGATGTCACTTGTGGATTAGTTCATTTAGTGACTTAGTAATAAAGATTCATAACTAAAGACAAGCCGGATATTTTCCTCATTTCAAGGTAGCATTTAATTATTTTTTTCTATTAACAATTTCATTACAAAGTCATAACAACTTGCGTATGTGTTCTGAAAAGACTGCATTGGTGTTATTGATAACACTCATATAAAAGCTTCATTACCATGCTAATTGCAAGTTCAAATATACTGGTGGGAAAGGTTGTCCAACTCAAAATATGTGGTGGCGTGTGATTTTGATATGTGTTTCACATTTAGGTTGCCTAGTTGGGAAGACAGCACTCATGATACTAGAATTTTTCACTCTCTAATAAGAGATGCTTCCAATAATTTAGCAATGCCTCCAAGAGGTATTTATTTTAATTTCATTTCTTCATAATTCCTTATTAATCTTGTCTAATATATTGATTGTCTCTATTTCAATAGCATCAGGTAAATATTATTTAGTCCAAAATACAGACTTGGAAGATGACTTTTTTTTATATTACTACCACATTCCTGATTGTTTCGAAGATAGCATGGATGGAGTTGCTAGCGATAGCTATGATAATGAAATACAACAAAGTGATGACACCATGAATAGAATAAGGGATGGCATATGCACTTCAATTACAATTGGTAGGATTGGTATCCCTATGCGGTGACATTTATATCTGTAGTTTGTTGTATTGGCGACTGTTTGGGTAAATATAATAATAATTGTATAACATTTTGTATTGTTTGGTTGTATTTCTCTTATCATGCATGGTGATTTTTTGATTGTATTTCTACTGTTATGTGTTGCACATAAGGAATGATTGATCTGATATTTTATTTTATTTTGTGGAGTTGGAATAATATTAATTTTTATCTTCTATTGTTTGTCATTTGCCTGATAATGGTTTTTGAGAAAATTTGAATGAGCAGGGGTTGTGGTTGTGGTTGTGGTTTGTCATTTGATACTGGTCTTTACCTTTTGCAATTTGTCATTAGTTTCAACTTAAATAAGATGTTAGGAACGGTAATCTCAAACATCATTTGATTGTTATAGTTTCCCATTTTATTATATTATTATCTCTTTTTTTGTATTTACGGCATTCAGTTTCTCTTTTCCTGCTACCCAATAGAATTCTTGCTTATTTCATTACTAAAATTGTAACCACAAGCAGAGAGAAAAAAAACATAGAATTCATAGAGCAGGGGCTTTCGTTTGCCATTTTGTTGTATTACTATCTTCTTCTCTTTTTTTTTACAACATTCAGTTTCTCTTTGCTTGTTGTTTTGTTCCAATAAATTTCCTTGGCATTTCATTACTAAAGTTGTAACCACAAGCAGAGAAAAAATAGAGCATGGGATTCACTGAGGAAGCAACAATATTCATTAATTGTATTTAGTGATTGAGTTGAAATGAATTCAATTATTTGTCTTTCCTTGGCATTTGTCAAGAAAGTTAACCAAATCTAAATACTCAAACACACTATAAATGTCAACAAGCTATTAGGTCACATCTTTAGCTTTGTTGGCACTCGACTCTTCTCAAATTCAGAACCTACAATTACACTGAGATTTTCTCTTATAGCCTCGGTCATCAATCATGGAGTGCATGATATTATTCGTGGATTAAAAATTGAAAGGTATACAAAGGTTAATACATATCAAATGAGTTAACTAATTTGATAATAAATACACCAACACAGAATAACAATGATAAAAAAAAATAAAGAATAATTGCAAGGTTTACTATTTATTAATGTAGCAAAAACATCTAATGAGAAAGACCAATACGGAAAAAAAAAAAAACAACCTTCTGTTATTTGTTGATTCGCTTACGAATACCAGACAATAGGCATCAAAATCTTGTTGATTCTTAAGAATACCAAGAACTTGGGAAAAAAAAAGAGCAAACTCTCTCTATAAAATTTTATTAATTTCTTCACCTTTTCAAGGAGGCCCTAAGGCGTACAATATATAGGAAATCAAATAAAAAAGAATCCCTAATTAAATTCATAAAATATTGGAAATGAAAAATAAAATAAAATAAAACCCAAATTAAAAGGCAACTAAAATTCTGATTGAACTAATCTTTTTCCGAGCAAGTGAATAAATGGTGTGCAATCACTTCATTCAATAAAACTTTTCCAAAAATAACATCCCTTCGCGCAATGCATCATCCCTTCTAGGGTGGAAAAAATTTGTCCTCAAATTTCCATCATAAACCTCATCTGATGAATCTCCTAGATAGATAATTAAATGCTTGACATTGAAAACATCTACGGTTCGAATATGAGATAGAAACTTCAAGCAATATGCATTAGGATTGATCTTCTCTATCATTTCAAGCAACCCTATCTTTCTTGTTGTGAGCTTATTGTAATCACCGACATAAAAAATCCTTTGTAAGCACATCCCAAAATAAAATCTCCAACTTCAAATTCAATATATTGTCATTTCTTATTTGTGTTCAGTTTGTACTTTGTTGTAACGTGTTCTAAATTATAACGAACTTGATGGTGAAATTTCTGCAATCCCTGAACAAAATCCTCAACCTTCCCATGAACTTAGTCTTTGTTGGTAATGGAATGAGGTCAAGAGGACCTTGTGGAACCAGTAAGTACACCACCTAAAAAGGACTGAATCCTGTACTTCTGTTGACCACATGATTGTAAGCAAATTTTGCCTGATATAGTTTTTGATCCCAAGCTTTTGCATGCTCTCCAACCAAATATCTTAGCGTATCCCCCAAATAATGATTCACTAGCTCCATTTGTCCATCAATCTAGGGGTGATAGGTAGTACTGAAACTCAACTAAGTGTTCACTATTTTCCACAAACTACGCTAAAAGTGACTGATGAACTTGGTATCCCTATCTGAAACAATGGAGGTAGGTCATCTATGCAATCGATATGCCTCCCAAAAATATGGTTGAGCCACATTAATTGCATTAATAGTTCTCTTGCAGGGAATAAAATGCACCATCTTAGAGAAATGTTCAACTACCACAAAAATTGAATCATTACCCGACTATGCCTTTGACAATCCTAAATAAAATACATACTCACATCCATCCATGGCTGCAAAGGAATGGGCAATGGCATGTATAATTCAGCATTGGTCATTTTCTCTTTGACACCTATCATATGCGACAATGCTCTACAAACTATTCTACCTCTTTATGAATAGTTGATCAATTGTAAGAATCTCGCACCAACTGCAAGGTCTTGTCAGGCCCCCATAGCCCTCTCCATGAAGCTCCTTAATAATCTAAAAGTCATAGACTGCAATTTGGGATGCAAAGTTGGTTAACTCAAAAGAGATAACCATCATGAAATAGATAATTCGACCTCTCCCCAGCTTTTACCGTGGGCATAACAGTAGAAAAGTACAGGTCAATAACCAATAAGTTTTGGAATGAGTCAAAGCTAGGTACTTCAATTCTCATGGTGGTCAGTAAACTATTCTGAAGGCTTAATGCATCTGCAACTCGATTTATGACCGCTGTCTTGTGCTTAAGCACGAAGGTAAATTATTGTAAATGTGCAAACTAAGATGCATGTCGAGCTGAAACCTTGTCTTGGCTATGGAGGTGCTTGAGTGCATCATGATCAATATAAAAAAACTCTCGCTGGAACAGGTAATGTTGCCAATGCTTCACCGCTGGGACCATGACATAAAACTCCACATCATGTGTTGTAGTATACTTTAGACCCATATAACTTCTTGCTAAAGTATACCCACCAACTTCCCTCCCTAGTTCAACACCACTCCAACGCCCATCTTTGAAGCATCACAATGTAACTCGAATGGCTAGGAAAATTCTGGTAATACTAGGATAGTGGAAGTTGCCATGCTATCCTTAATAAGTTGAAACGTTTTTTTAGCCTCTTCATTCTACTGGAATCTTGACCCCTTCTTACAGTTAATCATTAAAGCCATAATATTACTGAAGTTGGAAATAAAACATTGGTAGAAAGTTGTCAATCCATGATAGCTCTGTACCTCCATAATAGTCTTCAAATGAGACCACTATCTCACCGCCTCTATCTTTAACTCATCCACTCACAGCCCACTAGCGGATACCACATAGCTTAAAAATAACACTTTTGGGGTCGTAAAGATGTATTTTTTAACTAATGCATATAACTTTTCTTGACACAACACATATAAAACTTCTCGAATATGTTGGAGGTGCATTTTAGGGTTAGCACTATAAATTAATATATCATTAAAATAAACCACAACAGATTTTGTAGGGCTTAGTTCATCACTCTCATAAACGTGCTTGGTGTGTTTGATAGTCTAAATGGCATAACTAGCCATTTATGATGGACAAATATTTTTATCTATCGATATGAAACAACGGATTCCCCTACTACATTACAATACCACACGTTTGGCTTTTCTTGAACGAATTTGATGGGGATAGATCTGAGGATCGGTTAGTAGTAAGAGCTTATGATTTGAATACATATCAATTTTCCCATTTTTTCATTCTAGTTCTTAACATCATAATTTAATTGAAAAATTTTACAATGAAAGAGGCACCGAGCTAGCAGAAAATCAAAGTATCAATCATATATAATCATATAAAATGAGAAAATGTTCCAATTCTCAAATTCTTTTCGATTTTAAAGGGACAAGGGTGATTATAAAGTTTATTTCCAAATTTTATTTTATTTTTCCATTCGAAGGGGCTCGCAACGAATTAGGAAATTGAATAGGAATGAAAATATAGTTAAGTCTTTTCTTTTTTGTTCCATTTTCAAGAATTTAATTTTCAAAATGAAATGGGTCACATGGATTCCACGTGTCCAACTCGGAGATGCAATTTGACTAAATGATTTGTCTCTGTATCAGCGATTAAAAATTTATGGATCCCTTCCGAGTTTTGAATGTCGTCTTCCACTTATCTCCAGGCCATATACTAATCTAGTGGTATCCACTCTTCAAGTCCAGCTTAGTAAAGATTTTAGCTCTACTAAGTTGGTCCAGCAAATTATCTAATCAAGGAATTGAAAATCTATATGTTACTATAATCTTATTGATTGCTCGACTATTCACACATATTCATCAAGACCTATTCTTTTAAGGCGTCAATAGAGTTGTTATTGCACATGGGCTAAGGCTCTCCCTAATATGTCCTTGGCAAGTAGTCCATCCACCTATCTCATTAACTCTTCATGCTCGTTGGGACTCATCCTGTAATATAATCTGATAGGTATTGTAGCACCTAGTTCTAAATTAATTTAGTGTTGAATATCTCGTAAGGTTGGCAACCCATCTTGTAGCTCCATCTAAAACACATCCCAACACTTGCCTCTATTCCTAGCAACATATGCATATGCCCTGAATCTTCCATCTTCTTCTCAAACCTTGCCAATGATAAAAGATTGGCACTGTCCCCAGTAGATGTTGTTTTTTCATTACTCTTACTAGATAGTAGCACAATCTTTTTATTGTTGAAGTAGAAATTGTATGTGTTGCTTCGCCCACCATGAGTCACTTATCTGACATACTACCACGGCCTTCCTGCTAACAAGCAACATGTATCCATGTTTACCACATCACACCGTAGCTGATCCTTGTAATTCTGTGAAAAAAAGAATTATAGCTCATTGTGAGGCTGTAACCTCCCCACTCTTTTTAAGTTGTGCCAACTTGTATGGCTTAGGATGTTTTTCAATCTTCACCCCAAGCTTATGCACCGCTTCTTTAGACACAATATTCTCATGAATACCAACATCAAAAACAAACTTGCACACTTTGCCCATGATAGTACATATGGAATGAAATATATTATTATGCAGCCAATTTTTCTTCGCTACCAGGTTGTCAAACAAGAAAGCCTCACCACGAGTAACAACCCAGTATCTCACTAAACAAATTCTTCATTTGTTGAGCCATTATACTCATGAAAAACTGGCTCTTCACCAACATCTTCTTTCTTGACTTTTGTCTCACCTAATAATGCCTACTTACAGGCCTTCATGTAGTCAACTTGTAACCAATGTCACCACACTCAAAATACTGTATTCTGCTAATATTCATTCTAGCTGGTCGAAATGTATTCGGATGAACTCTTTGTGTGTTAGCATCCCACCACTTACTCTAGGTCTACTGTTATTATTATTGCTACCACTAGGTGTACCCAAAGATACACTACTATATCTCCTTGATAACTACTTCTCGTTTCATCTGGTGTGCTACTCTAGTTTGTAGCCTTGTTGCCACTAGCGCAACCGTTTTATTATCAAGAACCTCTTTGAACTCGAAAATCTCCTCTACATTACATAACCAATCTAGAAATTTCTATGGCTACAATTTCTAATGGAATTCAGGAATGTCTGTATGCATCCCTATCTCCCACCATCATCTACCCTTCTCATGCTAAAGAGCCCGTCATGTAATACCCAAGTATCGCGCTACTCACCTGGCCAACATAGTTCATACATTTCATGCTACGTATATGTCATTGCATTTTTAATTGATATTTCATAATGCACTATATGTGATACGGTATTTTTAATAATTAAACTTTTAAAGTTGTCACCCGATATTAGTTTTCAAATTCTTTAATCTAATTGATTGAGTTGGTACTAAAATACGAGGATTTAGGTGTCAATTATCAAATACCATTACGATACACATAAGTGAAAGATGGCATCATTATATTTATCGATGTAGGATAAACTATGCAAATAAATTAATTAGGGAGAAAATAGTAATAGTAATGGTAATAATAATAATAAAGAAAGTAAGGACATTATCATATTAATTAAGAGGGTGTAAATTCTTACCAGAAAATAAACTTGTGGGTTTATAAATATTAAAATATTATGTACTAATTATATATATATATATAAATATAATATATACATATATATATATTTTCTATATATATATATATGTATAGATGTACGAAATATATATATATAAGTCTATGTGTGGAGTATAATAAAATGATACCATAATATGTGTATATATATATATATGCATATATGTATACACGTGTACAGTGTAGTAATAGTTATAATATATTACACATATGTTATAATATATTATATTAAGGATAAGTATACATATGTTATAATATATTATATTAGGTTTTCTTAGTTGTTAAGTTATAGTTATGTATTAACACACACACCACACACATACGTCGCACGGCAGCAAAGAAAGGAAAAGAAAACAAAAAGAAGAAGAAAAAGAAAGAAGAGAGAAAGAAAGAAAAAAAGAAAGAAAGAAAGAAAAGAGATGGTTGTCCAACAAATTTCAATGGTAGGAATTGGAACAAATTTTAGGTAAGTCTCTTCTCATTTTGTACGGATAAAAATATATATTTATGCTTTTTATTTCTAATTTGAAAGAAAGTTTTTTATTCAAGTTAACCAGTTATCTATCTGTGAGGTAATAATCAATATATACATTTAATTCAAATTAGTTACAAAGATTTGATTTTTGTTAATCGGACGAAGGATCTAATTTAATTGAGGGATTGGTTGGGGGGGTTATAACACACCAATTAGATAATATTACAATAAATTTGAGATGAGAAATTAAGGTATTTAAAAGATTCTAATTGGGGTGAAGTATAAATTTTAAGGTTTGATTGTTACTTAATTAAATTTAAAATTTAAGATCCCTTATGAGATTTGATATAAAAACCTATTGGGTTAATAATGAAATCAATACGCTATACTTTTACAGGCTGCCTTATATTTAAGGTTAGGGAAGAGAATCTTACTAACTTTCAGTAGGACATCAAAGGTGAAAGGTAAGTGAAAATCCATTTGCAACGACAATGTATAGATATAATATTTTATGGATTATCTATATTAAATGTGATCATTGTATCTTAATGTGTGTATTGTGAGTATTATGCATACCTTATAGTGCATATGTTGTTTGGATGATGGGACATAGGATCTATTGTGTCATTGGACATGCCATTCATCAGCATTTATACATGCATGCATAACACGTGCTCACAGTTCACACATGACATTATTTTCAGAAAGAAATTATTTCGATTGGCCACTACTAGTGTACCAAGACCTGTGTGGCCTATTTATATGATATTTTGAAGTGCCGCAAGTATTACTTCTCGAATGATCATAGGGGTTGACAGAGGGTATGCCTCTAGTGATCATGAAAGGGTGGACCACTTGACTGTGCCCTTATGGATGCCGCTGGTGGTAAGACTTTTGGAGGGTCATAGGGGAAGGCAGGGGGTGAACCTCTGGTGATCCCAGGACTATGTCGATCTATTAATGACCATGTAATTATTGATATTGTTGAGAGCTCTATCCAATACATAGTAGGTAGGTCAAGGGCCAATGATGGAAAATAATTTTGAATGAACTATTTTTATGCATGAGTTTGCATTCTTGTCATGGCCCCATAAAAATGCATTACATATGTATTAGATTATCCCTTCACTATGCATGATTTTCACTTATTGGGCATTAGGTCAAGTAGTTCATGCATTGTAGGTGAGTTTGGTGATATTTGAAGCCATGACTTGTTGGGCAAACGGCTGGAGTTCTTACAGGTTCTGAGGATCAGTGTACATGGATGACGACCTGTTGGGCTGGTTGTTAGCTTATTTGATTTTGAAGTCTACTGTATTAAGTTTTGGGACTTGTACTGTGTGTTACTTTTAAAACAAGTATGTACATGGATATGTAAATATTGTGGTTGTTATGGGTCCTCTGCAGATATATATATTAGTCTGTGAGTGGGAAAATAGTTTATTATTTAAATATGTTATAGGGAGAAAAAAAAATTATATCATGTTACTATATATATAGTTGTGTAGTAATGGAGTTGTTACAATTCGTTAGCGTCGTGGGGCTGCATCTTAATAATCCTCACTATCGCATGAATCATTCCCTAATCATGATGATTACGATTCAAGGATTAAGTTTGGATACCTAATAACACAGCAAGCTGCTCCGCTATTTGATCCATTCTTTGTTCAAGCAAGTTGACCTCTTCTACGGGCATCTTCTTAGCAGCATTATTGCCAAGAATGAACCAATCTCTGATGCCAACCAATATTGTAGAAGCATCTAATGAGAAAGGCAACATGAAGAAAAAATAACATTCTATAATATGTTGATTTGCTCATGAATACCAGACAATAGGTATCAAAATCTCATTGATTCTTATGAATACCGAGAACTTATGAGAAAATGAGAAAAAAAGTCTGTAAAATTTTATTAATTTCTTTACCCCCTTTAGAAAGGCCCTAAGACGTATAATATAAAAGAAATCAAATAAAAAGAAATTCCTAATTAAAATCATAAAATATTCGAAACAAAAAATAAAATAAAAGGAAACATAAAATGAAAGGCAACTAAAATTTTATTAATTAAATCTTATTTCTACCAAGTGAATATATGGTATGCAATCATTTCCTTTAGTCAAGCTTTTCCATAAATAACATCCCTTGGCATGTTGCATCATTAATCTTTCTGAATCAGTTGAAAATGCACTAGAGAAGTACAAAGAACCAAAAAAGAGTTGAATTCCTCAACATAGAATCATTCTAAAGTCTAAAGTATATCACATCACAAGGCTTATTATTTATCTTTCCAGAATATAATACATAATTTAAAGCATGCCTGAGCCAAAGCTATATGATAAGAATCTGTGACAAATAGAAAAAGATAGTCAAAAGAACAAAATAAAAGCACAGAGAGAGTAGAGAGTTGCAGATCATGTCATGTTTGATCTCAATCAGCAACTAAGCTTCAGGCTACCCACAAGTAGCATAAAATCCCTAATCAAAACTTACCATATTCCAATATCATGACTAATATCTCCACCATTAGCAGCATGTGGCACTTCAGTAACTTGAGAACAAACATCACCATTATCCTTCTGAAATACCAAAAGAAAATCATTATTGATATTGAACTTCAAACTGTAGTTCATTTACTAAAATATGTATGAAGAAAACTATTAAACTTTTTCTTTCATATTTACTAAATTTGTATGAAGAAACTTGTTGAACTATTTCATTTCTTCAAAATTTAATTTTAGCAAAGAACACGCTAAATGATCTGGCACGAATACATTCAACAGCATAAAACCACATAACCCTTCCACAAAGAGCAGCAATTTGCTTATGGCACCGCAACACGATTGTACTCCTCTGATGGATAATGTTTCTAATGCCACAAGTTTCCCAAAAGCAACCAATATAAACCCATCCTATGATTAGGCAATAAAAAGCTCATTAAAAGCAGAGATCTATGAATATCCAAAAACATATAATAGCAAATAGAAAACCTATTTAGGAGCAAAGTAAAAGCTGCAATAAATAAAGTACATGTTATGTTGGCAATGGAGTGATTTTTTAAGCATCAAACAGTTGCCAACTGCAAGAAAATCCAGCTTACATTGCTCAAGAAGAGGATTCTCTATTTAGATAGACCTCAGCCCTTCACAACCAAGAAGCAAAAGATAGGATAAAGTAGGACAATCACGAAAAGCATCACAAAATGCATGGTCCTCCAACAAAGAGATGGCTGATATATATTTTCCAAAAGATATCATGGCATTACTTATAATGGAATGCTAAGTGGCATAAACCAATACAAGTCAAAAACAAAAAAAAAAAAGAGAATACAACATAGGCCCTCAATCACAAAAACAAAAATTAGTATTAGAAGTTGCATGGTATGTTGCGCGTATAAAACAACATAAATACTAATATAATATTGCCTAAACTACATCAGGTACCTATCTAGTGATTAGTGCATTCCTTAATATTACTTACATAATTATAGTCTTATAAGTAAAAAAATGTTCATAAGTATGAATACTTATTCATGGCCAATTAGGTGATGCAGCGGAAAAAAAAAAAAAGCAAGCGACAAATGGCTACTGTTCTCTCAATTTTACCAGCACATCCTTTGACACCAACAACTAACAATTGATCAGTATGACCATTTCTCACATCATCTTCCTGAGTATCGAAAAGCACAATAATATAATTTTGTTCTTCCTCAAATGACATCAACTTCAACAATGTCAATTTCATTAAGAAGTTGACAAAAAAAAAAAATCGAACTCATCTTTGTCCAAAACTTCTCTCCTTCAAATTTGTACTTTTGGAAATCGGGTGTTTCTGCAAAAGTTGTGAAAGAAAATTCATATATATATATATATATATATATCTAAAAATATAATACCGTAACATCAACCTATAACAAATATTGCAAACAGAATATATTATGGACAAAAAAATAAAAGAAAAGTACTTTTATGATGACATCCCATGTTGCATTAGTTGCTTCTATCCTATTAACGGCATAGTTGAAACAGAGAACCATTCTAAGTTATTACATTTCTCTAAGTCATATATATCTTTTCCAATTTTTTTGAACTTCTTCACTATCTTTAATTATGAAAAGTTTTACTAGTGAGTGCAGTGAGTTTCTCACCAATTTTCTTCAACACAACCCCTTGCCTTGACACCTAGCAATAAAAAGTTTTCCTTTAAATGTGTGATGAAATAATTAAGGAGGCCACAAACATAGCCTTCTCCTCTGGAGTCTATAAAATCACAGCAAACATATCCTCTAAGTTGTGAAAACCATTATTAATCATCTCTACACCTAGTTCACAATTATACAGTTCAAATTATATAGCAAATATGATTAAAATTGAGTGACAAACCATTACATAATTAAAACACACAAATATAACATAAATAAGGGCATAAAAAAAGTTCAACTGCACCTATTACATACTGAGGACCCTCAAACATAGACTTAAAATATATTACCAACACGTACTTAAAGTTGACCTCTTTCACACAGTTGAGATCTACAACCGCCTAACATACAGTCCACATTACAGTAAAATATTAGGTTACAAACTAGATAACACCACTTTTAAAATAATAGCTTTCATCATGACAACAAACAGAAGAAAAACAAAAGTAATGCATCCACAACATGCACAATGGGACATGGCTCAGTAGCCCGATGAACATCTTCATGCTGTTTGATATAATAACAATAGAAGGTGGACTTTAATTGATATAGGCTAACCAAACGCAGTATAAGAATAAGAAAAATAATTATTCCGTAACATATTTCATTTTCAAACACTTTTTGATTCCTTACTGGGACATTAACAAGACAAGAAATAGAGATTCAAACATTGCACCAAAATCAAACATCTGTAACATAAACTCATAATCTAATTCATCTCTCATTTACAAGCCATTTTCAATGACATATTTTAGATGGGGTTAAAAGAATTGATTAGAATATGAATTTTGTGTATAGTTTCCATGGCAAGTACAATTTCATAATAATAAACAAAGCTTAATGACCATTGGTTCTTCAAATACAAGCCTCTTGAAAATTTATCACTCAAAATATTGATTATTTAAATATTATTACAAGAGAGAATACTCAATACAACTTCACTCTTAACAAAATTTCTAATTATTTCTCTAAACTCTTTTTAGAAGCTTTGTTTCTAATCACTCTTTTTTTTTCTCTCTTTTGTTTGATGATTTAACGCTCCAAATGCAAGCTATATTTATACTAGTTTCTAGCAAATCTCTACCACTAAATAAACAAACAACTTAAAATCACAATCATACATTTATCAACTAAATTATTATATAATTTTTAATAATCTCACCAACCTTATCTACCTTACCTAAAATTAGAAACTTCTTAAACTTGGACTAATATGGACTTGATTAAAATTTGGGCTTAAAACAAGTTTATTTTCAATACTCCCATTTAAACTTGTTTTATAATGCTAAGTGAATTTCTTAATCTCGCAAAATCTTTATATTTCAGTGGCTTGGTAAATATGTCAGCAACTTGGTCTTGCAATTTCACATTCTTTACTTGAACTTCTTTTCTCGAAATGCATTCCCTGATGTAGTGGTATCGAATATCAATATGCTTGCTTCGATTATGAAAAATTGGATTTTTGGCCAAAGCTATTGCTGATTTGTTGTCGACATAAATCTCTGTTGGCTCTTCTTGTAACATGTTCAATTCTTTCAACAAATTTCTTAGCCAAATTTCATGACTCATACATAATGTAGTAGCCACATACTCAGTTTCACATATTGAAAGGGTGATAATTGGTTGCTTCTTTGATAGCCAAGTAAATGCAATGTCTCCCATGAAAAATGCAAAGCTATTTGTGCTTTTACGATCATCGGTATCTCCATCCCAATCGCTATCACTATATCTAACAAGTTTATAATAATTAGAAACTGAATAGAACAAGCCAAAGTTGATTGTACCTTTAAGGTAATGAAGAATTCTTTTTGCGGCTTTGAAGTGTGATGTTGTTGGAGTTTTCATGTAGACTCGCGAGTCCAGTTGCATAGAGAATGTCAGGCCTTATATATGTTAAATACCTCAAATATCCAACTAGGCTCTTGAACAATATTGGATTCACTTTATCTGTTTTATCATCCTTGAATAATTTTACTCCACACTGCATCAGTGTGCTTGTTGGATAGTAATCATCCATCTTGAATTTCTTAAGAATCTCTTTTGTATAGCTTTCTTATGAGATAAAAAACCCCATTTTCTTTTTGCTTGACATCAATGCCGAGGTAGTGCGCATCAACCCAATATCAATTATTTCAAACTCCTTTGTCATTACTTTCTTAAATTCTTTGAACATGATTAGATCGCTCCTTGTAAAGATCAAATCATCAACGTACAAGCAAACAATCAAAACATCACCTTTGTTATTCATGATGTAGAGTGCATGCTCGTAAGGATATTTGGTAAAGCCTTTCTTTTATAAATATTTGTCAATTCTGTTAATCCATCCTTTCGGTGCTTGTTTCAATCCATAGACAGCCTTCTTTCACTTTATGATTTTATCTTCTTGTCCTTTTATTACATATCCCATTGGTTGTTCAATGTAAACTTCTTCCTCCAATACTCTATTAAGGAAGGTTAACTTCACATCCATCTGATGTATTTTCCACTTATTTTGAGCTTCTAAAGAAATAATTAATCTTATTATTTCTAATCGAGTAACTGGAGCAAATACTTCATCATAGTCAATGCCAGTTTTTTGACTATAGTCTTTTGCAACTAGTCTTGCCTTGTATCGTTTAATCTCTCAAGTAGCATTCTTTTTCACCTTGTATACCCATTTTACACTAATGGCTTTATGACCTTTGGGAAGTGGAACAAGTTCCTAAGTGTCATTTTTCTTGATGGCTCTAATTTCTTCATCCATTGTGTTTCTCTATTTTGCATTTTGTACAGTTTCTAGAAAGTTTACAAGCTCACAATATGCGAAGAGGCAAAATAGGGTAATATTTTCAAGCCTATCAGTTACCTCGTAGAGTTCTTGAAGACTTCTTGTACGTTCTTCATTCCTCTCAACTAAGAAAGATAGTGGTGAATTTGTATCATCGTTTGACAATGGTGAAACATGTGGTATATCAAGCTCTTCTCTTGATTGCTCGATAGTTGTTTGTTCATCATCTTCAAATTTATGAGCAAATTTGTAATGTTTATGTTGTGGTCCCTAATCCCATTCGCCTTCTTCATCAAAAATAACATCACGACTAATGATTATCTTTGCCTTATTAGGATTATATAGCTTGTAGCCTTTAGAGTTATTATCATAACCAATGAAGATGAACTTCTTGTTTTTATCATCTAACTTGCTTCTTTACTCATCTGATATGTACATGGGCTATGCTACCAAAAACTCTCAAATGGGAAATGTCTGGTTTTCTTCCATTCCATGCTTCTTGTGGTGTATTTCCCCATACACTTCTTGTTGGTGAGCGATTTAATAAATACACCACTCATGCCACAGCTTCTGCTTAGAACTCTTTTGGCATTCTCTTACTTTTGAGCATGTTTCGTGCCATGTTGAGAATTGTTCTATTCTTCCTTTCTGCAACTTTATTTTGTTGGGGGATCTTGGAACAGTGAGTGGTCATCGAATTTCATTTGTTTCACAAAACTCTTGGAATTTTTTTGAAGTAGATTCTCCTCCTCGGTCAAATCTTATGGCTTTGATCTGAAGACCACTTTCAAGCAAATAAGAATTTTACCTCTTCTTTTTACTACTACCTTGGAATCATCATCGAAAGAGATATTCCTACTTAATGATTCATCAAGTTTCACTGATCGGTTGTCATAGGCCTACCAAATTTAAACATTACTCTTCAATAAATGTTTAATGAGTATAGTGCGAGTAAGAATCAATCCCACGAGAATCAAGGCTAATTGATTTACTATCGACTAAACTAACTAAGAATTTTAACTTTAAAATTACTAGTTTAAAACTAAGACTTCAACAAGCAAACTCTATAAATAAACAACACACATTTGGGTTGAGGTTTCATTTGCCACCATTAGATAATGGGTTGTAATTTCATATCAATATTATAAATATTTTGCCAATGAAATTATCAACCGTAGGTAATAACAAGCTCTACTACCCCAATCTTTCCTTAGTTTCTCGTTAGATAGAACAAGCTCTCTATCTAATTCTCTACCTACCAAACAACTTAGAACAAGCTCTTTAGATTTAATCCAATAGATGCATTAAATAAGAAAGATAGATTGATCTAAACAATAACCACACAAGCTCGGGTCATTTAACTTAGGTTATGTTTTTCATTGCAATTAACAAAAATATCCCATAATCATTAATCATAATTTACTATACATGATTAGAAATTCAAGACAATTACGGATCTAAAATCTCTAATCTAATTATAGGGAATTCTCAAACCCGATTTGATTGCGCACCCAAACAAAGCAAGAAAATACCCAAAAGACATTAAGTATAGAAAAACATAAACAACCTCAATTGGAAAATTGATCAATAATATCAAACATCCAATTATAAAAACTCATGTCTAGGATTTTGAAATCAACCTCAACCAATAATGAAGTTTAGCCTAACATGATAAAAAATGACAAGAGAATAAAAATTAGCAACATTGGGAATCAAAGAAACTTATTGGTTGAAGAAGATAGTTGAGGTTGATGGTAAATTGTGGATGTCTCCTCCTCCAAGCCTCTTTCACTTTTTCTTCCTTGAAGCTCCAAAACCCAAGAGCTTTCAAAATGTGAATGATGTAGAGAGTGATCAAATCTAAAAATTGATGTTTGTGTTGAAATGATAGTGCCCTTTTATAAAGTGTGAGATGGCGATATGATTTGGTGTATAATGTGTAAGATGTGTTGTATATTTTGTATAAAGTGAAGAAGGTGTGTTGTGCATTTGGTATAAAGTGTGAAAGGTGTGTTGTGCATTTGGTGTAAAGTGAATAATGTGTGTGGTATGATATATGTATCTAGTGTATACATATCACAAACATGTGCCAAAAGGTATAAAAGATTGTCACTTGCCACTATTCCAACCAAAAAGCATCAGTTTTGTCACATAGATAGCACCTAGGCGCTATAATATGGCGTCTACGCATCATATTTCTCGAAGAGGGCAGTAAACAGGGCGCTTAGGCGCCGATGCTACTGTTTTCTTCTTCTCCAAAATGACTGTTTGACACTGTGTATCCACTTTCAACTGATTTTTGAACTCTTTATAAGCTGAATTAGCCTTCGGTGTATTCATAAGAATTGTAGCCCTATCTGTTAGATATCTTTAACCATTTGAATTAGATCAATATCATATTTTTAGAAAGATTTATTCTAGATATACAAAGATTGTCATATCTGAAAGTTTCAGTGCATGTTTGACTCGTTAACTGAATTTTACTCTTTTAAATCAATTGAGTTGGAAAACCTTGAAAACATGAAAGTTGTAGATACATCTCTTATCTTTCTAATAAGATAAGAATAAGGTCAATTGAGCTTTGGATCAGACTTTTATGCCTGAAATACAAACACTGCCGCAGTAGAACTGTGTCAATTTGGCCCAAGAATACTTCTTTCAACTTCGTTTTGGCTCATTTTCGATCTTTTCATTCTCAAACTCCTATCATATACAAAACATTAATAAAAACCTATTATTAACAAGAACAAAGCAAAGAAGACATAGAATTGGTACAAATAAATATAAAAATATGCACTTATCAAATTCCCCCACACTTAACCTTTGCTCGTCCTCGAGCAAACCTAAAACAAGACATAAACACAAACTAAGCTAATCCACTTTCGTAGGAAATCACGATTGCATTTAACACATGCAACAAGCCTTTAAACCCCTAAGTGGACCATAGAGGACGAGTTGTAGTCTCGTGAGGGCTTCCAGTGGTGATACCCATAAACACCTATGACCTCTAACTTTCAACGATTAATTCTCAGGGAGCAACGAAGTAATATGATAATGAAATCAAACAAGTGTTGAATTTAACCCTTAGTCATTCAAAAAGTCAATAAATTTCCACAATAATCATACTCAAGTGTGTGTGTGAATAGCCATTGTCAATAGTGATAAAATCATACATGATTCAAATAAGTGAATTTCCATACAACCTCACAAAAGCTATCACCTGATTTCTAATGAAAGAGTCGAACATCATAGGCTCTTACTTTAGCACATATCTCCACTACACCAAAGGCAGCACATGAAATCAAAAGATCTTAAACAATGGTTATAATGGGGCCAAAGGGTAGTGTGTAGCATAAGAAAAAAATGGATAGGATGCAACAAAAATTTTAAAAATTTCATGAAATGAGAGACATAAATTTCTTCAAGGAATGATTCTCATAATCCACAAGTTTCAACATTGGGGCTTAATATCATTGTGTTGGACCCTTTTTTATCATTCTCATCAACTTTGCATTATCTCATTTGTAGTTGCAACTCACAATAATATTTTTTTTTATTTTGTAACTTTCTTCCTTCTTTTCTTTCTTTCTTTTTTTTTTTTTGTTTAGCTCCCCCACACTTATCTTCTATTTCAACCTAATTTTTTTTTTGCAAGCTCACCTTGTCATTGAAGCATCTCTCAAGTTTCAATTCATTTTTAGAACAAGGTAGGATAATATTGTATTTAGTCTAGGTAAGAAAATATGGTTACCAATGAAATAGCTTATTCAATAAAATGCTCAAAGTGGCTCACTATGGGGGATGTTCTTCTTGGAACATCATAAGGAGAATAAGTTGATTTGGCCATGGTACTAGAAAGCCTAGTGCCTTAATCATTTTTCAAGTGATGCTCAATCAATTGTTCGTCTCGATAGACCTCCGAAAGAGTTCTAATATTCAACTTCCATATGTCGAAACCTAAGTGATAATTAAAGTGAGGGTATAAAAACTACCTATTTTGACATGCTTGTTTTCATACCAAAAATATAGCTCTTTGTACAAAAGGAGTTGAGTATGATCATCACAAAAATAAATCAACCAAAGAATAATATCAAGATTTAAAACAACACCTATCCTCAAACAAACCATGTCATTCATGCTCAATTCTCATCATAGAAATTGAAAGAAGACTTAAGACTCAAAAATTAAAAAAAAATATATATAAGTCTAAATCCTTCCCCCCACACTTAATTCTTACATTGTCCTCCATGTAAGCCTAAGCTACTAAAATAAAGAATTAAATGCAATAGGGTTGGATTATTCACAAACAAAGTAAAATAAAAGAACTATATAAAATAAAATGGATAGAAAGAAAAGAGAATGAGAGTTAGAGAAATCAAATTTGTGGTTGTAAGCTCTCAATGCCTTATTTTCCATTCATTGGGTTGCCACCCAATAAGCACTTAGTTTAACGTCCTCAGCCCGACATTGCCATATTTTTCACTGATCAACATATGCTGACATTGCCATTGTCCATCCAATCACCGTCTTATGATTTCTAAGCACCCGAAAAAGGTTGTCTTCTAGTACTTGAGTGAGGTCTTTAGCAATGCGAACTAATAGTGTTTCTTTCTCACTCAAGTAGACATATTTGAGATGGTTCAGGATTGATTTTTGCTCCATTGTAGATGTTTTTTCATCCCCTCTCAACTTCCATTGGTTGGTGCATAGCTCCTTGAGAAGTTTGACATAGCGAGGCACTAGCTTGATGACATCAAGAAGAAAGATGTTTACCTCCACTTTTTGAAAACTTTCAAGGATATCATTTTCCTGCTCCTCTTTTTTAGACTTTGCTAACCTGCTAGGAAAAGGTGGAGGTATGACACAAGTATGAGATTGAGGTTTAAGAGTGGTTACTGACTTTGGATTCTCACTGACTATAAGTGGTAGATTAGTAGAAAAGTGAGAATCATTTAAGGAATAAATGGTAGTGCTTGTCTCCCCATTCTCAACCTCCTTGAATACTCTTTTTGTTAGCAAGTTAGGAGACTCCAATTGCTTCTTGATTTCAAGAGTCATGGCACTTTCATCTTCTTTAAGATTCTCCATGGATTGGGAAGGTAACTTGCCCCATTCTTGAATTTTCAATCGGTTTAAGCTAGTGGCTATTTGCACTACTTGATTCTCAATATGTTGGAGATGAGTTTGTGTAGTTTGTTGAAATTGCATATTATTGATAGCAAATGCTTTCACAAGATCCTCCAAGGATGCGTCTAATTGTTGAGGAGATTGGAAGGGTAGTTGCACATTCGATTGGAGAAAATCTAGTGGTTGGTTTGGCATTTGAAATGGAGTGGATTGTTGTTGTTGTTGGTTCTCGTATCTCAAATTGGGTGATCATTACATCCTTCATTATAAGTATTGGAGAAGGGATTATAACTTTGCCTTGGTTGACCGGGAAAATCACCAATCACATTTGCTTGCTCCATAGAACCTTCTTATAGGGATAAACACATATTCGTGGGATGTCCTACCATGCAACATACTCCACATGCTTTGATTTGTTGCCCTGCAACCATTTCATGCACTAAAGAGGTGAGGTGTGAGAGATTTTGTTCAATAAGTGATGTGTGCACCTCATTAATACTCTTAGGTGGCAACTGTAAATCATTGTGGGTAATGAACTATTGAAAATATAAATTCATATTTACAATTAGAAAATAAAATAAATTAAACTAAGTAAAGCAAAACAAAAACTAAAAATGATAATGAATCAATTAGATGTTTGATCCCCGGCAACGGCGCCAAAAACTTGATCGGTTCTCGTAGGCCTACCAAATTTAAATCTTACTCTTCAATAAATGTTTAATGAGTATAGTGCGAGTAAGTTTAATGAGTATAATGCGAGTAAGAGTCAATCCCACGAGGATCAAGGCTAATTGATTTACTATCGACTCAACTAACTAAAAATTTTAACTTTAAAATTACTAACTTAAAATTAAGACTTCAACAAGCAAACTCTACAAATAAACAATACACATTTGGGGGGGGGGATTGAGTTGATTAACTAAGTTGCAAAAACTAAAACTAATTAAAATTCAAAGCAATGAAAATTAAATCAATAAGCAACAAGTGATTAAAGTAGGTTGAGGTTTCATTCGCCACCACTAGACAATGGGTTGTAATTTCATGTCAATATTATGAATAATTTGCCAATGAAATTATCAACCGTAGGTAATAACAAGCTCTACTACCCCAATCTTTCCTTAGTTGCTCGTTAGATAGAACAAGTTCTCTATCTAATTCTCTACCCACCAAATAATCTAGAACAAGCTCTCTAGATTTAATACAATGGATGCATTAAAATAAAAAAAATAGATTGATTTAAACAACAACCACACAAGCTCGGGTCATTTAACTTAGGTTATGTTTTTCATTGCAATTAACAAAAATATCCCATAATTATTAATCACAATTTACTATACATGATTAGAAATTCAAGATAATTACAAATCTAAAATCTCTAATCTAGTTGTAGGAATTCTCAAATCCGATTGGTTGCGCACCCAAACAAAGCAAGAAAATACCCAAAAGACATTAAGTATAGAAAGACATAAACAACCTCAATTGGGAAATTGATCAATAATATCAAATATTCAATTACAAAAACTCATGTCTAGGGCTTTGAAATCAACCTCAATCAATAAAAAAGTTTAGCCTAACATGATAAGAAATGACAAAAGAATAAAAATTAGCAACATTGGGAATCAAAGAAACTTATTGATTGAAGAAGATAGTTGAGGTTGATGGTAAATTGTGGATATCTCCTCCTCCAAGCCTCTTCCACTTTTTCTTCTTTGAAGCTCCAAAAACCCCAAGAGTGCTTTCAAAATGTGAATGATATAGAGAGTGAGTAAATCTAAAAATTGATGTTTGTGTTGAAATGATAGTGCCCTTTTATAAAGTGTGAGATGGTGATGTGATTTGGTGTATAGTGTGTAAGATGTGTTGTGTATTTTGTGTAAAGTGAAGAAGGTGTGTTGTGCATTTGGTATAAAGTGTTAAAGGTGTGTTGTGCATTTGGTGTAAAGTGAATAATATGTGTGGTATAATATATGTATCTACTGTATACATATCACAAACATGTGCCAAAAGGTATAAAGAATTGTCACTTGGTATCATCCCAACCAAAAAGCATCAATTTTGTCACATGGATAGCACCTAGGCACTATAATATGGTGTCTAAGTGCCATATTTCTCGAAGAAGGCAGTAAGCACGGTGCAGGGCACCTAGGCGCCGATGCTACTGTTTTCTTCTTCTCCAAAATGGCTATTTGATACTGTATATCCCTTTTCAACTGCTTTTTGAACTCTTTATATGCTGAATTGTCCTTCAGTGTATTCATAAAAATTTTAGCTCTATCTATTAGCAATCTTTAGTCACTTGAATCAGATCAATATCACATTTGTAAAGAGAGTTATTCTAGATATACAAAAACTGTCATATCTGAAAGTTTCAGTGCATGTTTGACTCTTTAACCGAATTTTACTCTTTGAAATCAATTGAATTGGGAAACATTAAAAATATAAAAGTTGTAGATACATGTCTTATCTTTCCAATAAGATAATAATCAGGTCAATTAAGTTTTGGATCAGTCTTTTATGCCCAAAATACAAATACTGCCATAGTGGAACCGTGTCAATTTGACCCAAGAATGCTTCTTTCAACTTCGTTTTTGCTCATTTTTTATCTTTTCATTCTCAAACTCCTATCACACACAAAACATTAATTAAAACCTATTATTAACAAGAACAAAATAAAGAATACATAGAAGAATTAATATAAATAAATATAAAAATATACACTTATCATCCACGAACATTGATTGTTTCCCACACATATGATTGCTAGCAGCAGTGTCGAGGTAACACGAATTTTCTTGCCCTTCATTATTGTCATTGCGTGCTAGTAATAAAACATTGCCTCCATCTTATTTATTTTCTTCCACAAAATTAGGTCTCTCATTTACTTTAGTATTGGGGTTTATGCAATCTCTAGTATAATGCCCAAACTTCTGACAATTATAATATCAAACTTGAGATTTGTCATACCTCGAGTTTGAATTGCCACTACCATGGCCCCTCATAGAGCTTTCGCCTTTTTCATAGTTGTTGTTGGAGTTATTATTGAAATTCCAACCTCATCTATGACCACGACCTCATACTTGTCCACGACCTCTTCCATGTTAGCTTCTATTATTATTGAATCTTTCTTCATTATTGGTTGGTTGAACTTCTATTTTAAGTAGTTAATCAACGACACCTTTCTTTTTCTTCTTTTCTTCATGAGCTTGTAGCGAACCCAAGAGTTGCTCAATTGTCATTATTTCTAGATCTTTAGTTTTCTCAATAATTGTTGTGATACTATCAAACTTCGCATCTAAAGATCGAAGATTTTTTTTCCATGATAGCTACATTTTCTAATTTTTCACCATTTCTCTTTAGTTGATTGGAAATTGTTAAAACTCCAGAAAAGTAATCAAAAACAAGCTCACCTTCTTTTATATGCAACGAATCAGACTCTCTTCTTAATGTTTGAAGTCATACCTTATTAACCTTTTCTTCTCCCTTATAAAAGGCTTGGAGCCTCTCCTACACTTGTTTAGCAGATGTAGCACTTGAGATTTTTTCAAAACCATCATCATCTAAAGCTTGGTAGATGAGGAAAAGAGTCTTCTTATCTCTCTTTCTTAAATTTTTTAAACTATCTTTTTATGTGACGGATAGTGTTGACTTATTTTTGGGTTCATCATACCCTTTCTCCATGACTTTCCATACATCATGTGCTTCAAGTAGTGCCTTCATTTTGATACTCCAATTATCAAAGTGGCATACCTTAAGTTGTGGAATTTGGAATGCTGTCAAATTGCTATTTGTCATTAACTCTCAATAGAGTATGAAATTTAAAATTTTGACTATACGGATGAATCCAGAGCACTGAAAAACTTTTGGATAAACTTTGATCAATTTTGGGCTTGGTCAACACCCAGTCAACTCTTGGTCAAAAGTCAAAGTCAACCGTTGGACTTGGTCAATACTAGGTCAACAGCTTCTTGACTCGGTCAATGGATTAGATGACTCAGTTTGACTCAACTTGACTCGATTCAACTCGGTAAGTTAGCTTAGAAATTTGATTAAAATTTAGGCTTAAAATAAATTTATTTTCAATAAAGCAACCAACAAAATACGATCCAATGGATTAGCAATGCATTTTCCTACACATTTTCTTTTCAAAAATAGAAACAATGGATCAACTTTTCCGAGTTTCAACCATATTTTTACAACACAAGAAAGAGAAAATATTAGGATGCTCAAAGAATAAGATGTTTATGTACCTTCATAGAACAAACACCTTCGCATAAGAAATTACAGAAGAACTGATACTTTGCGACCAATTTCAAGGGGTTTTTAATGGAGAAATTAGCAATTGATATTGCTCTAGCCTTAAACCCTATATTTCACAGATATGGTTGTTTGGGGAGAAATAAGGGAAGAAAACGTGTTAATGTCAAGGCAAAGTCGAGTGTTCCAAAAGGAATGGTATTTGGGTCATTTTATAACTAACTTTAATTTGAACCAACTTTTTTACCAAACATTCCTACTTTAACTTTATTTTACTTCTCATTTTTTTCCCACACCCTCTTTTGTTTCTTTCCCATTTTTTCACTTTTTAGAAAATTTAGCACTTCCTAGTTGAGATTTTTGCAAACAATCCCAAAGTAAATGAGAGTCTTAGTTAAATGGTAGCCAAAAAATTTGGGAGGCCCAAGAATTAGAGATTTGAGAATCTTCTTAATCAAGCTCATATCATGAAAATAGGATGGAGATTATTCACCCATCCTAATACATTGTGGGCTCAAGTTATATAACATAAATATAATCCCAAATGTGACTCTGCAGTCTAGTGAAAAACCATACCATAGTTCGACATGGAAAAGATTAATGGAGTGATTCCTTACATCAAGAAATCATTTTTTTTGGATTATTGGTAATGGGAATCATAGTAATATTTGGCATGATCAGTGGATTCCTAATACCAGATTGGGTAAGATTATTCAAGATGTCTTGGGGTCCTTATTTTATTCATCCGACAAAGTCTTCCCTCCCCTCTTTGTATTTTTTGCAAAGAAGATGTTGAAGATATAACTCATGTTATCCAGCATTGCAAAGTTTTTAAACACTTTCTTATTACATTCTGTCCCGAATTACATATCCACACACTTAAACACAATTCATATGAAGTGTACATCATTTGGTGCATATGGAATAGCCCAAATGATGCTGTTTTAAATAACAATATGGTCAATCCTAAAATGATTTGGATACGAGCTAAACAACATCGTAATAAAATAAAATTTGACTATATTGTTAAATATATATATATAATAAAATTTGACTGCATTGTTAATATATATATATATTGATTCGACGTTGTTATGGAAATTTTATTTCTGATTTGTCCATTAATATTGGCGTTGTTTCAAATAACACTGCAGTAATATGGGCACATCGGTAAGTATTATCACTGGCCAAAAGGTCAATATTAAAAATAATAATAGGACAGATTCACAATAGAAAATACTCCAAATGTGACCTTTTGGGGTCGGTTTTTTAATATTACAAATAAATGTGGAGTGTTATCAAATTCGTTATGCCCTGTTTAAATTTTTTTATTTTTAAAAAATTTATTATATATATGTGTGTGTGATATTTTAAAAAATATATATTTTAAAAAAGTTTTAATGTAATATTTTTTAAAAATATATTTTTAATATTTTTAAAATAAAAAAATAGATTTAATGGATCTAAGGTCCGTATTGGATCCTAAAAAATCTTAGCAGGATCGAGTCTTATGTTTAGCCAAACTCGCTCTATTGTCATCCGTAGTTGCAATACTATCAATACGTGACAAACGTGTTGAATTGTATAATCAATATATACATTATAATAATGATATTATAATAAAAAATGAAATATCAATTATAATAAAGAATTCTACTAAACCAAAAATACTGTGTTTTGCCATAACTTCTTATCAAAATCTAAATTATTTATATAACTCTTTGTCTAATTTGATTCTAGTTATAGTTGATTTTAGTATAGCAAATTTGTAACAATTGATTTTTATTAAAATTGAATTTGATAGAACTGATCTTTATAATTGTGGTTGGTCAAAAATTATAATTTTTAACTTTTACAAAATATTCATTATTACATTTAAATAATTTAAAAATAATTATAACTTGGGTTGTCAAACACCTCTGTAAACTATAATAGACTATAAGTGATTTCAATTTTAACTATTCAAAATGTCCATGCAGATCAAAACAGAAGTCCAAAAATAATTTTAAAAATTCCCACCACCCAACCAAACTCAGCCTCGATAATATGTGACGCCTCGACTCCTACAGCCAGCAGACTAAACAACCAAAACTTGAGGGATTCGTTTAGTGACATCAATTTGATTCTGGTACATTTGTTTCTCCAATTTCATGCCTGAAACGGTTCTTTTAGCCAATCACTTGTGATTAAAAACCCAAGTAATTTATATCTCTTTTTGTCTTAAAATAGTCATAAACTATAATTTTAGATCCATCTTCTGTTTTTTTTTTTTTTTTTTAAAAAGAAGATTTATGGAACATTGTACATCTCCACTGGGAAAGGCTAACATCTTATGATGCAATAAAACCACTGTATGATTTTGATTCTTTAGCTATCAATGCTACATTATCTTTCAATAACACCAAAATGGACCTATCCAATAAATGAAAATAAAAACAGTCAATGAAATTCAAATGGTAATGTTGAAGTCTCGATACTCTAAAGTTTTAGCTTTAAGTCCTTATGTAGAGGTATTTGTCTGTTTTCATAATAATTGATTAATTAACAATTATAAATTATTGGTAGCTGTTAAAGGTTAATTGATTGGTTGTTATTAGTTCTTGATTATGCAACGATTCACTCAAGAAAAATAAAAAAAGATAAAAATAAAGAATAGGAAAAAGCAAGAAAAATGGTTACTCACAACAAATGTACAATTAGGAGCCTAAAATGCAAGTGAAAATATCATCGAAGAGCAACACCAAACAGCATACCTTATATGAATAAATTAGAATTTTACCAGAAAAATTAGCTCCCTAACATACGACATTTTATTAGGAGTATTCATTTTTTTTTATCAGATGATCTAATTGAATCGAGCAGAACTTTACTGTTTGAGCCCTGTTGAAAATTCGGTCCATTTGCCGTATTCGATAAGTTAATATATTGGTTAATCATATTTTGGAACATGGAAAAAAATCATTAACTTATCATATTATTTATCAACTCATAGAAAAAATTCAAAAAAAAGATTAAAATAAATCCATTAATTCTTTTACGTAAAGCTAGAATAACTCTCTATATAGCAATAAAAAATATATATATATAATGGATCAACTCATGAAATTTCTATTAGAAAAATAAAATTGAGAAAAGAATAACTGCTGAAAGCGTCTAATCAACAAGCCCACCATGAGGAGTGCTCTCCTTTCCGACTTGCCCGACGCCTTTGGCAAACGAGGGATGAAGTATCTGTGTCACATTAGTTACAAGTTAGAAAATGTGCATAGAAATTTTATTCCTGTCACCTTCATTATTTGTACATATTCAAAGAATCGTGTAGTCCAAATTACACGCTGCATAAGTCATCAAATTTCTAAGAATTTAATTCTAAAGGCCTTGAAATTAATGATTGTTAATTAAAAATAAAGCTAATGAATGTTAGATTTCAGTTGTTTTAATTCTTTTTAACATTTTTTGTGAAGCCTAATTATTGAAATTAGATAACCATAACCTTGGCACAATTTATAAAATGAAAATTCAAATAGAAAATAATAAGACTTCAAAATTAAAAACTAAGACTTCGACAGAGCCCAAAAAATTGTACAAGTAAATTTTCTAAAATCTCAAAAATATCAACCTTCTAAGGCCAATATTTGAAAAAAAAAAAAAAAAAAACACTAAAGAGAAAAAATATTGCCATGAATTAGAGAACTCCAGGATAGAGGTGGATCGACCATGTGATGGTGAAGCAGCGGAAGCCCACCCTGAGAAAAATCACAGCGGTCCAACTAGCTCCGCCTCCTCCGCCAGCTTCCGCCACAGCTCGCGGCGGCGATCTTCATCTGAATATTCTCCAACTCGGATTTCGGGCAAGGAATCTGGATCCCACCAGGGTGATTGAACCCGTAAACCTTCTCAGCTTCCCTCAACAGCTCACTAAACAAGGGGTGATTAAAATATATTACGGGCACCAGAACTCGACAAGTGTCGTCCTCCTTATCGCCCACGTACACCGCCAGGTGACCTTTCGGTACACTCACCGGTAACTTTGGCTGCTCAAACGGTTCTTGCCTGACCCGAATGTAACCCGAATTGCTTTTGCCAGAACACAGGCTCCTAGCTCCCCGCCTCAACCAATGGAACCATCGGTAGAGCTTTGAAAAGGGGCCCGCCCTGGAGCTGGGCGGTTGCAGCCGCAGGTAGGTGGGTCTCCGCCGTGTACGGCGGTGGATGCACCATTTGAAGACTTTGACCAGCCTGTGCCCGAGCCTGAAGCCCCTGGTTTTTCCCATGGCATAGAGTTGATGAAAATTCTAACAAAGAAAAGGGCTTGTTGCTCAAATGTTGTCCTTAAATGGGTTGCTTTAAGATTCACAAAAATTGCCGAGGATCGGTAGTTGACAGGCTTATGCAATAATGCTTCTGAGAGTTGTTTTATTATTTTTTTTTCCCTAGGTTTGAGCTGTTCTTGCTTGGTTTTCCGTGCAACAATTGTTTCTAGTGATATGCTGACTTGGGGGGTTGGGGTGGGTGGGTATAGATATAGTGAAGGGAGTGAGCGACTCTTGGAGTGGAAGAAGTGTACTCTTGAATGGCGGGGGCTATTTGGGATTTTGGAAGCCTTTATAAGGGTGGAGAAATGAAGGGAATATTGGGGGGGGGGGGGGGGGGGGGGGGTTGGGGCGTGTTGTTTTGAAAGCGTGGGGTTTGGTCGGCACACGGACATGATCAGTGGTCAAACACTTTGAGGTTTAACTTGTGATAAGTTTTAAAACTATGGTGGTTCAGAATTTTTAAAAAATTGTTTATTTATAGTAATTAATAATTTAATCAAGGAATTTAATGAGTTATATTTTCTAAATTCAAATTAATTAAATAATAACATTGGAATCCGCATTTAGGGGACAGGCTGTCACATTAAGAATTAAATAATAAAGAAAAATATGAAGGATAGTAAATAAAAGAAAGAATGTGGGAGGTCAGTTTCGTGGCATAACAATTTTCAAGGGTCACAATTTAAAAAAAAAACTCAGAACAAAGTTAATTTCGAAAATGAAAATGAGAATAAAAAAAAAAAAGAGTTTCCTGAATTAAAGGGTTTGCGTTAATTTTTTATTTATTGTGGTGGATGTCCATGAGGAAAGTTGCAAAGTCGTAGTAAGACTTATCTATTTCAATGAATTAGTACGTTCGCCGTACTTTCCTCTTACTTTTCTGCTGTACAAAAAAAAAAAGTTAATTTGCCAAAAAAGTAAAACATGATATCACTATTTGGCACGGCTGCCGTCCTGTCGCGCAAGCTTCATTTCAATTCTTTCGTTTTCAAGAAATTTCAAACTGGATAAGAATTTTAAATTAAATTATAATTATATATTCTTTGACTCGACATAATTTATTTACACATTAATTTTAAAATATATTTATATCTTAAAATTTGCACTTTTTGTTTCAATCCTGAAATATTTACAATTCAGATACGTTTATATATGAATCAAGATTCAAGATAATATTTATTAATTATTGTTGTCCGTGTAGGTTTAGCTGGCGCCACAATGATATATTATGTATCAATTAAATTGGTAAGGGTGCTAATTAGACAGCAATTTTTTTTATTTTTTATTTTTTGTTATTTAGTGGTTACACAAAAAAGCATATACTGTGACTACTCAAATTTCTAATTTGATTGTTGTTCAAATTCAAAGGAAGATATATTTTCTATGAAAGAAATCGTTTCAGATTGTTGACTTGTAGCCAAAACTACAGTTTTAGTTTTTTAAGATACTGGTATGTACTTTTGTCTCCTTTTTTTATGGGAGATATTTTTTTTTTCACAATTCGTTAGTTTTTTATAAAAATTGCTATGTAAAGCTCTTGTGGCCGTTAACTTCAAACTGTGAAATTAACGGATACATGAATTGCGTATGTCTTTTGCTGTAAAAAATTAATGGCTCATTAAAAAAAAGGACTAAATATGCATGAAAATTTGAAATTTAGGGCTAAAATCAAAATTTGGTAAAGGGCGATGCCTAAAGTAAAATTACGTTAATTAATAGGGTCGAAAATTTGATTTTATCTTAACTTTTACATATGATCTTTCATAGTACAATGCTATTTTTTTTTTCCACATGTATTTCTTCCTTTCATGATTCTTCATGAATATGTTGTTTAAACACAAAATATTTTAATCAATTTCATTTTAATAGACTCTTTATATTTGTTTATTTATTTATTTATCTTTTTTTGGTTTCCAATAAGTTGTTATCAATAATAGCATAATATAGATATAAAATTTGGTCCGGTTATTTTGTCCCACTACATTGAATTTGTCAGTTAACATGATAGTCACAATTCTCTTGGTTAAGATTTTATTGGATCTAATTATAAATAATCATTGTTTGACTAAATACTTGGATTCAGCCATTTTCTATGATCTATATAACGTGGAACACGACCATTGTCTTTCTACAATTTATCTTTTTACAAGTAAATTGACGAATCTTGTTTATAGAATAACAAGATATTCATAATATTAAATTCAACAATTTTTTGTTGATCAACAAATTTGAGTTATTAAGGATCTCAGATTCATATACAAATATTTTGGGTTACTTTTTTAAATATATTGAATATTAAATTTGTCTAATTCTAAAGTCATTTGAAAAATTTTAGCATATATTTCCTCAAATTCAAATTTTCTAGCTTTGTTTTTTTGTTTTCCCTTCCCTAGTTACCTAATCCTGTTCAGTGCAGAAAATAATAATAATAATAATTTTCCAACAAAATTTTGTCATTTTCTTTATTTAACCCATATTATAACATTTCTCATTGAAATGAAATATGAACATGGACAAGTGTCGTTGTCATTGCTTAAGAGTGACGAGTAGGCATACATCAGAGTTGAAATTTACCTGCCAAGATCCAGTAGGAAAAAAGATAGGAATAAATTCTAGAATTGGAAGTTTGGTATCACTTATTATATAGAATGCGGGCCATAAAAGCATTGAAATCTCTTACCGATGATGAACTCTTCAATCAACCACACACGTGGCCTCTGAAAACAAGAGACGTTTATCTCCTTGGTATATGGTTCATTTTATAAGTCCAACCTTCTATTTTTTTTTAAACTTTTTTGAAAAGAATCTTTTATCTTTTAATATAATTAATATTTTAAAAATTGAATCAGACCACTCCGATCAATTCAACTATTGATTTGGTCTATTTTGAATACAAAAAATAAGAAATTCATTAGAATTAATCAAAAACTCTTTTTTATTTATATTTATAGTTATTTTTATTTTTTAAATAAATTTAAATTTGATATTTTGTTATATTTATATAATCATTTATATTTTAGATTTTATTAAAAAAAATTATTGATTATTTATCTTTTTATTTTATATATAACAATTAGTTTATTATATTACTATTTAATATAATATAACAAACAAAAAAAATTATTAAATTAATTAAAATGACGGTTAAACGATTGAATTGATTATCGATACAAAAACGATTTGATCTTTCGAAACATTAGATAGAATTAACTATTTGTGCTATTCTTACTTGGTTTTGGGACTCCAAGATTGGCCTCACATATTTAATGATTGCCATGTTTGAAGACTCATTAAATTTTAATTATTTATACAAAAACAAAATAAAGAGATACAAGCATGCTTGTATAGTGAATTTTTCTGAGAAGTTAGGTGAGGAAAAAATGGATGTGTACAGAGCAGAGGAGATGAACATGCTATTTAGTGGGTAAGTTGCCTTTTCGGTCCTGTAAGTGAGGCTCATTTATTTATTTTTATTTGAAACTTTAATACTTTATTATATTGCATCTTCTATGTCGACTTTTCGTACAGTTTATGAAAAATTGTGGGTGCATTAAATACTAGATGGAATAAACCAACACGTGGTTGCTAATTTAGTCTTGGAGGGACCAAAATAGCACATGATCTGAATGTGAGATGAAAAATGCAATTTTCTAACAAATATCACAATTTTTAAAGCCAAAAAATAAAAAATAAATAAAAACACCAAAAATATTTGGGAATCATAGAAATAAAAAAACACAAAAAGAGCGATGGAATAATAAATATAATTAAGCTTTAATAACATTTTTTTTAATTTGAAGGTGAGTGGCTATTGAATTGCGGGCCATATACAGATAACATGAAATTTAAGACTAATATTGTCTACTAAAATCTTCAAATTTCAATTCTACTCCAAATTTTCCTTCAATTATGAGATTGATAAAAACGATTGAGGTTTAGGATGTTTTGTACTGAGGTTTTTCTGCAATGGGTTTAAAGTTTTTTTGGCTGATGTTTTATTTAATTTGATTATCTCATTGTCACCTATTTCCGCAAAAGAGCTAATTGTACTAGGTTTTAAAAAAAAAGAATACTACTTGAACGTATTAGATATATTAAATATTAAATATCTTTTTTAATCCGTTGGATGATATCAAATTTAAATATTAATTATTAATTAAATATTCAAAAGAAGCAAGTGCAATGCCTATGACCAAATTAAACATAAAATCAGCCAAAAAAAAAAAAAAACTAATCGTTTTAATTAGTGTTCGTGCCCTTTACTCAATCTCATATTTAAATAAAAATTTGAAAATTAACGGGTTGATATCATGTTTCAAGATTTTATTCGACAGTATTGATGTTCAATTTCATAATATCTATGTGATTTGTAGTTAATTAACCACCCACTTCCAAATTATAACATGATTTTGCTTTTCTTATTTAATATACGATAGGCATTCCCTTTTAAAATATTTGATATTTGTGAATAAATTGCACTTTTCATCCCACAACTTAAGCTTTATGCGATTTTGGTTCTTTTAATGGCCACATGCATGTGGTTTGTCCGTTAAGTATTTAACGACAGCCCATTGTGTCTTTAAACTATAAAAAAATCAACATATATGACGCAATGTGGTGAAGTGCCAAAATTTGAGACCAAAATCAAAGTGCGCCTCACTTATGAGACCAAAATGCGATTTAGCCTATAGGTAGCTAATTATCTGCATGATTACATGTTGAAAATTTTAAATTGGTGAATCACATAAATTTTTCTTGACATTTGGAATATTGACAAAGAAATTCATCAAAGTTTGAAAATTAAAAATATTTTTTTAATATTCATTTCTATTATACAAATTATACTATCGATGGGGTATTTGTAATATTTCAAGAGTATATTTATAATTTTAAAAAGATAACTTTTTTTTTATAATTATGTTAAATTTCAAGTATAATTTTTATAATTTACCCTTTCTTAATGTATGAATGTTTTGGTTTTGGATTACATTGAATTTTCTTGTATATTACCTTAGACTTTGAGGGTGTTTGACTAAATTTATTTAAAAGATTCTTTAAACTCTTAAATCTTATAAAATATTTTTAAAATTTATAAGATGTTACTTGTTATTTAAAAATAAATTGTTGAAAATCTTTATATAAAACAAGATTATAAAACTTTTAAAATGTTAGTAATTGTAATTTTATAATTAAAATTATTAAAATTAAAAAAAATTATTAAAATAAGATCTTATTTTGAAAATAAATTTAAGTGAATGTATTTTTTTTACAGAGTTTATAAATTCTCAAACAGTTTTTTTTATCTGATAAAACTCTTTTAAAAAAAATTATCAAACACTTTTTGATAGTTTATAAGATATTTTGAAATCTTTAAATTTTTAAGATATTTTAAAAATAAATTATTGAAATTTTTATATAAAATAAGATTATGAAACTTTTAAAATATTAGTAATTATAATTTTATAATTAAAATTATTAAAATTAAAGAAGTTTGTTAAAATAAGATATTATTTTAAAAATAAATTTGGGTAGAGATACTTTATTTACAGAGCTTATTTCAAATAATTTTGTTTTTATATGACAAACTCTTTTAAAAAAAATTACTAAACACATTTTGATAGCTTTTAAAATATTTTTAAAATACTTATTACCTCATTCAAACAATCTTTTCATCTTATTGCAATATATAAAGATTTGAAAACAAAAAAGTTTAAGGAAACACTTTATGCAAGTAGCATACGGTATCATTTATCAACTAAACCTTTGGTTTTGTGATTTATAGGCTTATTATGGGGAATTTGATTAGCCGAGACCAAGAATTCTTATGTATGATTCAAAGATTGTATAACGTCTTAGTTTTGAACTACTAATTCAACTGTGAGTCGAGAATTCTTCAACTAAGCTATCATGCCTTGAGACTAATTATAGTCTGAACACGAGCCAAAAAATTTACTTTATTGGTCCCACCACTAATAAAAAAATTTCTATTTGTGATGGATTGAGGATTCAATTATGCAGATCTCCTTACAAGTCAAGATATGTTTTTGAATAGCTTTGATGCATTAGCAAGCTATATACGAAATCATAACTTTACTTTATCCCCTTGTCAAATTCGAGACTAATAAGGATTTTCTAATAGTAAATATTGTGTTGGATGTGATTTTCTTACGGTGGATATGAAAAATCTGTATATGCTAGATATATTTTTAAAAATATTTTATTTAAGGTATTAATTCCTCTAACTATGATGTAAATAATTTTTAAAAAATTAATCTTCAGAATACAAAATCTGTAAATCACAAGTTATTTCTTTAGATTTTTTTGGAACATAAATCATAAGTTGTTGTTTTTTTGAAGAAATAAAAATATCATGAAAGAAAGATAAAATGTTCAGTGTTGTAGAGAAAGTATTAATTTTGTTGTTGTATGACATTTATGTTGTAAAACAGAAGTTACTTACACAATTTCAAAAATTGTTTTCAATTATTACAATCTTCCCCAAAAAGACGTTTGGTAATGAAAAGACACCTTTTCAGTTAAACTTTGAAATGTTTTAATTTTAAAATGAGACAGATTCAAAAATACACATTTTTATTTAGCTTTTAACTATTTTATTTTCAAAATCAGACAAATTCAAAAATCTTTATTTCTTTCTTTCATATATATATATATATACAAAATTTGAACTAGAAACTTTTCTTGATTTTTTCTTTAAATAAGAGAATCTCAAGATAGCTTGATAAAACTTACTAAAATTAACACATATACATCAATGAGAACTTTATAATTCTAACTAATAATCAAATATGAGATAAATACATATGAATGAGGACATAATAATAACACACACTTTTCAATATGGGATAATTATTACATGTAAATACATTATTTTATACAACATATTGATCATAAAATTCTGAATTCATAATTGAGATTTCAACAACCATGACTAGAAAAAGCAAACAGTGGACCAAAAACAAAATTGGAGAAGGGGAAAAGGAAACAGTAAAGTCAAAGAGAAACTTAGGGAAAATTCCGATTTATTTATGGTACTTGGTAGAAGTATTTTAGGAGAATACATTAAAAAAATATAATATATTAAAAGAAAATTATATTCAAAAGCGTGATATATATATATATATTTGACTTTAATATGAGAGAATGAACTGATAATGAAAGATATTTTAAGAAAATAAAAAATAGAGAGCACAATTAACTCGAGAGAAGAAATATGAGAACGTGTTGTCCTAAAAGTCCTGTACAAAAAGTGTTTGAAATTGCTTTCTATATGTAGTTAAAAAAAAAAAAGTGTAATGCATGACATAAAAGGCGCGTGCATGACGTTGGCTTGCTATGGTATTTAGTTTTTTCTAGTTACTAATTTTCGTAGGTTTTCACTTGGAATGACGGCAGGCAAACAATGGATTGGGAATTTCTTGGGCTAATTGGTTAGAGACCAATTTATTAGAAAAAGCGTTTATATTTGGGTCCAATATTGGATCTGAGTGAGAAAAATAATAATAATAAAATTTCCAAAACATATAAATAAAATGTATTCTTCACTTATTTCTAAAGATAAGAATTGTTGCCCTAATTGGGGCTATATTCCCCTCGTGGTGGATGCTTGGATTTGGGTTATAAGCTACAGTCAAATTGTCGAGATGGGCTACGAAAATTTAAAGATTTTTTGTCCTATTTTCTTGATATTCGATTACATATAGGAAAAAACTTTTATTACTTTGTTCAATAAAAAGGAAATTACGAGATAATTGGTTTTCAATTTCAACATAGGGCGAGATCCGATCATAAAAATATAATATTAATTATTTTTTTCAATTATAAAAATATTTTTTCATTATAATTTTTTTATTAACTAATTATTAAAAAATAAATATAATTATAAATAAAAAAATGATATTTATCCAAAATTTTCTCATACATATCATATCTGCACAAGTATTCCAAAAAAAAAATAACTTTTAAATAAAAATAAGAATTAATTCTAGTTCATTTTAATACATAACAAAAACTAACTTACAAATATTGAAAAATATAATATGAATATTAGAGTAATTCTCATAATTTCATCACAATTTTAAGAGTCATTATTAAGTGTTCAAATTTATGTTATTATTGTGAAAAAAGAAAATGGTTCTTCAAATACATTGTATTTTATATAAGTAGCTACACATTTATAAGTTTATACTATGAATTAAAAATATATTAAAAAACTAATGAAGTTCTTATTTTTTTTAATTGTAAAAGAGAACTATTGTTTAAATAAAAATAATTTTTAACGTTATAAAAATTTATAGTAACATATCAAAAATGAATTTGTTAATCAAACTTGCTTCCAAAAACTATTGCATACATTTGAATATTATTTTATAATCATTATTCAAATGAATATATATTCTGAAAAATCTATACTTATTATTTCTTGCAACATAGAAATTAGAAAAATCTAAAATAATAAGTAAAGAAAGTGGATTCAAATAAGTTAAAAACTAACAAATAAGTATAAAAAATAACAATAATGAGTATTTTTTGACTAATATAAATCATGTTTGTAAAGATAAAATCATAATAAAGTTTTAATACTACGAATGCCTTTTAAAACTTTATATTAATAATAAGCACATAAAATTTTGAAAAATGAAGTTTCAAATAATTTAAAATATTTTAAATTTATATATTAAAAATAAGATTATAAAAATTTAAGGAACAGTTGATATAACTTCATAATTTAAAGAGGGATAAAAAATTTAATTTTATTAAATTTTATAAATAAAAAATATATTTATAGAAAATTGAAGGGGCGACTGCACCCCCTACCTCCGCCCCTGTCAACAACTTTATATACTCAGAGTTGAATTATTGATTGGCATTGATAAGAGTAGCACCTAAATATACTCAGAGGGTGTTTGGTGAGCTTATAAGCTCGTTAAACATCTTATAAACATATTTGAAAGCATATAAAGTATTTTAAACATGTAATATTTTTAAGAGTTGGACTTATAAACTTTCAAAGTTAGATATTAAAATTTTATAAGATTTTTTTAAAAAATAAACAATTCTTAACTTTTTTTTCTTAAGAAGCTCCTACAATTATGACCATATTATTTATAAAATTATTGTTATTAAGATCTTTTAAGTTTTATGATCGTATTTTAAATTTATTTTTAAATTAAAATATAATATTTTATAAATTTTAAAAAACATCTTATTATATTATAAGATATTTTAAATAAACTAACCAAACACCCGTTTGATTCTAATTTAATTTATTCTCCATTTTTCCTTCTCTTTCTCTCTTTTTTTTTTCTTTGGGTTTTTAAATATACTTTAATGGAGATCAGGATTATTATTCATGACCACAGATCACTTAGAAAAACAATATTATCAGATGAATCAAAAAGACAATTTGGCAGACAAACTTTTGAGTAGGATGGATGCAGCAAGTGTAAGAAACAAAGTGGACAGTTGGGTTTGCATGGATTCACCCAATTTTGTCTTCCCTCCACCATGCAAGCATCTCAAAACCTGAATAAAATACTGTGAATTACTTATTTTACTTCACAAAAATAAATACTAGAAATTTTTGGACGCACGGGTGGACATACACATTAATATTTACATATTCTTTTTAGACGTCTCTACATTTGAGGAAGAGCTACTTCCTCGAAATTGATTTGTGGGAATCATGATAAGAAGGAATCATTCTAGCCATCCAACTTCCATATACCTTTTTCTGTCATTATTTTAAATTTATTCATTTTTCTTTTTTCTTTTTTTTTTTTTTTTTTTGGTATTGTGTCAATTAAAACTCATTTTTAAAGTTTTTTGTTTGGTTAATCTAAAACTAAAAGATTTGAGATTACAAATTTTCCACTACTATTTTTGAATGCAATAATGTAAATATGCATATAATTTTATTTTTTAAAACTTTCATATAAATCTCCGTACTAAATAAAATCGGAATATTTGGGGCATCTAGGGAGTAGTGATGCCATGATAAGAAGGAATCATGCAGAAGACTCATCTAGCTTCCTATATACTCCCTAGTTGCTTCCCATTTTTTATGGTTTAATTATACGATATGAAAATGACAGTACTGTATAACAATATGTTATCATCTAAAGTAGTGATTAAAAGTCACCATCATCATTGTGAGATGGTATATTAAATTTGGAACTGTCAAATCTCATTAAATTAAAATAATTAATAATTATATATAATGAATTTTTTTATAAATTTAAGTTAATTATTTTTTAAGATGACGTCGAATTCAAAATAATTGCTAGTACAATACTTTGTGCCGGATCTTACTTTCAAACCTCCATGCTATGGGGTCAAAGTGTGACAAATAGAATCAAAGTCGACTTTAACAATATTACCAACGTGGGAGGTTCAACTAAATATGTATTGGGATCGATCTTGAATTATGGAAGGAACTCAACAAAAATATTGCATGTCTAACGGGGATAATTGTGATATTTTACATCGTGGAAGAAATATTCAAATTATTTATAAATGAGTAAAATAGATTTTTCAAACAACTTGAATTAGTTATTTTTACAAAATAAAGACGAATACAAAATAATTACTAATGTAACCTATTATATCGATTTTTACTTCCGGCCTCACCTGTGACCCAGGAGTGTGATAGGACCTCCAAAATAAAACATGGGAAAAATATATTTTAGAAATATTTTATAGACCAACTATCCATGCTATATTTTTTTAAGATTATCAATTTTTGTCTATTACTATTCTTTTTTTTTCTTTTTTTGTTTTCCCCTCTTTTTGCGTTAAAAGTTAGCCATGCAAAATAGCTAGACAACAAAAATTAAGCTAAGATCCACAGAAATAGATATGTATGTAAAATCCCTGACCAAATTTTTTTAAATCCGTCTTCCTTAACTTTTACGCTAACTATTTATATTATAGAGATTCTCTATGAATCTGTAGCTTCAATTTATGTCATCAAATTTATTCTTGTTGCATTGGCACCTGATATATTAATGTGTCAATTGGAGAGATCTTGGTACATGAGATCATTAAATAAGAATAATTTATTCTCGTGGCAGAAGCGCTGCCACGATATTGTTGGACATTTAACATTTTGCCATATTGAAACATTTATTTGCTCATCCCTATAAATTCTCGCCTGATGTGACATGGAATTGCTCAATCTTAGTGGGCTTATTTAGGCCAAGTAAGGAATATCACGTTTTATGAGTTTTATAAGCTTTAGTGGTAATTGATTGATGAATAAACCGATCAATTTATTGAGAGAAAATAATATTGATGACCGAGTTGAATAAAGATAGATCTATTTGAAGGACCCGAACATCTCGGAGTTGACATGATTGAGTCGGCACATTCATGGTGATGTGTCTGAACTAGTATGTTTGGATAGGCATAGAGTATGAGTAATTGGCTGATATTTATGGAAATAAGGAAGTATTATTGTGTTAGAACACTAAGAAGGAAAGAAGTATATTTTAGGTTAATGAGCGAAATTTTAGGAGATCAGTTTTATTTTCGCCCAGAGATTGATTTTATCTCTATAAAGTAATAGAATCATTTCCTTATTCTATCCCTGTCACAAACCATTATAAAAAATGAGGTAGAAGGTATGATTTATTTTTTACGCATACTAAATATACAGATATTGATTAAATGATTGAGACTTTTGTTACCTTACTAACTTAAGCCTTAGCGTATTTTTACTAGGCATTCCCCAACACTTTATAGGTTAATTTACTTCATCATTCGTGTGTTTTGAGATCAAATTGTTTAATCCATAGTTCTTAGGTGTTGTTGAAGTTTTGGCATCATCAAGTGGCACCTGTGGGAAATCTTTTTGAGTTAATGCATGAGTTTTAGTTGTTTATTTTGAAATTTTCAATAATTTTTTGGGAATATGTGGTTTTTGGTATAAATTTATTGGATTCACCGAATTTTGTGAAATTTTGCTGTTTAAGCTCTAATGGCAAACAAAGAGATACGCAGAAATCTGAATAAAGGGATGGAGGAACATCCAAGAAGGGAAAGAGATTCAGATACGGAAAGCATGGATAGGAAAGAACAACCATTAGTCATCCCAACCACTGTTTCTTGACCACTGCCAAACAAGAGGGGAGTATGTGGAGGAGATTTGGGTTCTAGAACACCCATTGCATTCACTTTGGAGCAATTACAAGGTATGATTGCCGCTGAAATAGAAGGATATTGCGCAACCTCTTCCCCAGCCACAAGATGGAGGTGTAGCAACCAAAAGAAGAAATAAATTCATACCCGCGGAAGATATTCATGAAGAAAGTTATACCTTGGTCGTTCCAGGAAAGAATACTAGGAAGACCAAAGTAGATGCTAATCCGGACATGTTGCAGAAAATGGATAACCTCCATTAGGAATTGAGAGAAATTAAACAAAAGATATCTGAAAAGATAACAGTGCAAAGGGAATTCCTTTCTTGAAGAAAGCTACGGCGAATGAATGAACCCCCAATTTTAGGCTGCTTAATCTTGAGTATGACGAGACTGCAGACCCATAGGATCATGTTTGCAGGTTTGAGAATGTAACTCTGCGGCATTGATACACAGAGTGAAATATAAAGTTTTCCTTACTACATTGACTAAATTGGCCCAACAGTAGTTTAGTTAATTGCCCTAAAATTCTATCAGTAATTTTGATGAGTTCAGCTCAGCGTTCTTGCACCAGTTCGCCAGTTCTAGGAAGTATTAAAAAATTACCTTGACTTTGTTCAATGTTACATAGAAGGAGAATGAAGGGCTCAGGAGTTGCATCAAGTGACTCACCACAGCTATGTTGGAGGTCCCATATACCTCGCAGGATGTCTTGTCGAACACCTTTTAACTCAAGAACTGCATGGTGGTGAGTTTTTTTAGATGCTTGGCCAAGAACTTGCTAAAAAGTTTGATGAATTATTGGCTCAAGCAGAGAAAAACATGAATGCTGAAGAAGCCCTAAAGAGAAAAAAGATGAAGGAGTAGAGAACAAGAAGGATAAAAAGAAAAAATAAGAGAAAAAAATCGATGCTAATTAGGGTAATTGACCTAGAATAGAAAGAAAAGGATATCCTTAGTTGAGATACAAAAAATACACACACTTGGTAATGCCTCATGAATAAGTGTTGGAGAGACATCTTACCCTACGTTGGCCCAAAACATACTCGGATGTCCTAGAAGAGCTAAGTTAGATCAGTTCTATCGATTCCACAATAACTATTGTCATACCACGGAGGACTGCTACCATTTGAAAGATGAGATCAAAAGGATGATTTTAGTAGGGTATTTGAAAGAGTTCATGTACAAGGATAGAGAATAGCCAAGGGGGCATAAGAGAAAAGGACAAAACTGACAACCCGTTACGAGGAAGGAGTAAAAAGTAGAGAAAGGAGCTGAATCTCGGGAGAACACACCATCTGCTTTTAAGAGGGGGACAATACATATGACTGTGGAAGGACCCATTGATGGGGATTCCCATAGAGCTAGAAGAGCTCATGCCAGAGCAGCTAGATTTTGGCAGGAATGAAAGTATGAAGTAAACCAAGTGGTTGTAAGGAACAACAATCCAATTTGGATCGAAAGATGAGAAGGGCCTACAGTTCCCTCATAATGACGCCTTGGTTATAACAACTTCTATTGCCAATTACAACGTGGCCAAAGTTTTTGTGGATATCGGGAGTTCTGTAGATACTTTATTCTATGATTGTTACAAGTAGATGGAGTTAGGGGGTGAGCTACTACCTATAGAAACCTCACTTTTTAGTTTTGTAGGTAGAGCTATCCAACCTACAAGACAGGCGATTTTGTCTGTGGCTTATCGCCATTAAGAAAGATCAACATGGTGTGTTTCTTAATAATTGATGTACTATCAGCATATAATGTTATTCTTGGTAAACCCATGCTCAATATGTTCCAAACAGTGGTCTCCACCTACCTTATGAAGATGAAGTTCCCAGTAGGAGAAACAATAGAGGAGGTAGAAGAAGATGAATACTCTACTTGGAGCTGTTGTGTTGAGGTAATTAAGAGAGCAGATAAAGAGGAAACAATAAATGTAGATGTTTCTAAAGGAAGTGATCAAGAAGGGAAAAATGTGAAGGTGGTATAAGGGGATGAACTTGAACCCCATGTGCATGTTGGGGTATCGATAGTATAAAATACACAATAATAGTACTAATTATAGCAAGCTCCCAAGAAAGGCTGGAGGGGTCACAACGGTCCCACTTAAAATCCAACCTCCTTAGACAGAATTTACTATTAAAAGTACTATGCACAGCAGACAAATACCCCAAAACAAGTAAATATTGAATACTAATAATTAACAAAAAGAAAACCAAAATACTAAATGCGAAATTAAAAGACAAAAAAGAAAAAGCACACCAAATTTGATAACGGAGTTCGGCCAACTTTTGCCTACGTCTTCGGGCACCGCAACTGCGACAACTACTTCACTAATCTCCCGAATAAATTATAACTTGGGTAAAATTACCCACAATTTAGAATTTCCTAATTAAAGAAATCCTACAAATATAGAGAGAAGAGAATATTTTGGTGTGTTTCAAAACAAGGTGGAATAACCTATTTATAGGCTAAGGAAAAAAAGTCCCTTTGGTATTTAACCGATGTGGGATGGAAATAAGCAAAAAAACCAAAAAATCTCCACCTTTACGCATTTTTCAATCCCACTCAAAATTCAAATTATTATCTTCTCAACAAATGAAATACTCTTCTGCAGTGCCTCCAAATGCGCCTTTTTGGCGCCATTTCAAATATGCAGAATATTGGTCAAGTCTAAACAATGTTTAAACTTAACTGTTGTGACAACTTTAGTTATTATATCTGTGGGATTCTCTGTAGTATGAATCTTCTGAAGATGTATATTACCTTCTTCAAGAATCTCCCGTACAAAGTGATAGCGAACATCAATGTGCTTCGTTCTTGCATGAAAGACTTGATTTTTCGCTAAGTGAATAGCGCTCTGACTGTCACAATGCACTGTAATGTACTTCTGACCAACTCCTAAGTCTTCAAGCAAACTTTGAAGCCAAATTGCTTCCTTTACAACTTCAGTGACTGCTATATACTCTGCCTCTGTTGTAGACAAAGCAACCGTAGACTGTAAAGTAGACTTCCAACTGACTGGTGCTTTGGCAAAAGTAAACAAATATCCAGTCGTTGACCTTCGCTTATTCAAATCACCTGTATAGTCAGAATCACAATATCCAACTACACTTTGACCAATTTTACCATTCTGCTCAAAAACTAAACCAACATCTATAGTATTAAGAATATACCGTAGAATCCATTTCACAGCTTGCCAATAACCTTTACCCGGATCATGCATATACCTGCTCACAACTCCAACTGCTTGTGAAATGTCAGGCCTCGTACACACTATTGCATACATCAAGCTACCAACTGTATTAGCATACGGGACTTTGGCCATGTACTCTCGTTTTTCATCATTCTTTGGTGATAACTGTGCACTAATCTTCAAATGAGGAGAAAGTGGTGTACTTACAGGTTTTGAGCTTTCTATCATACCAAAACGTTGTAGTACCTTCTTCAAATATTGCTTCTGAGTCAAACAAAGCTTGCCTCTCGTTCTGTCCCTGCTTATCTCTATTATGAGAATCTTCTTGGCTTTCCCTAGATCTTTCATTTCAAACTCTTGATTCAATTGAGCATTAAATTTGTCAATCTCCATTTGGCTCTCATTATAATCAATTCATTCCTTCTGAGCGTAGCCTTTAGCTACCAATCTTGCCTTGTAATGTATATCATTCTTTTTAGGAAATCCTTTTTTCTTTGCAAATACCCATTTGCATCCAATTGCCTTCTTGCCTTTTGGTAGTTGCGTCACCTTCCAAGTCTTGTTCTTCTGAAGAGACTGCATCTCTTCCTCCATAGCACCTTTCCACTTCTCACTTTCTGAACTTCGAACTGCATCTTGAAAAGTGGATGGAACATCATCATCTACAACTGGAAGTGCATAAGCCACCATATCTGCAAATCGAGTAGGTTTGTAAATTTCACGTCTAGGCCTTCTCATTGCAATTGGTTCAGGTTGCTCCAACGATTCTTGGGTCTGAACTTCTTCTTCTTCATCTGACAAATCCTCTGTTACTGGATTATCACACTTAGCTGGAAATTTTGCCATTCCTTCTACCTTCACCTGCTTTGGTGTATGCTCCACCTATTGCGGAGTATTGTCGGTCTTTTCACGTGTTACTTTCTTCAGCATGACAAGTTCATCAAAGGTAATATCTTTGCTAAACAACACTTTCTTCGACTCAAGACACCAAAGTCGGTATCCCTTTACGCCAAAGGTGATTTCCATGGATAATGCCTTCTTTGCTCTTGGTTATAATTTTGATTCCTTCACATGATAGTAAGCAAGAGAACCAAAAATATGTAAGGAATCATAATCAGCAACATATTTTTTAGACCATACCTCTAAAGGTGTTTTACCACCTATTGCGGATGATGGCAATCGATTTATGAGATGTTGCGCATATGTCACAGCCTCAGCCCAGTACTGTTTGCCCAACCCAACATTGGACAACATACATCGAACTTTCTCCACCAAGGTTCGATTCATGCGTTCTGCCAGCCCATTTTGTTGTGGTGTCCTCTTGACTGTAAAGTATCGAACAATACCATACTTTTGACAAACATCTTGGAAGGGATCGCTTGTGTATTCTCCACCATTATCTATTTGGAGAACTTTGATCTTTCTTCCAGTCTGATTCTCAATCTGTGTTTTCCACTTAAGAAAAATTCCAAACACTTCATCCTTAGTCTTCATAGTATACACCCAAACTCGTCTGGAAAAATCATTAATGAAAGTGACAAAATAATGTTTTCCTCCTGAAGATAGTATCTTGGAAGGTCCCCAAACATCTGAGTGAACATAATCTAAAATATCTTTTGTATTATGGATAGCAATGCCAAACTTCACTCTTTTTTGCTTTCTTAGAACACAATGTTCACAAAAATCAAGTTTACATACCTTTGCACCTTTCAATAATCCTTGCTTCGCCAGAGTTTGTAAGGATTTTTCACCGGCATGTCCCAAGTGTATATGCCAAAGCTTGGTTACTTCAAAATCCTTGTCATTGTTTGAAATAGCTGCTGATGCTATCCCAATAACTGTATTACCTTGGTAGTAATACAAATTATTTCTTTTGATACCTTTTATCACTACCAGTGCACCGGAAGTAGCTTTCAAAACTCCATCTCGCATAGTCACAACTAAACTTTTGGACTCCAAAGCTCACAAGGAGATGAGATTTTTCTTCAAATCCGACACATACCGAACATCCGTCAGAACTCTGGTCGAACCATCATGATTTTTCAATCAAATTGAACCTATCCCAGTTGTCTTACAAGCATTGTCATTGCCCATGTAAACAACTCCTCCATTGATCTCCTAAAAATTAAAGAACCACTCCCTTACAGGAGACATATGATAGGTGCATCCGGAATCTAAAATCTATTCGTCTGAATGGGATGTTGAAGGCAATACCACCAGTGAAAATTTTGAGTCTTCACTTTCACCTTCAGCTACACATGCATCTTGAGTAGCTTTTCCTTTCTTCTTCAATTTAGGGCAGTCTTTCTTCCAGTGTCCTTTCTCATAGCAGAAAGCACACTCATCTTTAGCAGGTCTAGATTTTGAATGGGATCTCCAACTTCTTCCTTTTTTTTGGCTTTGTGATCGTCCTCTTACAACCAATGCTTCATCTTCTGCTGCTATGTGCCTGTTTTCTTTTTTATTCTTTTTTTTCTTAATTCATAACTATACAAAGCACAAACTACAGCAAGAGATACATCATCCTTCCCATGAAATAAAGTAGTTTCTAAATGTTCAAATTCATCAGAAAGGGATGATAACAACATCAAAGCCAAATCCTCATCACTAAAGGTTACATCCAAATTAAATAAATCTGCAACCAATTGATTAAAGGCAGTAATATGATCATTCATAGATGTACCTGGGTGGTACTCAAAACGGAACAATCGCTTCTTCATGAGAAGTTTATTCTGACCACTCTTTTTCAGAAATTTGTCCTCCAAAACCTTCCACAATGTGTAAGCAGAATTTTCATTTTTAAATACATATTTCTGCTCTCTGGACAAGCACGATCGAATTGTTCCACATGCCAAGCGGTTAATGGTTTTCTACTCTTTTTTTTCAGCATCATCTGGTTTCTTTTCTTCAATGGCGATATCTAAACCTTGCTGAAATAGATAATCCAGCACCTCACCTTGCCACATGCCGAAATGACCAGTACCATCAAATATCTCCATCGAAAATCTAACATTTGGCATTACCATCCTTCATGGTATGGACGAGGAGGTTGATGCTCCGATTGTGGAAGATTTAGTAGTCATTTCAAACTCAAATAATAGTATTCAATATTACAATCAAAACAAACGAGCCTAGGCCGAACCTTCAGCTCTGATACCACTTGTTGGGGTATCGATAGTATAAAATACACAATAATAATACTAATTATAGCAAGCTCTCAGGAAAGTTTGGAGGGGTCACAACGGTCCCACTTAAAACCTAGTCTTTTTAGACAGAACCTACTATTAAAAGTACTATGCACAATGGACAAATACCCCAAAGCAAGTAAATATTGAATACTAACAATTAACAAAAAGAACACCAGAATACTAAATGCGAAATTAAAAGATAAAAAAAGCACACCAAATTTGATAACGGAGTTCGGCCAACTTTTGCCTACGTCTCCGGGCACCGTAAATGCGACAGCTGCTTCACTAATCTCCTGAATAAATTACAACTTGGGTAAAATTACCCACAACTTAGAATTTCCTAATTAAAAGAATTCTACAAATATAGAGAGAAGAGAATATTTTGGTGGGTTTCAAAACAAGGTGGAATAACCTATTTATAGGCTAAGGAAAAAAAGTCCCTTTGGTATTTAACCGATGTGGGATGGAAATAAGCAAAAAAATCAATAGTGTAGCCTAATAAAGAACTAAAGACGGTTGAAGGTGGTTGAACTAGTCCTTGGTGAACCATAAAAGACGACTAGAATTAGCACTCAACTTGATCAGCAGTTGGTAGAATTACTAGTCAATTTTCTAAGAAAAATGTAGATGATTTCACATGGTTTGCTCAGGACTTAGTTGGGATAAGTTTGGAAGTAACCATGCTTCATTTGAATGTGGATCCGACAGCTCGACCGGTTCAGTAAAAGTAAAAATATTTTTGCCCAAAAAAAGATAAAATTATAGAAAAGGCAGTACAGAAGTTGTTGAATGCTAGCCATATCCAAAAAATCTAATTTCCAAAATGGTTGTCTAATGTTGTAATAGTTTTCAAAGGGACAAGCAAATAGAGATTTTGCATTGATTTTCGTGACTTGAATAAAACATATCCGAAATACCACTATTCTTTGCCTAAAATTGATCAACTTGTAGATTCCACATTACGAAGTGAGTTTTTGAGTATGATAGATACCTCTTAGGGATGATTATGCTTAATCTAGCATATTAGAGGAAAGTCAATTTCGTCACTTCCAGAGGCATATATTGTTATGTAGTTATGCCATTTGGGTTGAAGAATACAACAACTACTTATCAAAGATTAGTAGACCATATGTTTAATAAATAAACATGGAGGTATATATAGACGATATACTGGTGAAGAACAAAAAAGCATAATCTCGTATCTCTAATCTGGGAAAAGCATTTGACGTGCTTAGAAAGTACAACATGAAACTAAATCGATTTAAATGCTCTTTTGGAGTCAGATATAGAAAAATTTTAGGATACATGGTGACGGAAAGGAGGATCAAAGTTAATCCTGCAAAAGTTCAAGCTATCCTGGATATAAGCCCTCCTTCCAGGATCAAAGATATGCAATGCCTTACAGGCAAGATTACAACCTTAAGCAGATTTATATCTAGGCCAGCATAAAAGAGCTTTTTTTTCTTTAAGACACTAAGAAAAGAATGTAAATTTAAATGGATAGAGGAATGCCAAAGAGCATTTGACGAGTTGAAAGATTTCTTAGTCAGGCTTTCTTTACTTACTAAGCCATTTCCAGGAGAGGTGTTATATTCATACTTGTTAGTAAGGGAGCATGCTATCAACTTTGTTCTATTACGCAAGGAAGGAAGTCAGCAAAAACCAATTTACTATGACAGTAAATTGCTTCATAGAGTTGAACAAAGATATTTCAAGGAAGAAAAAGAGAAATTAGCTCTAATGACTACGACGGAGAGACTGAGACCTTATTTTCTCTCACATAAGGTGATTGTCCACACAAATTTATCTCTAAAACAAATTTTGGCAAACCTGATACTTCATGATGAATGATCAAGTGGGCTGTGAAAATTGGGGAATATGGCATTGATTATTAGCCTAGAACGATAATCAAGGCACAAGCATTGACAGATTTATTTCAAGAACTAATCAGGCAGAGGAACAGATGAAAAAATGGCTGCTGCATATGGATGGGTCAGCTATAATTACAGGTTGTGGGGCCGAAATTATCTTAACCAACTGGAAATGAGATGAATTATAATTAGTTGTTAAATACGAATTCAAGGCATCGAACAATGAAGCTGAATATGAGGTGTTGATTAGAGGAATGAAAATGGCTTTAGAATTAGGAATGAGACATGTAATTGTTTATTCTGATTCCAGGTTAGTGACCTAACAAGTGGAGGGTCACTATGAAGTAAGAGAAGAGAGAATGGGAAAGTACGCAGATCAAATTGCTATTTTAAGAGCACAATTCGATTATGTAGAGACACATCATATTCCCAGACTCGAAAATAGTAAAGCAGATTACCTTTCAAAGATGGCCAGTTATGTTCTAGATTGTAAAACAAAGAAGATTACCATACCCTAAGCTCTACAGAGTAGTACGAAGGGGGAAGTAACAACTCTAGAAGATAAGAGAGATTTGAGGATGCCCATTTTTCACCTATCTAAAAGATGGCTACATCCCCAAGATAAGAAAAAAACAGCTCGAATCTAAAATTGAGCTATGTGATTTGGCATCATCAGAGATACATTGTACAAGTGAATGTTCAGTATGCCTCATCTAAGGTGTTTGTCAACCGATGAAGGGGAATATGTCCTTAGAGAGATCCATGAATGATGTTGTGGGAATCATTCAGGGAATAGAGTTTTGATTAGGAAAATATAGAGAGCTAAATACTTTTGGCTAACTATTAAGAAAGATGCTGAGATACTGGTAAGGAAATGCGAAAAATGTTAGAGGCATGCTTTATTAATACATCAACCTATATAAGAGGTGATCGTGATGAATTCGACTTGCCCTTTTGCATAGTGGGGAATAGATATTATGGGACCTTTTTCAATAGCCTTTGGGTAAAGAAAATTTCTGACAGTGGCAATTGATTATTTTAGCAAATGGGTAGAAGTCAAGCCCCTAGCTAAAAAAATAGAAGCTGAAGTAATGAAGTTCATTTGGAAAAATATCTGTTGCAAATACAGTGTCCCAATGAACTTGATCTCAAATAATGGTACCCAAAATCAATGGTGCCAAAATACGGGCCTGGTGTGAGGAAATAAAGATCAAGCAGAGATTCACCTCGGTTGTTCATCTATAAGCAAATAGGCAGGTTGAGGTTATTAATCGAATTATTCTACAGGGTATCAAATCCAGACTAGATAAATCAGAAGAATGATGGGTTGAAGAGCTAAGTTCAGTCTTATGGGCTTACCACACTAGTACCCAAACCATAACTGGAGAGTCCCTATTTAGCTTTATCTATGGGGTAGAGGTAGTAATTCTAGTGGGGATCAGGATGGAAACACATCGAATCCAAAATTTTGATGAGAAACATAATGAAAATTTAATGAGAGAAAACTTAGACCTGGGTAATGAGCATAGGGATCAAGCATGGACTCGAATGGAAGCATATAAAAAGAAGATTGCGAGCATGATATAACTTGAGAAATAAACGGCAGCAATTCCAAGTGGGTGACTTAGTACTATGCTGAGCAGATGCACTGAAAGATATAGAAAAGTTGGAAGCTAATTGGGAAGAACCCTATAAGATTGTTAAGGTCCTTACAGGAGGAGCATATGGATAGAAAGAGATAGAAGAACAAAAACTTCCCTAGCCATGAAATATCTGTCATCTACGAATATTTTATGCTTATTTTAGAATTTTATGAAGGCTTTTATATTTTTCATTATAATATGAAATATATTTATCGTGAACGAATAAAATAAGGATTTCTTAAGAATTTTCAATTATTATAAGTTTGATGTTACGGTAAATGGGTTGTGCTTGGTCCGCTGACCTCCCAACGATGATAGATGAATGCCTTTAATTTAAATAGGTTGTGCTCGATCCGTCAATCTTCTAATAATAATGGGTGAAGGCCTTTGACTTACATGGGTTGTGCTTGATCTACTGACCTCCCAATAATAACGGGCGAAAGCCTTTTATTTAAATGGATTGTGCTTGATCTGCCGACCTCTAAATGATAACAGGCAAAAGCTTTTGATTTGAATATGTTGTGCTTGGTCCGTCGACCCCCCAACGATGATGGGCAAAAGCCTTTTATCTAAATAGATTGTGCTTGTTCTTTCGACCTCCCAGATATTACTCATGAAATCTTTTGAAAGGGTTCGATGATCTAATGGAATAATTGATGAGCTGAATAAGTTAAAAGCCTTACCTAAGATAGAGATACTGATATTTACTTAGCATGTTTTACGAAGAATTAAATTAGAAACCCGATTGATAATACAGTCATAAATATCTAAAGGCACTGAGATAAGGAAAATAGAGCTGATAACGATTACAAGAAAATACTTTTATTTGATAAAATGGAATTACATTTTATACAGAAATAGGGTGGATCAGGGTATCCCTATCCTCACCTACTTAAGACTTACTCTCTAAGTCTTTTACAAATGTATGTATAACCTTATCTATCTCTCCCTCTCCTGTGTGAATTGGCTATTCAGATATCTGGGTAGAAGGAGCATGAGCTGCTTAGATCGGAGCTGGGAGAGCTGGAAGAACAAACTTCGGCTGAGCAAAGGCTAGTAGAGAAAGAAAGAGTAGCAGTAAGTGCAGAGTCAAAGTTTTGAGCAGAGTTGGATGTTCAAGCCTATTGGATAATGTGGAGAGCAATCTCGATAGCAGATTCCCACTAAGGATGGTTCATGGCTTCACGAGGGTTGCCTTCCCAGCCTTTAACAGGTGGAGCTGATCAAATAGGGGTCTTGTGGTCTAATTCACTTGTGAACCTTTGTTCTCGAGCCTGCTTCCTGGCACATCAGAAGCCATAATGGTAATATTCCAAAGCAATAGGGGCTAGTTTAACCAGGTAGGCCTTTGATTTGAGAAAATTCGACTGGATCTCAGGACGGTAGATCTGAAGAAATTCTCATCTGTCTGCGGATCCCAGATAACCATAGTGTCTATCTTTAACCCCATTGTTGTAACTAGCCTTTATCCTTTGGTTGTACCCTAGTTTGCGGCCCTTCTCATCTTCAATAGCCTTGTTCTTGGCTTTAAGTTTCTTTACGCGAGATTCATAAGAAGCCTTTTTGGTTGTATTCAGGTCGACATCTTTCTTTATCTTAGCCAAATCCTCTCCTTACATTTTTATTATTACCTTTGTAGTAGCCAACTCTTCTTCAATAAAGTATTTTTAACTAGTACAATAGAGAAAGGAGTTCTAGCCTCCCATTCAAAATGAAGCTCCGCTAGCATTACAGTAGTATCAATATAATATACATAGTCAGATATGCACGTAAAAGTTAAGTTATTTAGCTAAGGAACTGTGATATATATACCTTAGAGTAGTGAACTGCCACGTAGTTTAGCTTTTGAGAATTACTTAATTAGTCGATATTCTCTCTATCTCGAGAAAGAATGAAGTTTTGCAAAAAATAGGGAAAAATAGTCCCATCTTCGTTTTCTAGTAAGGAGAGGATAGAGACATCTTTTCTTTGAGCAGATGAAGATATAGTCTTTGATTTCTTTGAGGGATGGGATTTCGAGGTTTTCTCAGGAATTGACCATTTATCCTTAGCTAAACGGCTTGACCGAGAAGTGGGAAGATATGGCAGTTCAATTTAACCTCTAAATTAGCTGCACTAAGGGATGATGAAGTGTTGAGAGTGGAATGCTCTACAGGCCAAAAATTGAGTGGAAGAGCTCGGTCTAGATCAGTGACGATCCCAGTAGATGAAGATCTGACTGGGTTAGTGGAATGCTGAGTAGATGGAGGATTTGTCCCTAGTTGAGCAGCCATAGTCCTTTGTTGCTCCTTAATAGAAAACTTCATCTCTCCAAAGTAGGAATATACATGGTAGAAATTTAAAAACTTATAAGAGAATAAATGAAGCAAAAATTCTAGAAAATACCAAGTGGCTGAGAAAGATTGACCATAATTGGGCTCAATCCAAAATGGTATACCAAGGAATAAGATTATGTTAGCTTAATAATAGAATAAGGTATGTTATTGAGCTCGGTAAGAAGCATCATGAATGCCTAAGGGTGGGCTCTTTTATTAATTTTATCTCGCTGGGGAGTTTTCTAGATCCAGCTGGTGGAAAAACCCTAAGAATGGGGACTGGATATAAAGAAGTATTTGGGCTTCCAATTTTTGATCGAGGATGAGCTTCTGCCAGGAATTTAGTCTGACCTAGAGAGGTTATGTAGAATTGGCCAGGGCCTATGGCCATGACCTAGAAATAAAAATGGAACAGATCGTAAAATTGCAAGTTCTACCACTGATTGCAAGATCAGGAAAATCACATTGTTAACAGCCTATCAGCACAGTATGGTGATAGAAGTAGCCTCTGTGGAAGAGAAAGATGACTGGAGGACCAACATCTTGAAATATCTGCGAGAGGGAGAACTGCCACAAAATAAAAGAGAAGCAGTTCGATTCCAGGTACGAGCTACTAGATTTTGTCTAATTGATGGTTTGTTATATAAGCGAGCTTATTCTACACCATACTTAAGATGTTTATCACAAGAGGAAGGAGCCTATGTATTGCGAGAAATTCATGAGGGATGATGTGGAAGTCATGGTGGAGGCCGTGCTCTGGCTTGTAAAATGGCAAGAGCTGGGTATTTTTGGCCTTCATTAAAAGAGGATGAACAACATCTGGTTAGAACATGTGAAAAGTATCAGAAGCACGCCCTGTTAATACATAAACCAGCAGAGGAGCTGAAGGTCATGAGCTCACCTTGTCCCTTTTCCAAATGGGGAATTGATATTGTCGGACCCTTTCCCCTAGCGATAGGGTAAAGGAAATTCTTAATAGTAGCAGTATATTATTTCAGTAAATGGGTAGAAGCTGAGCCTGTAGCTAAGATCACAGAGTCACAGGTCATGAAATTTATGTGGGAAAACATAGTATATAGATATAGGGTTCTGTGCGACCTGATATCGAATAATGGAACTCAGTTTTAGGGGAAAAAGATCGAGAGCTGGTGCACTGAGATGAAGATCAAGCAACACTTCACTTTGGTGGCCCATCCTCAAGCCAATGAACAAGTGGAGGTAACCAACTGGATAATATTGCAAGGAATCAAAACCAGGCTAGACAGATCTGGAGGAGGTTGGGTGGATGAGCTAGATTCGTATTATGGGCATATCGTACTACGCTAAGGATTACAATCAGAGAAACTCCGTTCAGCTTGGTATATAGAGCAGAGGCTGTTATACCCGCTGAAATTGGAATGGAAAGTCACCGGATCCAGAGCTATGATGAAAAAAAAACAACGAACTCATGAGAGAAGCATTAGATTGGATTGATGAGAAAAGAGAGAAGGCATACCTCCGCATGGAGGCATACAAAAGCAGAATTCTAGCTGGGTACTCCCAAAAGGTCAAAATAAGAAATTTCCAAGTCGGGGATCTGGTACTACGGTGAGCAGATGCTTTGAAACAAACTGGCAAATTAGAAGCAAATTGGGAAGGGCCTTACAAGGTAACTCGAGTGATAGCTGGAGGTGCCTATGAGCTAGAAGATGAGAAAGGAAAAAAAGTACCGAGACCATGGAATATTTGCCATTTGAAGAAGTTCTATATGTAATCTTGAGTTTTTTCTTACAAAAGAAATGAAATGAATTTACTTGACATATTGTGAATTGATTCAAGAAAAAATTCAAAGGCAACGCCAGTTGAACTGGATCTACCTGGGTTCCTTGGAGGGTTTGCAGAGACCGACCTCCTTGGGGGATGATTCAAGAAAAAATCCCAAGGCAAAGCCAGTTGAACTGGACCTACTTAGGTTCTTTGGAGGGTTTGCAGAGACCGACCTCCTTGGGGGATGATTCAAGAAAAAATCCTATGGCAAGGCCAGTTGAACTGGACCTACCTGGGTTTCTTAGAGGATTCGCAGAGACCGACCTCCTTGGGGGATGATTCAAGAAAAAATTCTAAGGTAAGGCCAGTTGAACTGGACCTACCTGGGTTCTTTGGAGGGTTCGCAGAGACCGGCCTCATAGGGGAATGATTTAGAAAAAATTATAAGGCAAGACCAGTTGAACTGAACCTACCTGGGTTCCTTGGAGGGTTTGCAGAGACCGACCTCATATGGGAATGATTCAGAAAAATTCTAAGGCCAGTTCAACTTGTCTGCCTGAGCTAGATTATCATTTTATATTAGAAAACATGAATATGTTTAGTAAGACATATAGCTAGTTGCGAAACTTGGGATGTGCGTACTTCATAAATGCTGTGGAGAATATTAGTGAAAAAATTGTAGATGCTAAAAAAATAAAGCCAAACAACAACAATAAAGATGAAATGATATTATTATGAATTATTATAAAAATATAAACAGCCTATTCTACTCCGTAATCATAAACACTGAGGGGTTGTATAACAACACCCTCGTCATCTAGATTCTCGAAAGGGAAAGAACTGTCATCCTCAACATTGGTGGTAGGCTCAAGAGTCGAATCGGGAGGGGCAATAGCTGTGGGAGGAGCAAAAGATGGATGGGCAGAATGATCCCCCAAAACTGTGGGCGCAGCTGATGGTTGTGAAGGACCAGCTACTTCAACAACAGGAGCATACCTATTATCAAGTGGGGGAACACTTTCAATAGCACGATCTAGGTTTGGATCTAAACCAGTATACCCTAACTCCTTGACCTGGCTAAGGCAGTGCGTGAAACCATGGATTAAATAATTCAAGGTCCCAGAGGTCAGGTGATCAAGGAATTCTGAGGATTGCAGGAATTTGGTTTTCTATTGAGCCCACTCCGCTCGACCTGCTAGAACTCCCGCAGCATGACCTTTAGCTTGGGAGATAGAAGCCTCCTCAATGGCCTTTAACATTTGATTCTCCATGGTGGTCCTATCTCCCTCCACCACAGTTATTCTCTCCTCCAAGGAAGCATGTTTACCCCGAGCTACCTCGAGATCTGCTTCCAACTTATAGGTGCGGGCTTGGGAGTATTGCAATCGTTGCTGTGTATCCTCCAACTGTTGCCTAAGCTCCTCTTACTCTAAAGAGGGTAATCCAGACCGCAGATCGGCCATTGAGGAGCTCAAGTACAGTATAGCCAGGAAATATAGGAGGTTAGACAAGTTATTGATTGTTAGAATAAATGATGGATATTAAGAAGGGAATATTACCTTAGAAGCATGATCGGCAAGGCTGCCTACCCAGGCATCATAATCCATGGACCCTAAGAGGCGCTGGTCCACGAAATTGGGTATGCCCTGAAGCCACTCAGCACAGAGTTTTTTGTCCCGAGTGTCCAATAACGAGCTGTTAGTGAAAAAAAAAAGCATTAAGAGAAGCAGGGGCATTGAGATGAGGACGCTGGGATGGACCTGAGCTACCGCCACTTACAGAAGTTGGGCATTTTCCCCTACTTCGCAAAGAAGTGGGGACAGTAACTGCAGTAGGTAGGGAGGCAGATAGGGATGGTGGAGGAACTGCAGATGGAGCTTGGGTTGCGGGCACAGGTTGGTGATCCATAGATGCACTAGTCAGGGGGACTCGAGACTGACCTTCAGGCTGGCCTAACCCTCCTGCGGCTTTTCGAGCTCGATAAGCTACTATGATGTGGGACTCCATCAGTTGCTCTGAACAAATGATATACTGTTAGCTTTCTAACAAATATGAAGTCACAAGTAAATAGTTAAACACGATGGTACTTATAGGTTGAGGGAGTGGAATAGCTTTGGGGCTCAATTGAAAATGGTGAAGTAAAGGCCATGAATAAGCTAATAACCCTACGTGGTAGGGACTGTAGTTTAATCGACGAGCTAATGCCTGGGCAGCCGAGTCCAGGGCAGGCGCGTGACCTTGGTAAGGTAAGTCGTTGATCCAATTAGTAGGAAAATTCCAAGGATCAGGAGATGAAATGTAAAAATACTTTTTCTTCCAGCCCTTAAGGGAACTGAATTTTCCTTGTAGAAAATTAGCTGCTCCCCGGGAAGTGAAATAACATAAGCTTGGGAAGGCAGTTTTGGCATGAAAGAAAGCTCGCCATAACTTATGGGTTGGCTCGTACCCGTAACTAACTACCATTCAAAAACTGACTATGAGTCGGAAAGAGTTAGGGACTAGCTGCATAAGGGGAATACCAAAGCTCTTAGAAATATGACAAAATAGGTCTGGAATGGAAAACCTAAGGCCAGCCTCTAGTTGATCTACAAAGAAGGTCACATAGCTAGGAGGGGGGGTATGAGGTCTATTGCAAGGAACTGGTAGGACCACATTGAATTCCTCAGGTATTCCTTCATTTTCCCTAATGTTTGCTAGGCTTATCTCAGATAGAGTGTTGGCATGAGTCATATAAATAGGGTGATTAGCTGGATCAGCCATCCTAAATTCAGTTGGGTGATGGGTGGACAGTTCAAGTGCTAGTTCATGAACGGATACTCCGGGAAGAAGAAAGGGGGGAATAAATTGCAGAGGTTCTAGAGATGTAGTAAAGGTGGGCATAAAAAAATAACGAACAAAATATGTAGGAGAAATAGAGAAATAAATGAGTGGCAAAAATTAGAAGACTTACTTGGCTTGTTGAAGGGAGAGAAGAAGGAAGTTGGCGGAAAAATAACAGAGGATGATCGCTGGAGAGCAAAATTGTGGAAAGAGAAAAAGGGAGAAGAAAATGAAGAAAAAAGGCTTTTTTATAGGGAGGCGGCACTCGAACGGACAGAAGGAGCCCTAACCTTGGATGATAAAATAAAAATATGTGTAGGGCTGGATGAGGATAGTCAGTTGATAAGACAGGCATTTAAGTTGCAGTAATGAGCGCGAAAACCTAAGGGGTGGAATTTAAAAAAAAGCTTACGTCAGCCCTAGTAATCAAGATATTTTCGTACTCTGTCTATCTTGCAAAGGCTGCAAGGCAGGTAGAGTAGAGGGACTAGCTGATGTGCTATAGGTCGAGACTGACCCACGTAACTCAGGCCATAAGTAAGAAGCTGATGCGACATCGGGATGGACCTGCACAGCTCGGATTATGGGGTAAGAGCTAGATGGACAAAAGCCAAGACAGATGACCAAAAATTCTCATGATATAGAAGTTGACCGATCTACAGGTCGGGCGAGTTCAAGGAGTTGACCAATCTATAGGTCGGGGAGAATTCGAGGAGTTGACCGACCTTCAAGGTGGGTGAGTTCAAGGAGTTGATCGACTTCCAGGTCGGGCAAGTTCACGAAAATAATGAAGAGAAAATGGTTACGATTAGAAAGTGACAGCGAATCTTTTAGGGGCAATTCAGGGAATATGGACACGCACACAGTAATCTATTATAACAGATTGAGATTTGAAATCTCTTTCTTACCCTTATTTAACATCTATAAATAAGGAAATACAAAGCATGACACAGGTTACACTTTTTCATATATCAAGAATACATATATCTATTTGCTTTTCATCCTCTCTTAGGGAACTGCCACTGACTTGAGGGTCAGAGTTCTTATGCTGGGTCACGCCGGCATTTTGTGTAGGTGTTCCAATCGGAGAAAAAGAGGAGAAGCAGTGGATTAGGACTTGGAGTGCACCTCCTCCAACTGGTGCATTACACACCTTAAGCTCACAATCTACAAATTTCATTACTTTAGGCCATGCATGGCAACCACGCTCATTTCTGTTTTTCAAAAAATAGAAATAACATATATTTTATTTGTGTATATTAAAAATCATGAAAAAAAAACAAACATGTTTGGTAAGCTTTTTAAATTTTGAGAAAATTTGAAAATAAAAGCTTAAAAACATGTTTGGTAACACATATAAAGGTATTGTTGCTTTTGCTCAACTATATTATTTTGTACAAAAAATAAAAGCTTAAAAACAAGCAATTCGACATTTGTTCCCTTAATCTTGTAGATAATAAAATTAAAATATCTGAGTGTTACAAATTTAGTCAAAACGTATTACTTCTCAAAACATAGCTAATTCATAATTATTCTACCTATTATGTGCCACGAAAAATTGCCCAAATTAGATAGGCAGGGTGAGATACATCCATATCAATCGGATTTTATCTCCATGTAACATTATGTCTACATCAGCATAATCATCAAAATATTTATCCTTTCTAGCATGCTTACCAGTGAAGTTGTGGAAATAAAACAAGCAGTTGGAATATATACATTGCAAGCAGTTGATAGCTGCAATACAATCCTATATCAACCTCAAAATTTACATTCATTTCTTTCATATTAAAGTGGAATAAAATTTTTTAGTCAAAAACACAAAAAGAACTAATTAATCTAAGATTGAAAAATGATTTGAGAATATGATAGGCTAATTATATGGAAAAGATGATATTTATGATGTATATATATTTCTCTCACTATAATCCACTGCTACGATACAAATCCTACTCTCAGTGCATATGATATGGTTGTAAAAGTCATGCTCAGTGTGCACATGAGATGGCTGTAAAAGTCATGGGTTGTTGAGGACATCTTGAACTCTTGGTCTGATAAAGCCCGATACATATTCATGCAGAGAGTTGTTGTAGATGGTGCTAGATATTACCCTGCGCTAAAGAGCATCCATACTTGCTCAGATATTATCCTTTATATTTGCTCTCTCAGTCTCTCTTAGAAAATCATCACAAGATGTCTCTAATGGCTTAAAGTGTGTAGATAAAAATTGGTGAATGCTCTAGTAGTATTCACTGGAGCGAGAGGGACCATGGTTTTATTTAAAAGGCTAATAGGTGAGCGGTTTCATCAAGAGTGAACAAACGAATTTTCGTTGTCGAGATAACATTGATATATTTATTATTAATTGTGTATATATGATTATAATTACTTACAATGGTATCAAAACCTTAAGGGCTCGACCTCACCTTCATGATATGAAGGAATGCATGATTTATGCTTGATATTTTATTAAAATTCGTGATTTAAATTCACGCATAAAGATAGACCTTGAAGATTACATATATTGTATTTGTATGTATAGATTCATGTTTAATTTGATATAGAAATATTTTTTTAATCAGAGATTTTTTTTGAAAACCTATTTGATTGATGCTAAAAAAAAAAGACTGTTGCTGTGCCATATGGCGCAACAAGAAGTGGTCAGTCAAGCAATTAGCTGGTGTGCACCAACATTTGGCTAACAGACGCCTATTGGTAGCAGACAACCACAGGGCTGGCTTGCCAGCTGGGCTTAGTAGCACGTGGGCCCAGTCGTAAAAAAATAAAAATTTGTCAAACGAACATAATTTCATTTATATTTTTCTAGCCTATTTGAACATTTCGAATTTATTTTTAAAAATTATTTTTTATTTTGGATAGAAATTGGTATAATGTCATAAATTTACAAATTTGCATATTTTTAATTATATTTTTTTTTAAGATTAATATGCATGGAATGGATGTTGACATTTAGGGTGCTCATATATGTTATGTTTTTATTGATATTTATTTATTTAAGAGATAATTAATGGAGATGGAGGTAATGCAGTATCCCAATTTTAGATTTTGTAATAGGTCTTGAAAAATATAATCTCATTTTTGAAAGACATGTATTTATGGGTCCATTTTTTAGGGTAATGTATTTTTTGGGATATGTCTCATTAATTACCACCATAGGCTAGTAATTATTTCGACATGATGCACCAAATGTCAACCCAAGTTTAATATTTGTATGTGACGTATGCATATTCTTATGAACTTGATTAATTTTATTCATGGATCAATAATTTTTTATTGTAATTTTTAATTCGGTGGGAGATGATTATTAGCCTTGGTGGTGAAATTTTTGATCTAATTGAATTAAAAAAATAATAAATATTTACTTAGATTTGGATAAAATTTTAAATCAGTACCAAACGTATTGTGTTTATACAGTAATGGATGCCCAAGTAATTTTTTCTGATCTTTATGATACTGACAAACTAGATGGCCAAAACTATGCAATGTGGCATGGAAAAATTCAAATTTTGTTGCACAAAGAAATAATCATTGATCATCTCACCACTACTATGCATATGCTAACTGAACTAGAAAATGGACCAACTCCTCAATATTGTCATGATATGGACACGTACAATATATAGGTGGATCAATGTAAGAGTGTAGGCATTACTATGTTGAACTGCATGCATGATAATTTGATCTATGAGTTTGAGCAGCATCCTACAGCTAAAAAGTTGTGGATGTATTGAAGATCACGTATGGTAGCACTTCGACTTACAAGACTAAGGGCCCTTGCCCTTAGGTTCAATTAGTACGTACTTAACCTAAAGCACTCGATGACCTAACATCTCGATATGATGAATGATATGATTCGAGAGATTCAAAATGCTAGAAGTGAGCTCACTAAGGAACAATAAGTTTTGGCTGTGCTAAGGTCACTGCATGAGCAAACTTAGGGACATGTTAAGCTTGTGCTTACACATAATGAGCAAATTCAGACATTCAACAATATTTCTAGTTATCTCAACTTTGAGGCTGACCGTCGAGAGTCAGAGTGAGCACAAGCAATTGCTCTTGTTGCATATGTTGGATAATGTAAGCCTAACAAAGGCAAACATTTGAACAAGTAAAAGGATAATGGACAAAGTAGTGGTCAAAGCCAAAACTTGGCCTTACAAGGTGACAAGGTTATAAAGTATTGCCAAAGTAAGAAGGGTGGAAAGAAGAAAGATAAATGTTTTAACTGCGACAAGTTAGGTCATTTCACCCGTCATTGCACTGAGATAAAGAATGTAAGACTCACTCCTAGCTCTCTTTAGTTCTTTTGTATGCTCACATGATTTTGTTGCAACAAAACATATAACAAGAGATCAAGTGGGATTTGTAGATTATCATCGAGTGCTAGCATGTAACCATTACATTGCTATGGGAAATGACACATAAGAGGTGGTTTTTGGAGTTGGGTCATACTAGCTCAAGCTCGCCATTGGGCGTGAGTTACTTCTTAGTGATGTGAAATTTGCACCTAACATTCGATGTAATTTATTTTTAGTAACTGTACTTTTTGGACATGTTTTGTTTTTCTTGTTTGAGCAAACTAGTTTGTCTATTATTCTTGGCAAAAGCCTTTGTGGCTTAGGATTTATGAATAATGGATTTTTCATATTAAATTTTTTTAGTGATTTTGTTTCATATATTACTTCTACTATTGATGTTATTTCTGATTCTATTAAGTGACATGCAAGTCTGGTGGGTAAAGCCTACTGGAAGCCTTTTGGAAACACAGAGAGAGCTACTCATACTCTAGAGTTAGTCTACTCAGATACATATGGAACCATTAATGTGAGGGCGTGACATGGTGCATCCTATTTTCTCACTTTCATTAATGATTATTCGCGCTATGGGTCAATATATATCTTGTCTCATCGGCAAGAAGCACTTGGTTATTTTAAGCGACTTTTGGCAGAGGTTGAGAATCAAAGAAATATGAACCTCAAACTTCTACTTACTAATAGAGGGAGAAAATATTTATCTGATCAATTCAGAAAAATGTGTGAGGAAAAAAGGATCATAAGACAATTGATGATTCCACACATTTCACAACAAAATAGGGTTGTAAAGAGAAGGAATCGCACACTTCTGGATATAGGCAGATCAATGATGGCGTAAGCAAATCTTCCAATATCATTTTAAGGAGATACAATTTTAACTGTTGCCTATATATTGAATCATGTGTTTTATAAGTCAGTTCCTTTGACACCCTATGAGTTATGGCATAGTAGAAAACCTAGTTTAGAAGGCTTATGCCCTTAGGGGTCCGACAGGATTTGTTCACAACACTTCTCATAAGCATAGAAAGCTTGGTCATAGAGTGGTCAAATATATCTTTATAAGGTATTGCGATCACTCAAAGGGTTATGTAATGTAAGATGAACACCCTGATAGAGGAATGATTAAGATTGAGTCCCGAGATGTGAATTTCCTCGATAAGGTTTTTTTTTGCCCATTGGTGAAGTCAAATGGGACCTTGAACTATACGAGTTGCAAGATCCTTAGGGTGGCACTCTAATCCCTAGAGATGGTGAGGCTTCGCAACCTTATCTAGTAGTTAATGGGGATAATAGAAGTGATCCTAAATTTAGTAGAAGTGACCCACTAGAAGAAAATTCTCAAAATCCACAAATGTATAGGAGCAAATGTGGAATATTACCCCATCGGCGTTATGAGATCGAAGAGAAATCTTTGATGTGTGCTTCTGTGGATGTTATTGAGCTAGCAATTTATGAAGAGGCTCTAACTTCTCTAAATGAAAATAAGCAAATAGCTGTTGTGGAATAAGAGTTGAGCTCGATGGCCCAGAACCATATTTAGGATCTAGTCGATCTTTCATCTAGACGCAACAACATTGGGAACAAGTAGGGTCTAAAGGTCAAGCACAGTGCAGATAGATCAAACAACAAGTATAAAGCTTAATTTAGGGTGAAGGATTATACCCAAAAGAGGGTAAAGATTATGAAGATACATTCTTCCCTATGGTGAGTTTTGCCTCTATTCACCTTATATTAGTCATTGTCACCTACTTGGATCTAGAATTATTTCAGATGTATGTAAGATCACATTTCTCAATAGAGAACTGGACGAGAAGATCTATACGGATCAACCTATAGGATTTCAGAAAATGGGACAAGAGTGCAAAGTATGCTGCTTGAAATATTCTATTTATAGACTGCATTTCCTGAAATAATCGTCCAGACAGTGGTACCATCAATTTCATTGAGTTATCACCACAATATACTTTATGATGGTTGAGGAAATCCACTGTGCATATCAAGAGAAGTTAGATGAATTTCTTGATACTCTTACTGTATGTGGACGATATTTTGTTGGTTGGGAATAACATGGAGATGTTTGTCGCCACTCAGAAGTGGTTGTCCTCGATATTTGAGATGAAGGACATAAGAGAAGCTGAATACATTCTTGGTGTTATGATACACCAAGATCGTTCTAAAAAAACTATTAAAGTTTGCCTCAAGAGGATTATATAACGATTCTTTATGCATAATGTTAATCTTGTTGACATACCCATAAATAAAAATTGTGTTCTTAGTAAAGAATTGTGCCCTAAGACAGAAGAAAAAAGGAAACGTATGGCTAAGGTTCCATATATGAGCGTGGTAAATAGATTGATGTACGTAATGATGTGTACTCGACTAGACTTGTTCTTTGTAGTTGGAATGGTGAGTAGATACCAAAGTAATCCTGGACACGACTATTGGGCTACAATCAAAATGATACTTATATATTTGAAGAGGACAAGTGATCTCGCTTTGTGCTACCATAGGGGTAGTTTAAAGCTAATTGAATATAGTGATGCTAATGGATCAGCGGATAGAGATGAGCGCAAATCCACATCGGGATATGCATTCTTATTATGACGCACTACTATCACTTGGTGTAGCAAGAAGCATCCATGTATCTTTTATCCACCATGGAAGCTAAATACATTGCTTGTACATTAGCAGTCTAAGAGGCTATCTGGTTGAGAAGATTTATTTAGAGTCTACACATTGGGGCTAATGTTGATGATGTAGTTATTGTCTATTGTGATAACACAGTTGCACTAGCATATGCTAAGGACCCCAAGTATCATGAGATGACTAAGAATATTGACACTAGATATCACTTTATTCAAGAGAGCATTGCGTAAGGTCAAGTACTGCTCAGGCATATTTCTATAAGCGAAATGATTGCCGATCCTTTTACTAAGTCTTTGAGAAGAGATAGTTCCAAAGGCATGTTAGTAGTATGGGAATTCATCAGATTTGAGTATATGGACCTGTATGAATATTTTGTTGATTAATGAGATTCTCGTTCTTGTTAATTTGTTAGTGTATTGTGTCGATTATGATATATGTGAATGCCACCAGGCTTAGATTGACCTACTTATATGGGCAATCACCTGATGCTTTGATAGTGAGCAAGATGAGACTCATAGATCATGTTCACACCTTAGAAGTGACGCGAATAATAGTCTTCGCAGTTAGAATAGCAAGGAAGGTTAAGGTTTAATTTATAATCGCCTTGGCATGAGGCCAAGATGCGATTATACTTGATTAATTATGAAGTATTTCCAAACTTTATAAAAGTTTATATATAGTCGAATATGCGAACTACTGAGTAACACTTTGGAGGGTGACTTTTGGTAGTGCGTAGGTCAAATGCTTGAATAGCGACTAGACTAAGATTTGTATGATATTAAGAGTGGAAAATGCCTAGATTGAGTGAGAGCTCTATCATAACATGTATTCATACTACATATGCTTTAAGACGACTTTGTAGGTGGAGTGACTGAATGGATCCCTGCTTCATCATTGTGTGAGCCCTTAATATATTTTTCATACCCTTTATGACTCTAGACCGTGTCATGAGGTGTAAGTTTGATGACGCTACTTTAATATATATCCAATGATCATGTTTGATCTAATTTGTAGGAGTATGACTAAGAAAGTTGTCAGAACCAAGTTGATTGACATGAGGGACAGAGGAAAAGCCAAGCTGGTAATGTAGTTTTGTTCTATGGCTCGTAGGCCAGTAAAAAATATGTTTGACATAGTCATGAACATAGATACATAGTTAAGAGAGTCAAGCATGCTCCACTCATTATAGAAGGATCAGAGATGCTTAATCTAGTGTGACCACATAGATTAGGCTACATAGTGAGTTTTGAGTCGTAGAGTTATGTTAGTTAGGTAACGACTTAATAACTCTCTTCACTTATTCTTTTCTCGCTTGGTTACACGTCTTATTCTCTATACGAAAGAGGGGACATGAGATGAGAATATGATTCGAATGTAATTCGAATGAATTGAGTCAAATATGTTAATGCACATGAAATGACTGGAAAAGTCATGATTAGGGCACATGAGATGGCTGCAAAAGTCATGCTTAGTGCACACGAGATAGCGGCAAAAGTCATGCTTAGTGAACATAAGATGGCTGCAAAAATTATGGGTAGTTGAGAAGATTTTGAACTCTTGGTCTGATAAAGGCTCGATATATATTCATGCTGGGAGTTTTTTTGTAGATGGTCCTAGATATTACCTTGTACTAAAGAGCATCCATATTTGCTCAAATATTCTCTTTCGTATTTGCTCTCTCGATCTCCCTTGGAACATTACCACAAGATGTTTACAACAACTTAAGGTGTGTAGATAAAAATTAGTAAATACTCTAATAGTATTAATTGAAGCGAGAAAGACCGTGGTTCTATTTAGGAGACTAGTAGGTGAGTCATATCATCAAGAGTGAATCAAACGATTTCTATTGTTGATGTAACATTGATTTATTTTATTATTAATTGTATATATATGATTATAATTACTTCTTCCTACGAGTGACTCCCTCACTCCTTTTCTTGGGTGCTCTGTTGGTCACATTTTCTCTGCTTTGTGTTTGCTGCAAATAAATTGAACTACTTTTATTTATAAAAGTAAATCAAATCGTTAGCTCATAAATACTTATGCAGCAGTTAAATAGCTTAAGAATTAAGCAGCCTATAAGCTGCTACAAAATACTTATGATGCCTCTTCTCGTTCACTAACATTTACTTCACCTTAAGTAATCAAATTTAGACCACGAAATTCAAGAAACCTACTTAAACAAGAACATAATTTTTTTCTTATTAATATGATAGAATATACAAGAGGATATTAAACAAATATATAATCCCGCCATCCTTTTTATTTATTTTAATTACAAACAAAACTAAGAAAAATAATTTCTCGTGGCTCCCCACTCAAATCTATATATGGCCCACCTTTTCACAGTCTACAAATTTCATTACTTTAGGCCATGCTTGGCAACCACGCTCATTTCTGTTTTTCAAAAAATAGAAATAACATATATTTTAATTGTGTATGTTAAAAATCATGAAAAAAACAAACATGTTTGGTAAACTTTTTAAATTTTGAGAAAATTTGAAAATAAAAACTTAAAAACATGTTTGGTAACACATATAAAGGTATTGTTGCTTTTGCTCAACTATATTATTTTGTGCAAAAAATAAAAGCTTAAAAACACGCAATTCGACATTTGTTCCCTTAATCTTGCAGATAATAAAATTAAAAAATCTGAGTGCTACAAATTTAGTCAAAACGTATTACTTCTCAAAACATAGCTAATCCATAATTATTCTACCTATTATGTGCCACGAAAAATTGCCCAAATTAGATAGGCAGGGTGAGATACATCCATATCAATCGGATTTTATCTCCATGTAACATTATGTCTTCATCAGCATAATCATCAAAATATTTATCCTTTCTAGCATGCTCACCAGTGAAGTTGTGGACATAAAACAAGCAGTTGCTGGCTGCAATACAATCCTATATCAACAACAAAATTTATATTCATTTCTTTCATATTAAAGTGGGATTAAATTTTTTAGTCAAAAACAAAAAAGAACTAATTAATCTAAGATTGAAAAATGATTTGAGAATATGATAGGCTAATTACATGGAAAAGATGATATTTATGATGTATATAGATTTCTCTCACTATAATCCACTTCTACGATACAAATCCTACTCTCAGTGCATATGATATGGCTGTAGAAGTCATGTTTAATGCACATAAGATGGCTGCAAAAATCATGCTTAGTTGTCCAAAGATCCTCCTTTGGGAAACCCAACGCACCCTAATGCATAATTGTTTTATTAGGTTAAAGGCGAAACAAGATCTTATCGTGAGGGCCGAATGAAAAAAGCTAAAATCTTGATTTTGATTATTGTCACGCATCAATTAGGTCTTTTGGACCAAGTATACACCAATGACGATCATCCTAAGAAATTTTTTAATTAGTATTTCATGTCTCGAAACCACCTAGTATTGGTCGATGACAAAGCCAAGAATTTGATGGTTTTGACTTTAGATGATTGAACTATACACATGTCCGTACAAGTCCATGTATGCTTTGAATGGGTTTGATGAATTAGCAAAGCCATGAAATCAGAAGTTCACATTATAACTTGTAATAGAACTTTTATCACAATAAATTCAACATTGACTCAACTATCAGTATTCTATAATAATAGAACATGACAACTATCAAACACAATCATGAGAGACGTGTTCCTCTTTACAAATCCTGTTTAAGGCTGAAAATGTGTTCGATATTCAATTTTTATATACCATGGCCATTAAATTATTACTACATATATTATAAATTGGTGACAACATAATACATAACTCATATGTTACTTATTTTAAATAAAAGAAACTTATACACGGTATTTATCACTATTAAATATATAAAAATCACTAATATAATAAAATAAATTCACTAATATTATTTGACATTTTGTCATTGATATTCTTTATTCTTGTAGTGATAATTTAAAAATCTGAACTGCATTATTACTATTTGCTATTTTGGCACATCACGTGTCCTTGATTTTAAAGGTTAAATTGGATAAGTATAATTATTGGACATATTCAAATTACCATATTCGTTTGTCTTTTCTTAGTGATATTCAATTAAACATAACAAAAACTTTTATACTTGTATTCTATAGAAAGGAAACTGCGAGGCTATTGATTTTCAAAAACTTTAATCTTCTCTTTAGGATTCTTTATTAATCCTCAATCCAAGGTGTTAAACTTGTCCTTTAAGGCCCATCCGAAAGAGAATCCACTATTCTTCATATTTCATAACCACATATGACATAGTAATTTTATTAGATGAATCAAAAACCAACAATTTTCCAAACAATAAAGTACGAGATGCAAGTATGTAATTGAATTGAGTTGAATTGAATAAGGTATTGTTCAAATTTTATTAAATTTTTTGTTGAGTTAAAAATTATTTTTGAATTTATTTAATTATTAAATGAGTCCAATTTAAATAAACTTTAATCGAATTGAACATTAGTCAAACTCGGGTAGCTTACTAGTTTTTCGTATATTTTGATTTTTTTTATTAATCGAGTTGATATCGAATTTTAAATCTTATCACAGAAAAAAAATATGTCAAAACTTAATTATTTATACTTAATAAATTGAGTTCAAATGATTAATCAATATCAAGTGTAAAATTCAAACCCTAGACTTCTTTTTAATTAAAGACTTCACCTTTGAGGAAGAGATACTTCCTTGAAGTTCATTTGTGGGACTCATGAAAAGAATGAATAATATGCAAGATTAGGGGTGCGCATCCGGTTTAACCGAACTGAATCGAAATTTCAATTTGGCAAAATCATAAACCAAAAATTGAATCAAAACTTTAATTTGGTTCGGTTATAACCGATTTTTTTTTATTTTTCGGTTCGATTCTCGGTTAACCGAATTTTTTAAAAATAAAAACTAAATAATAAAATTATAAAATATATATTTTTTATTTATTATTTTTATTTTTGGGTGAGAAAAACATAAAAAAAAAAAACAAATAACAAAATATAAAAACTTAAATTTTAAAATAAAAATAATATAAAAATAATTTATATAAATATATAAAATAATAATTCGATTTTGGATTCGATTCGATTAACCGAAATCAAAAATCGAAACCGAACCAAAAATAAAAAATGTGAAAAATTAAAAATTAAAAATCGAACCGAAATTTTCGGTTCGATTTCAATTCAAATCAAAATTTTGATATCAATTCGTTTCGAACGATTAATCGAATTATGTGTATAACTACGCAAGACTTATCCCAGACCTTTGCCATGTTTTCCTATGTGTATAGGTTTTTGTTTATTTCTCTTCTTCTCTTTCTATTTCTTTGTGTTATTTTCACTTACTGTTGAAAGTTTGTCGTCTAAGTAGCCAGACAACAAAAAATAAGGCAAGATGAGAAGACACCAGACCAAGTTTTGTTTAACTTCCTTGTTTGTCCTTAATTTTTGAGTGATGTATTTAAATTATAGAGGTCTGTTAACGTTTCTGGGACACGAGTGCTCTGTTCACATGCTGTTGCTTCTATATTCATAGACGACAGGCTAATATTTAATGAGAAACAATATTGAATAATTTTAAAAGACTATAAAAGACAAATATTTCATTTCTAGTTATTTATCTTTCTTCTTACCATGTAATTTTGGTGGGTGTGTCAGCAGCACTAAGCTACTGAAAATGTTACACATGCGTATTTATAAGCTTTTTTCATGAGAAATCATCAAAAAGGGTTGAGCAACTCAAATGTTTTGCACTTATATTACTCAAATTCGAATGGTGTATAAAGTCAAATTGTTTATTTATATTATTTTTTATATTGTAAACTTTTCATATCATAATAATACTAAATAATTTGTTATTGAAATATTTTTCATAAAAAATCGAGTAAACTATCTGATATTATGCTCATATTATACTCGCAAAAATATTTGATGGATTGCAAAACAACACCTTAGGTACATAAGTTCATAAATGAAGGGAATGTTCGTAAATGGAGGGAATATAAGGTTGTGTTTGAATTGATGGATTTGAAATTAAAAATTTTAAATTTATAATAACAAATTCATTGAATTTATTTGGATGATTTTATGTTAATGGATTTCAAATACTTAAACCCCATTTTAAGATATTTTTTGAATCATGATAGTGAATTTGAAACAAATTTTTTGTAGAGTCATTTGAATTTTTTTTTTCAGAATTTTTCATTCAAATCTAAATTATTTCCTACAAATCTAACCTTAATATTATTTGTTTAGGTACAAAGAAGATAGAGATGGGTACATGAGGCCATTACATAAGAATAATTAGTTCTTGTGGCACAAGAACTGCCATGATATTGTTGGACATTTTGCCATCTTGAAACATTGGTTTGTTCAAACCCTAGATTCTAGCTAAAGAATAGAATCCTGAAACTATTTATGACACACACACCTGGGGTTGAGGGGGATCCAAACTGCGGAATGTCAATGAAAAATGATGTTGACATCTAATTAAAAGAATCTAGGTTAAGTGGCCAAAGTGCTGCCGTAACTTATAAGTATTGGCTCACAGATAATGAAACACCTCATGTCGTCTTCAGTTATAAATAAATAAATTATGATGAATACGCCAAATACCACTTGCAATTATGTTTTAATTTAGATAAATTATAAAAATTATTTCTAAAGTTTATTCTAACCACAAAAAATTCAATTAATTTTAAAATTATAAATATCCTTTGACATTTATTTCTATTTTACAATTTATACTTATTCAGTAGGGTATTTATAAGACAAAGATAAATTTTAAAGGAATATTTATTATTTTGAAACATATTTAAAAAAAATTATAAATAAGTCATACCTTAAAAATAATTTTTATAATTTACCCTTTTAACATAACCTAACCTATTCAAAGTTTCAAACTACTTCATAAGCCATTACTTTCACTTCGGGTTGGGCCACGTCTAGCCCACTCAACCCTCTGGAAATATTGTCGGGCATATAGGTCAAGTTTAGAAGCTTACCTACTCAAATTCAAGCTTATTCAATGATCCTTCAAGGGGTCGAATTAGAATTTGAATTCGAATCGGATTCCATTCTGATCGTTTGAATATGTAACCTAGGAAAGTCAGATGAATTAATGTTAATGTAGAGGATATGAACTTGAGTGATCCCATTTTTTGAAGATTTGGATCTGATTATTTCACATTATATAATATATACTCATGTATTTCATAAGTTATCTAATAATTTTTAGACCTAAGTTTCGTAATTTTAATTAATAAACAACATTAATCTATTTAATTTACAATGAGTCTTCGTTTGGAATTTCAAATTTTTTTCATAATCAACCTCGACATAAGATAATCAATCATTTCGGATTTGGATCTTTGATTGACCCAATTGGATCTCCTATCGGATTCGAATATCAAGAATAGTAGTCAAGTCCAAGATCCAAAGTACTAAAATTTGGTTCGAACCCATTAATAGCACTAAGCTTGCCTAGAAATAGGAAACATAGTAAGAAACTAGTTAGTTGGGTTTCTGGTCAGGCCCAAAGTAGCCGAATACTTTATTATATGCATAATTTTCATAATTTCTTTTATTAATTAGATATTTGTAAAAGTTAAAAGAATGTATTTTCCGAATTCTACTTAGTGCTGTATGGTGCCAAAAATTCACTTGATCTTATGAACTTTTGTATAAACTATTGTTACACGGAGGATATAAATTTAGCAAATAATGAAAATGTGCGCAAATTTTGCATATTTATAATTCATTGGTTACCAAAAAAAAAAACAAAAAAAAAGAGAAAGATGATATTTTTACTAAAAAAATCAGAAATTTAGAGTTATAGGTTAGCATGGGCCAGATCCCAATAGACCTAATCTTTATAGCTTAACTTGGATCTTGAATTATTACTTTGTTTTGGTTTGGGCCGGGCTTTATTTCAAAATATTTTAATAGAAAAAATTACTAAAAAATCCTTAAAATAAATTTTTATATTCTAAAAAACTCATTAAAATATTTATCAATTCAAAAAACTCTCATCAACTTTTCTTTCCAAATAACCAGCAGTTAATTCACTAGATTACCCTTGGACCTCTTAAACTAAGAAATTTTAAAAATAATTTTTTTAAGAGAATTTTTTTCTTTAGGCTGTTCAAATTGATACCAATTACGATTTTAATTAAAATTTAGTAGAACGGATTTTAATTTTTAAAATTGAATGAACTAAACCAAAAGATTCAAAATTTTCAAAGTTCGTAAATTAGGTTTCTTCAAAAATTTTACTACAAATAAAAACATACAATTAAAAGAAATTAATTTTAAAATTCAAATGATTTTTAAAAATGGGAGAGGAAAAGGAAATTAATATTAAAGAAAAATAAAGTAGAAGAACCCAGATTTTAAATGATCAAATTCAAACTTGAAAATGATCTTTCTGATTCTTGAAGAATGAGAGGCAAGGGGATTGATCAAGAAAAAACTCTTGTTCTTTTGACTAGTATAAGTATGTTTGGTTCTCCAGTAATGTTCAGCGCCGAAAACATCTTCCAAAGTGGCTTTATTATCACATAAACAACAATAGCTTCACAAAAATGTGCAAAATGCAATCCTTTCAAGATACCAGATTGCCTTCAATAAATCTCAGACTATTCTATTAAGATATCTAAGTGTTTACTTGATTGCATCGCAATATTTGCGTTAAGGATCACTTTGATATCCACTCACCATTTTTACTGCTAAGCACAAGACTAGTCGAGTACATACATAGTGCATATTAGACTTTCTTTGATGCCATACTAATTAGTATTTCTTCTACTCTTCTATTTCAAGGCACATTTTTTTTTTGTAACTATGAACATAATCTTTGACCATGAAGTGTCAATAGAATTAGCGCGATGTATACAAATCTCAATAGCATAACACTAAATATGCATTCACTTTCTCTATATCCATTCTAAATGTAAAGAACAACTACTACTAAGTGATGACATCTCCATATTCCTTCTAGCCATCATATTATTGTCTATATACAGAGAGAACTAAATTCTCTTATTTATCTTGATATATATTTAGTGACTTTACTCGACCATCATAAGCTCATCAGAGTGATAGCTCGATGAAATCATTAACATCACTATTTGGATGATAATTCAAATTACAAATGGAGCTTCTCGATCAGCAATCTTTTGCGCTCTTGCCCCACTTTTTGAATTTATTAGGCCATCCACATAGATCTCCTCATCCACTCTTCATTTATATATGACAACATCAATCGTACAGGACAAATCTAGACAAAAGTGGCAATAACCAATAGCATCTTGGCAAATTGAGGCAATTTCACTACTTAAGGAGAACATTTCAAAAAATTTACGCTCTTCTATTAAGCGTAAATATTTCGCTCTTAGTTAAGTTATACACATGTCAATCAACACATGTACTTTGCACTTGACCTCTAGAAACCACATATTTCTAATAGCTTTGCACCTAAATGGAAGATCAACCGGCTTTTAGACTTTATTCTTAGTCATTAAGCTCATCTTTTTCTTTATAGAAGCTATTTTCTTAAAGCATCAGGTGAAGTCAAAATTCTGATATGACTCATCAACATCTACGATAGTAGTCATGAAGGATACCCACTCAATCTCATATAGACAATTGGGAACAACTCATGTTTACTCATTTTTCTTGTAGAATATAAGAGTCTTTTTCAAATGAGACATTTCCACTAACTTAGGGTCACTCCCACTATCCCAACGATTGTTGGATGAGTTAAAATACATCATTCTCGTTAGAAAAAATGAGCACTCCCTTAAGGATCTTATAACTTGTATAGTTCAGGATTTCCTTTAACCTCATATATGCTCATAAAATCCTCCTTGAGAAAAATCTGTACCGTGCGAGTTAATTTTTATTATTTCTCCATCAAAGTATTTATCATTTTTGAAAATACAGCTTCTTGAACTTAAATAGACATAAATCCACTAATTTGGGTTTGTTGCCATGTCACAGCTCATAGAAGATTGGAGATTTAATTAGAGGCACTTTTTTCGTGATGTAGGTTGCAGTCAAGATTGTATCTGCCCAAGTGAGACATAAATCAATTTATGCCATCATAAATCTAATCATTTTGAATTTGTTTGATTCCACCCTATTAGTAAGCTCGTTTAGTTGCAACATGTTTAGAATCATCCTTCAAATTGCACCTCTATTTTCTTCACACGTATGTCCAAACTATTTAGACATGTTATTCTTACTTCTTAATAGTACATTGAACCGTAATGTTCATATTTCTTGTGATTCGCTACCTCTGTCAAGAATCGCTCTAATAATTTGGTGCTTCAGAGTAGTGAGAGTAGGAGTATAGTAACTTATAGCATGAATCACAAAGAAAGGAAAATAGAATGCAACATTCAACCTCATACTCATAAGTTTGCACTTGTTTTAGTGGACTAACTCTAGAGGATAAGTAGCCCTCTTTCTTTCTTCCAGCAGGCTTTTTCTGCTATAAAAAATTGCACAGAGAGGGGTTGAACTTAGCGAATAGGCCCATAAAGTCTCCTCTAGCTAATATAGTCATCCTACTAACCTCGCATGTTATGATAAAATTTAAAAAAATATCCATAGGAAAAGTACAAGAAATACTACCTTAAGTCAATCGCATCACAAAAAAATGACCTATTACCTAAAGGTCTCTAACATGAAAGATGGACAAATCTACTCACTCAAACAATATTTTAGTAAGTGCATCATAGTTCAAATTAGACTATATCAAATATAGTGCATTTTGCATATCTTCAAGGAGTAGCTCACACCAGATGTTGAGCTTTAAAAATAGTTCATGCTCTTTGTTAAGGTTGAGGTGGTACTGCGAACTCATAATACCTCTTGTTGTACGCCATTTAAACAAATATAGCTACACAATACTTGATAATAGTCTGATCAATCTCCAATCTCATGCTATATTTTATCAAATTCTACTATTCATCGAATGAGAGAATTGAGAACATTAGCAGATGAGAGAGCTTTAAGTAACCAAATTTCATCTCAGTATAATTACGAGCGAAGTGACCAACCTCATCACTGCACTTGACATTTGTTGGGTCTTAGCTGACTCAAATTTACAGTTCTAGTTTTAACTTTTGTTGTTGTCACGCTACTCTTGCATTTTCCAACACTAACCTAAGTTAGTTTATGTTGGTCAACATAAGAGACAAGTGCAATTGCTTATACATTTTTCGACTCTCAACAATCAACCTCAAGTTATACGATTATTATCGAAAACATATTACTAATATTTATAAGTCAACTCAAAAAGCGACTTTAGGATAACTAGAACTTTTTAATTGTGAGCAAACTCATATGACAAAATAGAGTTCAAACTTTTTTATTCAATCCTCGTGTTTGCAGCTTAAATAAATTAAAGCGCAAATGTGATTCTTAATCCGTTAATATATTTGGGTTAGCTATAATCACAGGAGCATGTACAACGAAAAATTAATTTTTTTATAAAACGTATATTTATCAAATAAATACATCCCCTCTTTCAAACTCGATTCAAACGATCACGCTAATTTGAGTGAATATATAAACAAATATATTAAATTTGGATTATACCTTTTGAGTACTCCGATTGCTGTAGGGAATGAAGCAATTAATTGCTATATTCTTGGTTTATCAGACTCACAGGGATCCAAATATTTCTGCTCTATCAAGTCCACGATATGAAAAGTAATACCAATTAAAAGGATTCGCTAATATCCTTAAAATTATTTTCTAATCTAGATTTGGAGTAATAATTTTCCTTTAACCCAATTGATGGATCAAGGACAATTTAAGAACAATAAAAATTAATTTTTTAAGTTCTTGAAATTTTGATGCGAAGAGAATATCAATAAACTAATTTTCTTTAAAGAACAAGAAAATCAAGATTTTCAAAAAACACTTTTCTTTTTCTTTCTTTTCTTTTCTTTTTCTTGGAGAGAAAAAATTGAAGACAAACAAAATATTTTTTTCTAAAATTACTTGCAATTTTCAGCCCTACCCTATTAATAGGGCCAAAAATTTGCAACACTCCAACTCTTGGCGAGTTTGTTAATTTTGAACCACTTCAAAATTTGATCTTGGTAAGATTCTAAGTCTTCCAACAAATCTTTTCTTTTCTCTCTCCAATGTATATGGACTTATTAAGACTATATTAGTCATCAAAAATTGTCTACATATATTCTTAATATTAATTTAAATTTTTTAAATAATATCAAGATTGATATATATCAAATATATATAAAAAAATATATTTATATAAAATAAAATCCTAGTGGTCGAATTTTATTTCATAAAAATCGATCATTTATCATCTTCATATTCTACTGGACTTTTTAAGTAATTCACTTTAATTTTTTGGATTTGGACTCAAAAGTCCAAGAATCATTCCAATTGATTTAATACCACATTTATCAATCCAATTGTTTAATTATTATTTACTCCAATTGGCATCTTAATCAAATTAGGTTCAATTAAATAATTTAATTATTTAATTGAATAATTTAATTTAGTCATTAAATTAAATAGAACATTTATTTAATTAATTAATTAATATTAATTAATTAATTTTTAACCACTGGAAAATCCAAAATAAATGTTATTTTTTATAATTAATTAATTTCTAACCATTGGAAAATACAAAAATAGAAATGTTATTTTTCATAAAAATATGTAACTCTCTTAGGTTCACTACTAAGCTAGTAGTAAGCTTACAACATTTACAACTTATAAATAATAATTATTCCAATTAATTAATTTACTTGGAATTAACTCTTTAATTTCAAGAATCACTATCCATGAAAATACCTAATAAGTAATCATAGCAAACTACTATTAGATGAAATAGCGAGTAAACCTATTTTAATTGCGAGTACCATACATGTGCGGTTCTTTCAACAGTTAATCTCTTGATTGAATTTAGGGTATGGATTATAAGTTGAAACCAAAAATGATTCAATAACTGTGATTTTATTTCAAGTTCCAATGATTTCTAATGAATCAGAATTCATCCTGCCTTGACCACTGACAAACCTTCATGCACACCAGTGTGACACCCAACATACTATTTTGTGATTGTCAAACAATCAGAAGATATATCAAAGTCTTATAGGATGCACACAAGGCTACCATCGTGTCTTAAACCCAAGGACTAGCCGTATACTATTATAATATAGAAATTCTTATTTCGACAAATAAAGCCTACAACTAAGAATTTCTTGCGAGCCATGTTCGATATACTTGTTCTCTAACAAGCATCCCATACATGCATTTGCGTCCCTATGCTAATGTATGACCCTTACTGAGCTATTTGATCTCAAAAAGCTCTTTACTCAAAACTTATTTAATACCAAAAACTTAAAGGCATGTTTCATGATCGCCATCATATGTGTGACCATGCCCCGAGCTAAATTTGGTCTAAAGACTCTATCTAATATACATAGAGAAAAATACAAGATATAAGATAATGAAAGTGTCTTTTTTTAATATGATTCCTAACAAGATCATTTTTACAAAAGAAAATAGTACAATACACTCAATATAATTTGGAGCAGTAGGCATCTTACTCTAACAATCTCTCACTTGCCCTAGCCCCAATTGTCCATGTATCTAGGGCCCATAATCTCAAGATGTCTGTCGAATATCTTTTATGCTAGGGCTTAGTGAGTGGGTCTGCTATATTTTCTGTTGAAATAACTCGATCCACAATGACGTCACTGTTACCAATAATCTCTTTAATCATGTGATACCATCTAAAAATGTGCTTAAATCTTTGATGATGTCTTAGCTCTTTTGCTTGCGTAATGACTTCATTGTTATCACAGTAAATCATAACTAGATCAATAATGGATAGAATTATATCTAACCCTTGAATCAAGTTTCTTATCCAAATAGTTTTTTTGTTGTTGCATATGATGCAGCAATATATTCAGCTTCGATGGTAGAGTCTACAGTTATCTCTTGCTTGGAACTTTTTTCACTGATTGTACCATCATTCAAGTTGGATATATATCCAGACATAGATTTTGAGTCATCTATATCGTACTAAAAATTAGAGTCTCTATATCCCTCTACTTTTAGTTCTCCATTACCATATCAAAAAGATATCCTTAATCCTTTTCAAGTACTTGAAGATCATCTTAACAGTTTTTCAGTGTTCTTCCCTTGGATTAAACTGATATATGCTTGTGACACTCAGAGTATGTGTGATATCATGTCTTGTACCCAATATTGCATACATTATGCTCCCTATTGCAAAAGCATAAGTTATGTGAGTCATCATTTCTTTCTCTTCAGGTGTTTTAGGAGACATAGCCTTAGAAAGTGAAACTCCATGACTTATTGCCAGGAATCCTCATTTAAATTCCTCTATGCTAAACCTTTTTAGCACTTTGTCTATATAGATGGACCAAGATAGTCCAATCACACTTCTGAATCTATCTCTATAAATCTTTATCCCTCAGATAAAAGATGCATCTCCTAAGTCCTTCGTGGAAAACTGATTAGACAACTAAGTTCTCGTTGATTACAATATCCTTACATCATTCTCAATGAGTAGAATGTCATCAGTATAGAGCACAACAAATGTAACTGCACTCCCACTTGCCATCTGTAGACACATAGTTCATCTGAATTCTTATGAAAACTAAACGTTTTGATTGGTTCATCAAACAGGATGTTCCAACTCTTCAAAATTTATTTGAGTCCATGAATGAATCTTTGGAGCTTGCAAACCTTTTACTTGCTCCCACTGGATATGAAGCCTTCTCATTGCTTTATATAGATCTCTTCCTTAATGTTTTTATTAAGGAAAATGGTCTTCACATCCATTTTCATATCTCATAGTCAATAATGGCTAGCAAAATTTGGATGGATTTAAGTATCGCCACTGGTGAAAAAGTTTTCTCAATCAATTTCTTACTTCTAAGTATAACCTTTTGTAACTAGACGTGCTTTATAGGTCTCTACATCTCCATTTACTCCAAGATTCCGCTTGCAGACCCATTTGCAGCCAATGACAACAATTCTCTATGGTGAGTCCATCAAGGTCAATATCTTGTTGGAGTACATAGAGTTTATCTTGGATTGCATGGCTTCTTGCCACTTCTCCGATCGATGTTAGACATTACCTCTCCATAGCTTCTTGGATCATTATCCAAGGATAGTCCCTCTTCTTTGTTCTCTAACAAAAAACTTTACCTCTTAGGTACCCTTGAGACATAGTCGGATTTTCGAAGAAGTTATGCCTCAGAGAACCCAGCATCAGCTGGTGTGTCATGTCTTGCAACATTTATTATGTTTTGTGGTTTGAACTTCTTCAAATTCCATGACTTTGACATTTCTATATAATAGAAATTCTTCTTCAAGGAAGGTGACATTCCTCGTAACAAACACCTTTTGTTCTGAGACATCGTAGAAATGGTATCCAATAGACTTCTTTGGATACCCCACAAACTTGTATAAGCTGGATCTCATGTCCAATTTATCTCCCACTAGTTGCTTCACATAAACAATACACCCATATACCCTAAGGTATTTATAGAAAGATGTCTTGCTAAACCATATTCCATATGGTGTTTTGAACATGGCTTTAGATGACATCTTATTTAATAGGTATGTTGTCATTTCCAAAGCATAGCCCCAGAATGAAAGAGGTAATTTAGTAAAGCTCATCTTAGGTTAAACTATTCGATTTTTGTGCTCTGCAACTTCGTTAAGTTGTGGACTAACAGGAAGAGTCCACTGTGTGAAAATTTCATTCTCTTTTAGATAATTCAAAAACTATGTGCTTAAGTATTCATTTTCTCGATCAGATTGAAGAGATTTTATACTTAAGCCAGCTTGTTTCTCTACTTCAGTTCTGAATTTTTTGAATTTTTCAAATACTTCAGACTTGTACCTTAAAAGTTACACATAATCATACGTAGAGAAGTTATCGATAAAGGTTAAGAAGTAGTTATAGTTCCCTCGGGCACTAACACTTAGTGACCCACATACATCTATATGGATCAAATCCAACAGATGTTTGGCTCGCTCCACTTGTCCAACAAATAGAGATTTAATCATCTTTTCTTTTAGGCAAGATTCACATGTTGACAGTTCTTGCTCATTTTTTAGATCAAGCAATTGTGCCAACTTGTTAATCATTTTCTCATAAATATACCCTAATATTGCGTGCCATTGGCTCATGGAACTATAATTATCTAATTTTTTTTTATTTTATTGAATTGTGAAAATTGGTTTATGGGAGTTACAATATATAAACAATTTGAAAATAGAATAATTAAAATCAGAACATTTGAAAATGGAATAATTTCTATTTTCAATGGTAAATTTAAAACTTTCTCTATCCAAAACTAGAATAAAGATAATGTTTTTAATAATATCTGAAATGAAAAGACTTTTGTTGAAAACTAGTACAGAACCATTTTCAAAAGCTAGATTAATGGTGCCTATAGCTAATGCAGCAACTCTTGCTTCATTTTCCATTCTTAGGATCATCTTTCCTCCATCCAGTTTTCTACTTCTTATCATTATCTGCAAATCATTGCAGATATGTGAGCCACAATCGGTATCCTATACACAAGAAACATCATTAACAGACAAGTTAACTTCAACAAAATATATACCTAAACTCTTCAGACTTGCAAGATACTCCTTGTAGTTCCTCTTCCTGTGCCCTGGTTTGCACCAGTAATGACACATGTCATTGGCTTGAAAAGAAACCTTCTTAACACCATCTTTCGTCTTTATCTTGTTGGGTTTGGATAAACCCTTTCTTTTTATTTTTCCTTTCTTAAGCTTTTTAGCCTTTGATCTGAAAGAGGATCTAACAAGAAAAATCAGCTAGTCTTTTTTTATGGTAGACTTAGCCGTCTTTAACATGTTCACAAGCAAAAGAGACTAGTCTCCATGTTGTGTATGTTAAAGTTGACAACAAAGATATCAAATGAGAAAGGTAGAGACTGCAACATAAGGTTCGTATAGAGTTCGTTCTCTATAACGACTCTAAGGGACGCCAACCTTTCAGTGAGAGTTATCATCTTCAATTCATAGTCAAGGATTGAAGAACCCTTAGTTATATAATATCTAAAAAGCTTCTTGGAGATCTGACATCTCGTCTGTCGAGTATGTTCATGATATAACTCTTGTAGGTAAAAGAGGATCCCATAAACAGTATCTTGATCCTCATTCTGCCTCTGTAGCTCATTTGACATCGATAGTATCAACATGACGTAGGTAATCTGCATAAGCCTCTAAAATATTATCCTCTGGTGGAACCGAATGAGCCGCAGTATCGAGGACATATGCCATCTCTCAGATTGAAGGACTGTGTTAAGGTTTCTTAGCTAATCGACAAAGTTTGATCTAGGTAATTTATTTTGTTCAATGATTGTTGCTAGTGGATTCTTTGCCATTTTAGTAGAAAAATCTACAAAATATGCATGAAGCAGAAAGTGAGTAAACTATGGGAAAAACATATTCATTTAATATAAGGTCTTTAATACTAAATGTCTTATACTATTTTCTTCGAATTCCATCACAAGTAATGGAAGTTTGGGAAATCAAATTTTCTAGTGGGTTTGAGCTCCAATGGAAATATTTCGCACCTCAATTTTATAAGCTAATGAAATATTTCTATCGATAGTCAACTCTTTGATGATTATATCAATATACAACCTTCAAGTTAGTTTTGTCTCACCTCTTTTCATATGTCCTAATGTTATGAGCCCATACGATACTAAGTGTCAAACAACACCCATCAAACATTCGTCTAGATGGAGTATCAAGATGTCCCACGACTCATGGCTAATATAATGATGATTCCATCCCACAAGCATCTCTATGCTTGACAGAGATCACCTATTTCCAACAGAAGATCCCCCGACGACTCATGACCGGTGATCAAGTGTAGTAGCGGTTATCATGTCTCTACCTTTAATAGTAGGCATGGAATTATAGGTCCTACCAAACTTATACATTTTTATTTGAAATCGTATTTTATAAAAAATTCTTTTATTTAATTTCATAAATTAAGTGGGGTTTAATTTTATCCAAAACCTCATCATAACTAAAATTAGGTTGGTTATTTAATGCATGACATTATAATATCATTGCGCAAGCATAAAAAAATTAACTAAAATACTAAGCATGCATCTAATACATACTTAAATAAATAGATGATCATGAACCAATCTTATGCTGTCCATTTGAGCCAAAAATGGACATAAGTCAGTCTAAGGGTAATAAAATAGAATAGAGTCTATTCTGTTACATAATTGTATCACATACAATCATAGGACTTCATGGAAACTCCTTCTTGATTCTCCTTCGTCCTCCAAGGAAAAAGAAAAACCTCACCACCTATTCTACTCTCTTTATAAAAAATAAATAACTTACATAGATGGAATAAGAGGCTCGAAGGCCTCATTTTAAAATCTAAAAATATTAAATAAAACTAATCACATTGGCTCATGACCAACCCATACATACTCATAAGAAATATCACATGCAATTATCAGAATATGTAAATTTACCAAATTATTAAACACAATTTTTGACTTCAGATAATTTTTAATTACTTGAAAAATAATTATTCAAAAATTACTAAAATTAATTTAAAAATTTAAAAAATTAAAACAAAAATGGACCCAAAAAATGGCATGATGAGCACCATGAGAGTTGTCTGTCACATGCGCGCATAGTGCAGCGCAACGCACTGCTGCACACGATGCAACAAGCATCCTGCCTGCTGCTATCACGCATAGCATGCACCGCTGTGTGCAGCCATCTAGTATCCCAGACCCAACGCGCGAGCAGCCCATTTTTCGTGTCCTTTTTCTGATTTTTTAATATTTATATAATTTAAATAAACAATTAAATAAAATCCCAATCATCAATTGCATTATTCATGTAAAATCAAATTTAACATGCTAAACATGAATTTAAACAATTTAAGTCATGCACACAAATCCAAAATTCACTGAATAAGCTAAACCGTGACTCTGATACCACTGTTGAGTTCGCTATAATTGCAGATGCATGCGCAACAAAAAATTAGATTTTTTATAAAATATATATTTTTTCAAACAATCATACTTATTTATGTGAATATATATATATAAATAAATATATTAAATACAGATTATACCTTTTGAGCATTCTGGCTGATCTAGGGAATGAAGTAATCAATTGCTATATTTCTACTTTATCAAATTCACAGGTATCCAAATGTCTCCCTTCTATCAGGTCCACGATATGAAAAATAATACCGATTAAAAAGATTCGCTAGTATCCTTAAAATTATTTTATAATTTAGATTCTGAGTAATAATTACCCTTTAACCCAATTGATGTATCAAGAACAAACTTTCAAGAAAACAAAGTTTGATTATTTAAGTTCTTGAAATTTTGATGTGAAGAGAATATCAATAAACTAATTTTCTTTAAAGAGCAATAAAATCAAGATTTTCAAGAAACACTTTTCTTTTCTTTTTCTTGGAGAGAAAAATTGAAGAAAAATAAAATAAGTTTTCCTAAAAATTACTTGCAATTTTCGGCCCTACCCTATTAATAGGGGCCAAAAATTTGCAACAATCCAACTCTTTGAGAGTTTGTTAATTTTAAACCACTACAAAGTTTGATTTTAGTAGGATTCTAGATCTTCTAATAAGTCTTCTCTTTTCTCTCTTCAATGTATATGGACTTATTTGAGACTATATTAGTCATCAAATATTGTCTACATACATTCTTGATATTAATTTGAATTTTTCAAATAATATCAAGATAAATATATATCAAATATATATTTATATAAAATAAAATCCTAGTGGCCAATTTTTTATCTTATAAAAATGATGGCTATTTATTTAATTATTTAAATATATTAATTAAATAAATTATATTTATTTTAATTATTCTCTTTATATTCTAGTGGGTTTCTTAAATGATCCACTTTAATTTTTTAGTTTAGACTTAAAAATCTAATAATCAATCCAATTAATTTAATCCCATATTAATCAACTCAATTATTAATTATTATTTACACCAATTGGATTTCCTAATCAAATTAGGTCCAATTAAATAATCCAATTACTTAATCCACTAAATCAAATAAAACACTTAATTAATTAATTAATTTTCAACCATTGGAAAAATCCCAAAATAGTAATGTTATTTTGTATAAAGATGTGTAACCCTCTTAGATTCACTACTAAGTTAGTAGTAGTCTTACAACATTTGCAACTTATGGAAAATAATTATTTCAATTAATTAATCCTCTTGGAAATAAATTCCTTAATTTCAAGAATCACTATTTATAAAAATACCTAACAAGTAATCATGACACACTAGTTTTAGGTGAAATAATGAGTAAAATTATTTCAGTTGCAAGTACCATACACGTACGGTCCTTTCAACAACTATTCTCGAGATTGAATGTAGGGTATGGATTATAAGTCAAAATCCTAAATGATTCAATAATTGTGATTTCATTTCAAATTCCAATGATTTCTGATGAATTATAATTCATCCTGTCTTGACCAAGGTTTTTGAATCATGAATCTTGTTAAATAAAAAAATAAGTGTCGAATTCTATATTGGCCACTAACAAATCTTCATGCACACCAGTGCAACACCCAACATACCCTTTTGTGATTGTCAAGTAATCAAAAGATATATCAAAGTATTGTAGTATGTACACAAAGCTACCATTGTACCTTAAGTCCAAAGACTAGTCGTGTACTGTCACAATACAAAAATTCTTATTTTTGATAGGTAAAGCCTCTAGCTAAGAAGTTATTGTGAGTTATGTTCGATATGCTTGTTCTCTAACAAGCGCCCACATACATGCACTTGTTTCTCTACACTGATGCCAATAGAATGCGACATCCTCGTCTTATAAGCATGATAGTATGTGCGAGTCTTATTGAGTTATTTGATGTCTCATCTCAAAAAGCCCTTAACTCATAATTTATTTAAGATCAAAACAGTAATGCATGTTCTATGATCGCCATCATATATGCGACCATGCCCCGTAGCTAAATTTGGTTTAAAAACTTTATATAATGCGCAGAAAGAAAAATGGAAGGCATAAAATAAGAAAAGTGTCTTTTTATTAATATGATTCCCAACAAGATTATTTTTACAAAAAAAAATAGTATAATACACCCAATCTAATTTGGAGCGTTGGGTATTCTACTTTAACAAGTATATTATCAGCACCCAAGTCGCGACAATATTTGACAACTTAAAATCTTGTGTTTGTGGTTTAAACAAATTAAAGCGCAAACTTTAGTCTTAGTCTATTAACATATTTTCAGCATCTAAATAGCAACAATATTGGACAACTTGTCCATTTTCATGCTCAATTGGCTTAAAACATAAAATTGGTGAGTTGGTCTAAGATATCTAAATTAATTGCATAAAATTTTGGTATTGGTCTAATATTTTATACTAGATCCAAATAAATTATTTGTTATTTCTTTATACTCAGCGAAATAAAAAATTTCGCAACTCAGGCTAGTAATCATCTCATACTGAGTAAAAAAACATAATAAAAATTTACTGATCATGAATAAAATATAAATTTGTCCATACATATATTATGAATACAAACATGCAATATGAATAATAAAATATTAGCCTCATATGGATGACATTGATATTTGGTACATCATATTTAGATAATTTTAGCCCATGGGGGTAAAACAAAAAATATCCCTCTAAAATTGATGTACATGGCCTCCTAATTATGGTCCAATAAATACATGTTTTGAAAATAAAAATAAAAATTATATTGGTTCAAAACCTACTACACCAATACTCAAAAATAAAAAATGGGGATATCGAATTATCACTGTTGCCATAAATTATTTCCCATAAAAAAATATAAAATAATGTATAGCAATAAACACTTAATTTACATAAGCATCCAAATATCAATGTCTATTTATTCACAATATATATAATTCATATCACATCAACTCAATTTAAATTTATTACAATATAATCACAAAAAAAATACAATTAATGAAGCATGCAACTCATGTAGAATATATTTATCATATAAAAATATTTTTGCATGCATCATAATACATAAAAAAAATAATTTTTCATGCACCATTATGTGCAAAAATTATTATAATCAATTTTTATTAGAATTAATCCAATAAATTCTAAATCATATTTTTAAAGGGTAAAAAATATTATTAATTCACATAAAAAACGCTTTAAAAAAGTAGTACAAGAATTGTTATCTAAATGCGGCAGCCAATTACTCATCAAGAAGTGCAGTGGTCTAGTAGTAGTTTATTCTCCTAGCACAACCATCAACCTAGGTAAATCCTTGTTGTTGGTGTAAGCCATATAAATTTTTTGTTTTAATGGTAAATGCGCTCTTACCAATATGGCATCCAACATAGCTAGGTTGGAGGCTGCTGCCAAATACGCCCTTACCAACGTGGCATCCAACATGCGCCAAGTAGCTGCTAGTTCATTTGTCTGCCAAGCTAGCCCTCCGGTGCCAGCGATTTTTTCCGGTGAATTTTAATTTCCAACTAGAACTTTAAAAAATTCGTATCTCATTCATTTTAAGTCCGTTTTTGATGAATTTTATACCATTTCGAATCTCTTTTCATACTTTACAACATAATATAAAAATTTCATAACAAAAATATCAAAAACAAGTTCAATTTTGAGTCCAAAGAAAATGGATCTCAAACTAAAATTAAAATTTCTCTCAAACCACTCATCCATTTTTCACCAAATTTTAACCACGTAATCCACATATTAAGATCTGTGTATGATGAAAATTTTATACTTTTCTAAAAAAAATAATATTTTTTTAAGCATAAAATCATATTCATGAATTTAATCATTTAAAATAGCGAGAACAAGTTCTGTGGACTCTGATAAGCAAATTAACAATAATATAAATCACATATTCATATTAATATAAGTAGATCGGATTTTACCATAAGCAATAGATTGTTGATCCATGTATTACGAATCAAACTCGTCTACCAACCTCTTTTTTGATCGAACCACAAACATTCTTGTCTCGTTAGTGGTGAATAACTATTAGTGTTATTCATTGAATTGCACACCTCAAATTCTTGAATATCTATGGTAATGTTTCAAGAAAAGATTCAAAGAGAAAAAGAATTGTGAGAACTACAGAGAGTATTTTCTAGGAGAATACATTGATCCACTTATTCTATAAGGATTGAGATTTGATATATATGCAAATATTCCTCTTAATACACAAGTATGAATCCAATCTTATTAGAAAACTTAATCTCACTCAAATTATGGAATTAAAGTGTATATCAAATATGGATGCTAATTGGGTCAAGAGTGCTAATCCAATTCAATTTTCAATACAATCAAATGATATTGAGCGTGTTTCCAACCTCTTCTCGAGAACCAAGTTGGCTATTTCTATGCAAGCAGGATAAAAAATATTCTTCAGTTTGGAAGCTTGAAAGCGTGTTTCCCAATGGAAGAAGAAGTCAGTGAAAAAACTTGATGTATTGGTGGATAGATGCTTGAGGATTTTGATAATCTCAAAGAATAACGTTTCTCTATCAATCCTTTTCTTAAACAAAATGATTTGTTGGATTTAAGCAACTTGAACTTGGAAGAGTACTTGTGGAGAGCTCTTTGATGCTTGTGTGATTTCTCCTTCTTCCAGTTGTTTGTATACATGACTTGTGCTGTCGACTAAAAAGTTTGGAGAACGCTGCTTGAAGATCCGTGGAACTTGTAAGAGTACTTGTGGAAATGTTTGGTGATTTCTCCTTCTCCCCGTTGTGGGATTTGGAAGACTTGGGGAGAGTTATTTGATGTCTCTTTCTTTAAATTGTATGTTTGAAGTAGGAGAATCTTAAAGTACTTGAATATCTTTAATGTTATATATTCAATATATATATATATAGATATATATTATTAAATAAATAATATAAATTTTATTTGTAAAAGATCACATGTAGTGCAATTTATTTGGCATTTATCTTATCAGACTGCAAGATACGATTTGATTAGTTGGAACATCTCGTGATCAACAAGATATAATTAATATATTTTGGCTCAATTAGCTAAATTAAAGTTATCTTTTTATTTTTTTTGATTGATTCGTTTTACAAATCCAAATGGACTTTGATTTGGGACTTCATTTAATAATCCAATAAAAAAAATCATTTGGACTATTAGTTGTTAACTTATCCAAAATAAAATTAATTCCAACAATGGACATAAATTAAATGAGCTTATTAAAAGTTCAAAAAATAAGTTTCCTCAGTTTTTCTGAAACACCCCCTAAGTTTAAACTAACATTCAAGCCCAACAATGGACCAACTTGAGCGAAAATGAGTTAGATCCAAAGGTCTAATATAATTTTAAATAGTGTATTTGTCATCTATTGTTGCTAATTATAATATAATTATTTAACTTGAGTAAAACTCAAAATAACTCATCTTTATATTTAATGTAATCCATTTTACTATTTAAATCTACTCGCAAAAAGAAAAACTAAGCCATCTCATTAAACATGAGGGATTGATTGAGTTGTTGAATGAATTATTGCTAAAGCAAAATTTGTGAACTCAATGCATGACCATAATATTAACTTATTTTCTTGGGATTATTGTAGGTGGCAATTAACATTTTTAATATATAAATTTGTTTTAAAATGCCGTAAAACCTTGTTAATAGAGACAAAAATATTTTGATTGGACAGAGCTTAGCTCAAACTTAAATAAATTATGGGTGAAGTAAGAACGTGATTATAATGGAATATGAGAAGCATAGATCTAACTCTCAAATTCATAATTTTATTACAAGTCAAACTAATAAAATCAATTTAAACTCAAATAGCACTACATTTAGTGAGTAATTAGAAAATGAATGAGTTATAATTTAGTTATGGAAAAAAAAAAAAAACAAATAGACCCATATATGGTTCAATTATGTAGACAAACCCAAAACTATTCTTGAATCGGCGTAGATGCACTATATATTGTGTAAGTTAGTCTAATTCCTTTTTTTTTTTTTTTCAGATTTGGCTAAATAAAAATGTAATACAAATATTTAATTTTGATTAATAGAAATATAACTTAGTGATCTTTCAAAACAAAGAGAAAAGAGATGACCCATTATATGGACTCCTATTTAGTTACACATGATGAACTATATAAGTCAAATTTTCAAAAATGATAAGATCATCGTGGATAATTTTTTATATACTTATCTATAAAATGTATCAACAGAAAAAAAAAACAAAAAACAAATAGCGAATAAGTATCCTCGACAAAGATTAAATAAAGACATTTGAAACACTTTGATATTGGTGCTCTTGTTTTTATAATGGGATTTGTAACTAAACCAGTTTTTTTGTTTAATTATTGATTCGATTGGACTAATGAAAATTAATATATTTTTTATTATTTTATATCAAATGATAATGTAACATACTAATTATTATTCAACTCATTTTAAAAAAGATAAAGATAAATAAATAACCAACTAAAAAATAAAATTCAAAAACATACATATAACAAATTACCAAGTTTAAACTTCTTTAAAAAAATTAAAAATCAGTTTGATTAATTTTGATCTGTTGAACTAAAAATTCGATTATTTAAGGCTAATCGAATAGAGACGAACATCGATTTTCAATTGAACTAATTGAACCAACGGATTCAATCCGATTTTGAAAACAATGATTAAGAGTATATAAGAAACATTAACAATTTACTAACAAGTTGTCAATTTTATGCTTATTGATAGTCTAGCATTTTGTTGTACCACAAATTTTTTTTCGTTTTAGTTTGAGGTTCTTGAAATTATATTGGATATTACAAGACTAGTTTCTGGTCGTTAATAGTGTTATATCAGAATTTACAGTTTGTTATAATTAATTGTATAATCAATGCGACTTTGATCGATATCGGTATGGAAATTAATTATTCCCTCAATCCTACAAAGGACGTATATTGGCTTTTTTAAAGAAGAAGGAAAAATAATATTTGGGTTCAAATTATTAGCACTATTGACTACTCATATATTATCATAATAAATATATTGTGGGAAGTCATCAAGTTTGATTATCAATAAGTTATAACTATAAATGTGTTACTAATTATAAATAGTAATAATATATTTTATTAAATGATACGGTCAATTACATTATTATATGAAAGATTGATAATTATTTCAATACAACCATTAGTAACCAATTAGTTACAATCAATAATAAAATATTGAGGCTCACATCAATTTACATGAGATGAATATCAACACATTAACTCTTTAATAGAATTTTGAAACATCAATTTGAATGTTCCAAAAAGGTTTTATAGATAACAATGTCAACAATGATAATTTAAACATTAGTTCTTCACACTAAGCCATTATAGTGGTAAAATAGAAGTTATTGTCTTTTATTTTACATATCTTCAACTATAAATTTCATATCATTACTTACCATCTTATCATTAATATATATATTTATTTGTTTTTATAGCGACGCTCAATTTCTTCAAGGAAAAATTGATGCTAATGTTCTTCATTCGTGTGAGATAATCACCAAATCTATACTAGCAAGATTAAAACTATCACATATAGAAATTTAAAGTGTCATTTGCTGTGATCGAACTAGTAAAGGAGTTCAAATTTGTCTTATATTCTTTGATCTCCAATGAGCCTATTCAAAATGGAACATAATTAGTGCAAATTTTCTAAAAATTATTGATATAGCCTTTAGATCATCTTATAATTTATTAGATTTTGAAGTAAAAAAAAATTAAAGGAAAAGTAACTTTAGGAGTTTCGTGAAAAATGGTGAACCAATAGAAAGACGATTAACTTAAATAATTTATGTCGCACATGTAATTTGAAAAGATAAACTTGAAAATTACCTAAGAATAAACTTTTTTTTTCATATTTCTTTTACCTCATCTAAGCCTACTTATTATCATCAGCGTTATGCTATACTATTTTTTTAAAAATATTTACTCCTGGCTACTTAGTTGAATATCACAACCCTAAGTATATATATTTGCAACCTCTGCACTCTTCGAAAACATTATTTTTATGCTCTCCGTTTTAATACGAGCAAAATTAATTTTTTACATTAAAAAATACTAAACCAAATTTTATTATTTTTGTCAAAAAAAAAAAAAACAGAATGGCAAAAGAATAGCTGCAATTGAAGGTGAAGAGTCGCCTATCTTGATGTACATATGTAACAAACACCATTGATCTCGATAAAATGTAAAATCCATAGTATTTGGTTATGATGTAAAAAAGGATCGAATTGATTATTTTGCCCTTAATATTTTTTAAAATATCAAATAATCCAAGATAAGTATTTTTTTATTTGTGTCAAATCGACCTGCTATTGAAAATTGTCGATCTGATGTGACGATCAAACCATCAAAATTGCGATGTATGTACTCAATCATGTGAGACTCACATAAACTAGCTACTATACCTTCATGCCAAGTGATCATAAGGTAATCTAATTATATGCATTCTATTCGCTTATCTATATTTAATAACTTCAAAATTCGAAATGACTTAAATATCAAAGAATTTTAGTTGGGATCACTTTAGCAAGTCTCAACGCATGTCAAGTTTTTTACATGTTTTTCCAAACTTAAGTATTCGAATATGAGATCTAACTTACCCGAATTCAGGTAAATTAATTTTCCAAATCAGGTTATAAAACGTATGGCCTACTGCTTTCAAGTTTGCCTAAGCTTTACTACATGGCCTTTGCAGGTATAGCCAATGTACATTTGGAAAGGCCACTAATTTTGCAATATAATCCTGCCAGCTTGTAAAACACAAAATGATTTCAATTCTCAATCAATATTTGATGGCTGTAGGATAATCCAATATTCTATAGTTTAGGTGGTAAAAAGTTAAAAATTGAAGTTGGACTGTTTAATACCATGCTTTTGTAATTGTGTTTATTTACATAAAATTTTGCCATTTGTGAGCTGATAAATTATATATAATATTTTATGATGATTTTCAAAACTATGATTCGTAGAAATAATCGTTGTGTAAGTACATTTGCGGAATGATATGACTATTTCACCCACCACAATTTACCTCTCTCGTATTTAACATTTTTTTTTTGTGATGCGAGTGGCTTAATATCACAATAATATCACAATTTGCAACTATTATTTTCCTTTTCGTTTCATTTGTGAATGATGGTCCAAATTTATAGTCTTTCCAATGTTCTTCATTGCTAGCTCCATGCTCGATTTTTATCCGTTCCTATTCTAGCTTCAAACAATGGAAGGGAATTTATCGTTCCTATCTTGTTCAGAGCATTCCGATCTCCACTTGACTAATACGGCAAATCATATTTACAAGGCTATGTGTAATCGGTCTTACTCTTCACCAAAAACAAGTGATAATCTTAAAATTATCACAAAATATATATACAAAGTAGCAAGAACTTTTGTTTTGTTACAGTAATGATCTTTGCAAATTTAATACTAAAAACAATATATATAACTCGTCACTGTTGACAATTACTAACAAAAAAATTATATATAAACTATCATTATAAACAAATAGCGAGTGATAATAAAAATTACCACAATGATTAAGTTATAATATTTGTATTGTTACTAAATTGTTAATATAAATATCATTAATGGTAAACATGGATAAATTAAATATAATTATTTTCAATATGAAAATCATTACAATGTTAAAACAAAAATTGTTGTAACAAAAAATCTCATTTAATATTTTATCATTAACATTATTGTTTTTCTTCTAGTGATTATAGCTTTATTGGGAGATATAAAATAAGCAAAAGTTGGATCAATTCTAATTCATTCACACTTCAAAGTGAATCATTTTGAAGCTAACAAATTCTACAGATTTGACTGTTGTGGTAACTTTGAAGAATTCTTTATTTGAACACGACAGTTGAACTTTCTTCATGTAAAGTGTTAGGTGACCAATAGGAACTGGGCAAATGGGACCCATTTCAATTACTTAATGTAATTTTCTTGTCACTTGGATAATCTTTTCTAATGTCAAACAGAGTAAATGTGAAGCACAAATAAAAAGGGTCTTAAGTGTCCAAGTCACAAGTCCTCACTTCACTACTCATTTTTTCTTGCAAAATTTTGTGGGCTTTTTGAAAGAGCATTTAGTCCACCCTTCTTAGTTGAAACGTGGGGAACAGAAACAATAATGACTATACATCAGAAATCATTAATGTTGGCTCCGCCAATCTTTGTCCAATCACATTGTCTATTTTTCTTACTGTGAATAAGGCAGTTCTTGTTTTTATTTGGATGGAGATAAAGCTATGGAAGGAATCTAACTTAGAAGGTGTTTTGGGTAAATTTATATATTTTTTAAGATTATAACTTTTTTTGTATTATTTAGATAAAATACACTTATAAAATTTATTAAGATATAAGTAGTGATAATTTTATAATTAATATGATCAAAACTAAAATTAGTTTGTTAAAATTTTAAAATAAGTAGAAATGTTTTACATTTTTTTTAGGAACTTATAAAATCTTAACATCCTTAAACTTAAACTATGGACATCTTTATAAGATTTCAAATATTATATAAAATATTTTTAAAAACTTGTAACCTCATCCAACACCCTTTCTAATAAGCAGAATACATGTGAATCATGATATATATGTAATTGCTTCATTATATCAATAAGGTTTTATATTTTACTTCATTTCTATTTTTAGAGATGGCGACACATATTACAAGTTTTTTAAAATATTTTATAATATATTTGAGAGCTTGTAATATATTTTGGAGTGCGCGGTAAAGTTTAATCTTCAAAAATAAAATTATAATTTTTATAAACTTATTAAAAAAAATAAGACAACCCTAACTTATTTTTAAAATCTTGTGAAACTCGTTTAATTTGACTATATAAATATAAAATTATCAATACTAATATCTTTATAAGCTACATGATCTCGTTCTATCTAAATACTTCTATGATCTAAATATTATAAATTTTAAAAATTATTTGATAAGATGTCGGAACTTATAAATTGCTCTAAATAAGCTCGGCCAAACATGCATAGAAAAACAAAAAGAATAATATATATATATATATTATATATATATATATAACAATGGATGGGATTCTTTTCCTTATAAGATCAGAAGAACACGATTTTCTACCTTACATGACCTCTTCAAGTGATTAAAGTTGAGCTTTAGATATGAAATTTCGAGTTTGAATCCATTAAGAATAAAAATATTTTGTTTAAATATTTTGTTTTTTTTTCTTTTTTTTTTTTTTTTTTGCCTTAATGATTTCAAAACATAATGATTAAACATAGCCGACCATTTCATTCAAAAGAAAAAAGAAATTTCCTAAATGTTTGTTGTTCTCTAAAATAAAATTTAATGCTGAAATTAAAAATCTTGTGTGCATATTCTAAATGACCACGTAACCAACATAATTGGCAATCAATACTCCCTAAGTTTTTTTTTCATTAAATAATAATTATTATTCCTCATCAATCATAATTACATTCCCTAAAACTCCATGCCCCTTCCAAAATGGGTACTACAAACGTCACACATCCCACCCCCCACCCCCGCCAAAAAAGTGATGCCACGTGGCATGGTTGTGGGCCCAGATGACACTTGTATAACGTGTGTGACTTTTGCTTCACTTCTATACTACTCTTTCTGTGTTTTAAAATAATATTTTTTATTATATAATAATTATTATTTTTTTAAGACCCTTTTTACTTTTTGCCCTTAACAGTAGGCGAGGAACAGGGCCTGTACAGAGCAAAAGTGAAGGGATGGATTAACTTATCGGCACGCACAAGCACTTAAAAATGCATATAAAATTTATTTGACCCACGTGTCATTTTATAGGAGCCCGAAACGGTGGAGCCTGTTTCTGAAGAACGGGGCGATAACGAGTCGGGCCCGGCTAAAATACATGTGGCATGCTTTATGTTAACGTAATAATCAGTCTTAAGCCCACGCCGGACCAGCATCCGCCACGTAATGGGCTAAATTGAAGCCCGAAATAGAAAAAGTTGTTTTTCCTGATGAACCGCATCACTATATGAATATTTTGGAATATTTGATTTTATTTTGAGTATTTTAAATATATTTTTATAGAATGTATTAGAATATATGTGTAATTGAAACAAATATATTAAAAAATATGATATATATTTGATTTTATTTTAAAGAATAACATAGGGCTTAGAAAATAATTCCAGACGTAGCCTAACATTTTCTGCTATTTTTCCTTCTTTTATAATTTTGTCTTTCTTTCTTTCTTTCTTTTCTTTCTTTTTATTGGGAGGAAAGATATAGATTTGGGTGTATAGTTAAGCTTTGTTTTAAATTATTTAAGTCATTGTTGCTATGAAAAACACTGTTTAGTGAGAATTCTATTGCATTATTATAATATGAGTTTCATTATTAACATGATATTTTCTTTATCTGTTGTTATGATGAAGTATATAAGTATCTAGGTGAAGCTAAAATTATTCTTTTTCTCATGTATATAATGAAATATAGGATATACTCTCTACCTCAAAATAATGAATCTAATTTGACCCAACATTGAAATTTAGATAACAGTTGAAAAACTATAAATCCTGTGCATTTTTCAACTATTACACTTAATGAACGAGACTTCATAATGACACATAGTTACTGAAACTGAGATAATAATTTGAAACATATATATTTGAAAAAAAATATTCTTATTTTAGGACTTTTTACCAAAAATTGAAAGCAATAAATTGAGAAGAAAGGGAGTACGATATATGCACTATTTTTATGTTAATCATAAAAAGAAGAGATTTTGGACAAACTCTACATTCCGTTTGTGATAGTAAAAATGAACTCTTACTCTTAATTGGTTACAATTATAACTATCAACCGCTGCATAAGTGTATTATACTTTTCTGATCATTTTTCAGCTCAACTCTGAAATTCCAGGGGCTTATTTTCTTTATATATTACTCATTTCAATTTACCTGTTCAGTGAATTAACATTTGGAGAGCGGTCACTGTCACAGTTCCAAAAATTTGTGGGGTCTAGATCTGATTAAAATATTAACAAATACAAAATGATTATAAAGAATATGAAGAATGAACCAACCAGAGGCAGAGCTTTAGAGATGGCACTATAGTGAGTTTGTAAAAAATTGAGACTCGGTTTATCAAAGTTTTTTAAGAATTCGTCTTGGATCGGCAAGCATAAGTTATACTCGTTAATTCGATTTATAATTTTAAAAATATTAAAAAATATTTCTTTTTAAAAAATAACACCATCAAAATTTTAAAAAAATATATTTTTTTAAAACATAATATTATATAAATACATATATACTAAAATAAAAATAAAATAAAAAATTAATGAAAGTAGAATCAAAGAGGTGCGAGCTTGAAAGTAAAAATTAAGATACGTCTCAAACCCTTTAATAAGTTTAAAAACTCATACCAAGCAGAGTGAGTCCGAATTTATATATATAATGACATCATCAATGAACACTTTACGTATATTGATGATATTGAAATGATAGATGAAACACAATTTGAAATAAATGATCAAATTTGGCTGAGAACTATTTAATAAAATGTGAAATTTTGAATAGTCACACAAAATTTTGGAAGATTTGAACTTCACTTCATTAGAAATAAGTATGTATTAATGAAGAAATTATCTTGACACATTTACACAAGAAAATTCTAATATGAAAAATTCTTGGCCAAACATGATTTTGGTTAAAAACAATCTAATTATATAGCAACTGCAATTGCATTTGACTTGTGATCAATCATTTTGAATTATACAACAATTAATCACATGATAAATATAATTTAATTATACAACAAATATGTTATGCAAAATTCGATTTGAATATTTAGAACATTCATACACCCAGTAATTAGGAAAGGGCATGTATGGACTATAATTGAGTGCATAAAAAGTTACTAAATTACAACATACTGTTATTGTATTAGGTTTGGAAAATTTAATAGTTAGAAATTTTAAATTTACAATAATAAATTCTTTGCATGTTTAGACAATTCTCAATTACAATCGATTTGAAAATTTTATAATCATTTTGAGTTATTTTTTCAATAGTTATGATGAAATTCAAATCCAATCAAAAATAAAGTCATTTAAATTACTTCCTAAAATCTAAATCATTCACTACAAACGCATATTGTCTGTAGCTGGACTAGAATGAGGTTACTATTTAACAACATTTTGATTAGGGAAATTATGATATTTAATCTTATCTAGAAACAACAGACTTAGCAGTAATATACTTTTTTAAATTGAGACATTCTTTCTGGTCGGGTATGAGGTCTTTTTTAAGAAGGCCCAGTGATACATGTCGTCACCCTTCGAATCCTCTCTCTCTCTCGCTCTCTCTCTCTCTTAATTAAGCTCATTATCAATACACACACACACACACACACACACAGAGAGAAGAGTGCGAGCAAGCACCCTACTGGAGTGGTCTCTGTCAGTTGCTGGTGGGAGGTGGTGGAGTACTTCACCGCCACCACTTTCTCCGCCCACCCTTTTTTCCGGCAAAGCTTTTCCAACAATCAAGTTTCCCCCCAGTTCAAGATAAGGTGAACATCATCATATGTAGATGCTTATATACGCACTAAACACACACACTAAACAGACGCCGAGGGTTTGCATGAAAGCCAATTGATCATGTGTACATGCTCATATTTCTTTCACTATAAATCCTATATATGAATACTTTGTCTTGTTTTCCCATTTGCCCAAAGAGTAAAACCTTTCATTTTCCCTCTGCTTTTGGTTTTCCTTTTCTTCTTGCCTCGGGATCTGATCATTCTTTGACAATTGGGGTCAGTTCAGTTCCCGAGGAAAAAGGGTAGCTTTACTTTTCCCCTTCAGCAGTAATATATTAATCGAGCTTAAAGAAAGAAAAGGAAGTTCTATCTTGGGGGTGATTAAGGTAGGGATTGAGCCAGATCCACAAGGGACTTCAAAGGTTATCTTATTATCCTCATGACTCTCTCTCTTCTTTTTATTCTTCTTCTTCTTCTTCTTCTTTCCGTTTGTTATCTTTAACATTTTTTCACTTATTTCAATAGCTGATTATAATGAATCTTACGCCGATTTGTGACGTATGAAAAATTTACATGGAAAATTTGAGGATTCTTAGGTTCCCCATGTAAAGGGTTTCTGAAAATCTAATTTTTTCATATTAATCTTCTACTCATAACATTTTACATATTTCTTTCCACTGAACACAAATGATATCTTCAATCAAAATAATTCATGGCCCTCTTTATTTTGGCATATATATCTTTTTGTTAGTTTCATGACTTTTATGCAAATGAAGATGGTTAATTTTAAATTTCTTATAATCACTTTGGATGATGGTTTTCAGCCCAATTCAGATGATCTTCTAGCTTGATTTCTGTTATATGCGAATATTGCACACATCTATTCACAAAAGCTTCTGTAAGAGAAAATTTATGCTATATATATGTGTGTGTGGTAATCGTTTCTCTTCTTTTTATATTTTTATTAGTATCAATGCTTTCAGCCCAAAAAAAGAAAAATCTTTATTATTTTGTCTAATTGTATTATCAATGCCGTCGCCCTTGTGTATTTCAAGGTGTTAAATAGATCAAATTATGCTCAATATATTCCTTTTTCTCTAGCATTCACTTTTGTTAGTGGAGCAACCATCTTTTTTTGTAATAAGTCTTTTGTTCAAGTTTCATGCCTCAAGCAAAAGCAAACTTGAGTAGTTTTACCTACATATACATGCATCTTCGAGTAATCAAAGGTCGCATGCTTTTTCCCCATAAGGATTGCAAATAGGATTAATGGAGTACCATACAGTTCATTTTCATTTTATATGTGTGGGAAAAAAAAATATAAAAGCAAGGAAAAAAAAAAAAAAAACCCTTGATTCTGGTACTTCTTTTGTTCTTATTCTTTATCTAGAAAAATTGCTACTTGCGTGTTTAGTTGCGATTTCATGGGGTAGAAGTGGAGAAATTTGACAGTATTTTTATCTTATAAATTTTGAATCATTAAAAAAGGCAAGATTTGATTCTTGGCTTTCTTCAGCATTTACAAACATAAGTATGTTGCTTCATTGGATAGTTAACTGAAGTTGTTTACATTAATTGCACATGAATATCATGCTTCACAATATACATATTTTTCCTGAACCTAATAGATATTTTATTTTTCTATTACGTGTTTAAGAAACAGGCCTTCCAGTGCTGCAAAACTATCTAATTACCTTTACAATCTTTGTGAAGCACAAGATCACATATTTTCTTGTGTGAGACTGCCTTCTATTGTACCACATATCATAGTGTTTTCCCCTTTGATTCCCTAGTTAAGGGCAGTTCCACCAATTTGTTTATGAAAATTTCTTTAGTTCAATTTTTAGAAAACAGCCACAATGATCATTTGTATCTCAGGTTTCAGTTCACAAAGAAATGCAAACAGTGGTATATATTCTAAGATCATTGTAGAGTGATGTGAGATCAAAAAGTTCAACTTAATTATTCAACTCAAAATTTCATTGTTGTAAATTAAAAAAAATGAAAAGAAACTAAAGTTCAAACATGGTATGGAATATATAAGAATTATTCTTTCAGGAATTACGAGTAAACTTAATTAGTAGTGATCCACGCCTCTATCTTAGAAGGTTTTAACTCTTATTTATTTTACACACGTCTCTTGTTGCATGAAAGTTTGAATAGATCATACTTTTTCTATTGTGAGCAATGATGTGACTATACAATTAATCATTCTTGAGAATTGACATAGTAAATAAAAACTCTTGGTTGAAATCAATATTGTCTAGCCATGTGAAATTTATTGAAAAAATTAATCTTGGTTCTTACCTGTATATACATTGCTTGCCTTCATATGTGTTCAGCCTTCAATATAACTCACAATGTTCTTGATACATATGACAGGTGTTAAACTAAAACTGAAAGAACATGAATTCCTTTACACATGTTCCTCCTGGATTTCGATTCCACCCCACAGATGAAGAATTGGTTGATTACTACCTCCGAAAAAAGATTGCTTCAAAGAGAATTGACCTAGATGTCATCAAAGATATTGATCTTTACAAAATCGAGCCATGGGATCTTCAAGGTACATAGAGCTTCCTCTTCATTAAGATGCTCCCTTGAATTTCATACGCTTAGTCTTGTTCTTGACAAAATACTAATCAATGCAACTCTGAATATTTCGTTCTAACCCTTGAACCAAAAATGCAGAACTTTGCAGGATAGGAACTGAGGAACAGAATGATTGGTACTTCTTTAGTCACAAAGACAAGAAATATCCCACGGGGACACGCACGAATAGAGCTACAAAAGCGGGATTCTGGAAAGCTACAGGAAGAGATAAGGCCATTTATACTAAACATAGTTTGATTGGCATGAGAAAGACCTTGGTATTTTATAAAGGTCGAGCCCCAAATGGACAGAAATCAGACTGGATAATGCACGAGTACCGACTCGAAACAAATGAAAATGCAACACCACAGGCAAGTGTCTAACAACTGCAGGTGTTGATGATATTAATTTTGGGCTTTTATAATAGAATTGTTTTACTAGGTTTCACCGGTAAAAGACTTGGTAACTTTTATAACTGCACAATCACAAAATTATGATAATTTTGAATGTTGGTGACAGCTAAGCTCTAACTCTTCAATCCTCCATGCTTTTTCTCTATATAAATTTGCTCAAATTTTATTGAGAGCCCTTTAAGAGACAGAATGAAAGTAGCTTGATTTATGCATAGTATGTAAAAATATTAAAACTCCCTCCATGCCAATTCTAACACTCCCATTTCACTTGTTGTGGAGTTTTAGGTCAGAGCTTGAAAAATAATTTTTTGTACATCTTTATGTTATTGGTCTAAAAAGTAGTGATCCATAATTAGTAGTATCAAATTATTAATTTAATTGAAGGAGTAGTTTTTTGAAAGAAAAAAAATCATATTAAGAAATGAAGTCTTATTTAGGACGGGGAGAAATGGGATCATAAATTGAGTACTGGTGAATTTTCTTGTTTTATGGATCTTTTACATGCATATTTTTTAAAACAAGCTTATTCAAAGCGAAGATATATGCAATGCATGCTAATTCGAGCTAGACTTCAAAATTTCCCCTAGATACCATGATTTATTTGCAGCTTGCATTGCATTTAGTGTTAGATACATTATTTAGTTACATTTTAAATGCCTTTCTCATGAACTAAATGACAATGAATATGATCTTTCACAATATTATGCTTTGCCAGCAATATAAATACTTTTAGTGCGCATGCGCATCACGGCATAGGATATTATTATTCTCAATTTTGAGGGATTAAAGCTAGAGAAAATGGGGTTTGATCATAATTTTAAGTCTAAACCATTCCCTAAATTAACCTGTTAAATAAAACTAATGATCTATTCACTAATGTTATGCCATTAACATTGTTTTACTTCTTTTGAAAGCAAAGATTCATCTGCCTAACAAAGTAGCTATTCAATATCATTGTACCAGGAAGAAGGATGGGTAGTTTGCAGGGTATTCAAGAAGAGAATGGCAACAACAAGAAGAGAGAGTGAACGCGAGTCACTGTGTTGGTACGACGACCAGGTCTCGTTCATGCCAGAATTCGATCCACCAAGGCGTATATCTTCGCCGTTTGCTTCGTATCAATGTAACTATACCTGCAAACAAGAGCTCGAATTGCAGTACAACATGCCTAATGATGCATTCCTCCAGCTCCCCAACTTAGAAAGTCCAAAAGTACAACAATCCACAGGCAGTGTAAGCTGCAGCTCCATGGTTCCCTATGGTTTACAAGAAGAGCATATGCAAGAAATTAGTGATCAAATACATCACAACACGTTTTATAGCAACACGACCAACGAGCAAGCAGCGGATCAAGTCACCGACTGGCGTGTGCTCGACAAATTTGTAGCATCTCAGCTCAGTCAAGATGATGCTAACAACACGAATGAGGGTTCTGTTCAAGTTTCTGAATCAATGAGAATGATGCAGAATGAGATGAAGAGAGCAGCGGAACTTACTTCGATGTCGACCTCGACTTCCCAAGTCGATCTGTGGAAGTAAGATATAGTGAAAAAAGAAGAAATTGGTAACTATATTGGTTAGGAATATATGATTAGAAGAAAGAATGCTGTCTCGGTTGCTGTACATTATGAGAATTGAAGTGGTGAATATGTTCTGATTCTGAGACATTTAATAGTAGATTAATATATACTGAGACTAGTGGAGCCTGTTAAATAAGTATATATATGCATATTACTATTATAACGCAAACGTCAGGCGATGTACTACTGTTGAGTGTATTTACTTAAATGCAAATGGAGTTATACTTCCATAGTTTTATTATGAGATCATCGGCAATTGTCGTTGGCCTGTTGCTATAGCTGTTAGTAAATGAAATAATTTTATTTTTATATATAGTTTGCAGTGCAAAACCTAATACCATAAGCTGCTGTGCCCCTATAAGTGCCGCACAGTAGTACAACAGGCCCTACATATGTCAAGAATTTCTGGTAGATTCTCAGTAGTGATATGCATTGTTCCATTACAAAAGTTCTGAATATTTTCCCTTTTTCTTTAAATCATTAAATATTCAAAAAGAAGAGCTAAATTACAAACTTGATGTATTCTAAGTACTAAAACTATGAAATGCAACATTGAATAAGTTACCAATTAATTATCATACAATGAATTTGTCAAGATTAAGTGATGAGACGCTTCACAGAAGAAACATAGCCTACTGCATTAATTATCATACAATGCAAGAAAAGATTTCAGAAGATTTCACATTAGTTAAAAGAAGGAAGATAAATTTACACCAGATAGGTAGATAAATTTATTAAGGTGATAAATTTATTGGCAAGTGCATTGTAGAAATTCACACAAAGAGAATGTAAGTCCATATATAATATACCTCATAGCACATAAGTTTAACTTATCATCATGCTTGTTGCAAGAAACTAATTAGCAGTTCCATAGTATCACCACCTCTAAAATTATTACATTAGAAATTCAATGTCCTGATATTGCAGTACACAAATGTCTTGTTTTAAGATAATAAAGGCGACGACAGCATCTCTAGTCATATACATTGAATATGTAATACATCATCACGTAATTAACATTCTTTCCATATTTTCTTTCATGTAAAACATCTAAGTATTAAGTTCACATCTTCTAGTACAGATTATTTTTTTATCTTCTATTTAATGTATAATTTTTTTTAAATAAACGTTTAATTTTGAATCACATATACTTTATGTAAAATTTAATATATAATAAAATATAAATTAAAATATTGGATCCGAAAGACAAAGTACTAGGGTGTTATTTTAAGGAGTACCGAGAGTTCATATTCCAATACATTAACAACTATTAGTGTATCGTGAATACTAAGTCCTTCCCAAAATATTGGAAAATGTAATTTTTCCATAATGGATCGTCCAAAAATCCTAAGAATAGTCAAGTTGTACATTTGTTAGTTCCAATGACTTAACCAAATGAAGGAGAGTACATAGATAAAGTACCTTACCAATAATACGATAGTGCTCAACTGAAAAAAGCAGTGCTAACCAACTGCATGCTTAATTGCTCATTGTTATGGCTCAACAAAGGAATATATCTAAAGAACTAAAACGCAAGACAAATACTCAAAAAAAACATGTAGCTACTGTTTTTCGACCTAAAAAACTGAATTTTCACCAGCCTATATCACCCAGTCTTGAGTCTTCAAAGCAAGTTTTTACATACCTTCACAATAAGAACATAAATGCAAAATGAAGCCCCTACTCCAGCCTGCTGAAGGGTTTCTAATGGTGAATCTGCAGTCTGTGTATAGTACAAACTGCTTCTCTTCCTCATTTGTAAAAGAAGAGTAACTCTTGGAAGTTAAAGAGGATGGGGACAAGAAACAGGCGGGGAAGCTGGGAGTTGAGATATATATTTCGAAATTCAGTTCGTTTCTTATAATTCAAAAAAGGGCCTCAAGTTTCAGTGCTTTTTTCTTTCTTTCTTTATTTTTTTCTCATAATTGTGCAATGAGAATGAGAAACAAAGAATGATGATGTTGGTCAGCCGTTATTGACCTGGGCCATGGCTTTACTTGGGTTGAATTCAAAGCCTGTGAGTCCCTTTTAAGCAATGACAATTTTACACGAGACATAATCATTGAGCGTGCTCTCATGGGTTCAGAATTATGTTCACAATTTTACACACACACATACTGATTTGTGTGCAACATGCTGATGCCTGTCTGCAGGCTTGTTAACTGAAAAAATTCTTCCTGAAAGGAGGCATGGAAGGAAACCAGGTGCTGACAAGTTCTGACATGACAACTTGCTCATATCCTTGGCGACATAGTTGGAAGTATCAGTCAAGACAGATTTTGTAGATTTGTGCACCATTCATCTCTAAATATTTTATTTTTCACAAAATGAAATATTTGCATCAAGTGTATCAACAATATTTAACTCTAGATACATATTTGAATTTATTCAGTTGATTTGAGAAAGTTGCACCATACATATCATTCTTTTAGTTAAGTAAGAAAATTGGATATATTGAATGGTGTGGATTGATACATGTATTATCACTATTAATATAAATTGTTTAGAATGTTATATTTGATGGAGGAGTTTATATTTCTTTTTTGAAGACACATTGAATGAATGTATAATGACTGTTTGTCAGTGAACAATTTTCTATCACAAATTTAAACTTAAAATAATTGTGTTTAGTTTATTAATGCTTTGATGCAATTAAGAATTTTTATTTTCAGTAGTAACTTGTAAAAATATTTTATTGATTTTTTAGAATTCTTCATCATTCTATGGTATATTTGTTTGATATCATCCAATAAAATTATGTGTAAATTGAAGATTTAAAAGTTAAGAATTTTTCCAAATCTAAAACCAACACAACCTAAATGATGAAAAAAATGCATATACTGCATAAGCACAATATCATAATTAAAAAGAAAAAAAAAAACGAAAAGTCTGCAGAAAGGCAACCAATTGCCAACCAAGAAACAAGAGACCAAGAGGCCCCTTTTTTCACGTTTTCAAAAGAAATTTGTATAATTTTTACCATTCAAAAATTTTAAAGTATATTTATTTTATCGACTTTTCATTAAATACTCCACTTATTTCATTTATAAAGCTTTTAAGTCAAAGTTATAAATTAAAAAATGTCTATCTCTCGACTCATAGATGCTACTTCCACACCTATAACTTCTATTTTGTCGAAGTAAACCCATATCATTAATGTTTGATATGATATTCTAGAAGTTTAAAAATAATTAACATACACCAAAAAATTAAGTAATATTTTCTTTAACATGCATAAAGAGAGCAACGAGACCATATGTTCTCTCAGCATACTTTGAGTGGTGGGATATAAAGAATAACAATGAGACCCACTAATTATCTCTTCTATATTAAAAAACTATAATTACATAAAATTATTCTTTTAGAAATATTATCAAAAATCTGTCTTTAGGTAATTACCGACTTTAGCTTAATTAATCAATTAATTAATTTACAAGTGCAGAAAGTAAATAGTAAAACATGCAATTTTTTATGTTGTTCGCTACTCCTACTCCATGAGATTACACCCAAATAATGAACAATTCACTAATTCAGTAAAGTTACAAACATTAATTTGACCTTAAACAATTAAAAGAATGTCTCTTCTAAACTGTTATCAATTGTCTTGAATCAAATAATTGAACTTATTTAGCAAGTTCCCTGGACTTGAAATTTGCATAGTTGAAATTTCTTCGACACTGAACTCCCTTCAGATGACAGATAACTTTCTCCTTAATGAAATGATTAGTACGCAAGAATGGAGTGAGAATGAAATAAGCAGTCATGGTTGGTATAATTTAGTTTTGAGAATACCAAAAGAATCACCATTCCTAAAAGTATAGATTTAGTCATTCTCTCCCCCGCATGGGTTTAGCTATTTTCAATCAATCAGGAATAAATTTATATTTATTTTTGACAAAACTCTCTTCCTAAACTAAATAAAAATATTCGACAAAATTTAAGAATGACAATAGATCGGGTCGGGTTGGATCGGTTTTTCCAAAACACAACCCCTCAATATATTTATGGATCCAAACATGAACTCGCTCCAAAATCGCTAATTAGTGGTTTGAACCCATTAAACCTAATTTATAATTTTAAAATATTAAAAAATAATTTTTAAAAATAATATCACCATAACTTTTTAAATAAGAGAAAATAATATTATCAATAAATAACTAATTGTTTAACTTATATATACATATTTTATTTTTTAAAAAATAAAATTTATAAATATTCTTGTTACTTTTATATATTTAATTATTTATTAATTTTATATTATATATTTATATTTTTTATGAGCATATATATAAGATACATATATATATGTATGTATGTATATATATATATATATATATGTATGTATAAATACATCACATAAACACTTACATAATAAATAAAAATATATGCAATATTTTAAGGGATCGGGTTTGAGTCGCGTTCAAGTGTTAAAACTAAAATTTTAAACTCACCTTAAGATCCATTTGTGGTTTCAAACCCTACTCCAAAGTGAGGCGGGTTCGTGACGGTCTAAGGTCCAAGTTTTACTCGAACTCATTGTATTCAACAAAAAAAATATTTTATTTTTTTACATGATCTTTTTCAATTCTTTATCTCAATCTAGTCAATAATAAAAAAAATATAAAGCAATTTTATGGGTTGATTTTTTTTAGTGAAAAAAATATTTATATCAATTTGAGATTTTGTCTATGTATATAATACGGACTAAAATCATAACAACCCCATTATGCATAATATATCAAATAATAATTTTATTCTAAAAAATTTCTACTAAAGGGTAATTTAGTTATCGAAAATAATTTTATTCCATTCCTATTATTCATTTCTAATTATCAATCATTGAATTGAAATCAAAAAAAGAATGACGATTCCATTCTTTTTTTATTTTTTATACATATCAAGCGTGAAAAATAGTATATTCATATAATTTCTTTTCTATCATTATTTCATTTTCAATTTCATTAGATTCCTATCTAATTTCATTCCTATATACCAATCGCTCCCTAAGGCTTTAAATTCTTCTCCAAAAGAATGCAATAATCTTAGACATCTCAACTTGCAACTAAGTGAATCTGCTTTTGAAACTCTAATTCACATTATTATCCTTGAGACTATTTTAATGTGGCTTACATAAATCCCCAAAATCTCGGATAGTTATTGAATCAAATTGTTATTTCATGTTGCAATCTTGTTATGGAAAAAGATCTTATCATCTGCTAGATTTGTTGCTTTTATTATTGCAAAATTTGTGAATATAAGTGCACGTTATCATAGACAAGTAATAAAGTGGATAAGTAAAATCTCGTTTCTACAAAGAGTGTGAATTATTAAATATCAAAATTCGATTAACTCTAATTTTATTTTAACAAACGTAATAAAGTGGTAATTAATACAAACTAAGAAAATACTAAACTAATTAACAAAAGCAAATTGAAATTTACTTCTATGACTTAAAAACCTAAGGTTTCTGATTTCACCATAGTTAATCAGATTTAAATACTCAATCGCATTAATTTCAATTTATTTGCTTAGTTGATAGTCTAAAATCCCTAAATTATGCAATACCCACTCCCAAGGTCTAACAAAATTTTTACTAATTGCTAACACGCTATATTCTTATATGAATTAAACAATCAATAAATCAATGGGCTCTATAAATCTCAATTAAAACCACACAAATCATACAAGTATATTCCTATTTTTCATTAAATTTATGATTTTCTACACATAAAATAAGATACATATATCATCTCATATGACAAAATAATTAGCAAATCATTTAATTAGTGGCTAAGTAATTGAAAGTATTAAGAACCATAAAGAAAATTCAATGAATTAAATAAATATTCAATTGAATTGAAAGAAAAATTCAAATTATCCTAATTAGTTTACATCAAAACCCTATATTAGAAAACTTAGTCCCTTATAATATCTATTAAATTAATAGACAAATTTGAATTCACGACAAAAGGTAAGAGAAAAGGAAAAGAGAAAAAGGATTTTGTAATCTTGAAAAAGAAACCCAAATCTTGAATTTTGAAGCCCATGCTCTCCTTTCTCTCGTTTTTTCTTGTGTTTTTTTTTGTCAAAAGAAGTCCCCAAATTTATCTTGGAAGTTAGCTTTTATAGTCCTCTAAAAAAAGTCCCAAAATCTGACTTAAAAATTATGTTTAAAATTTTTTGTAAATTGGGGTCGCGGCTCCAAACTGTTTGTCCCATTTTCTGTGAACTAGATCTGTAGCGCCAAACAATCTAGACTTTTTCTTTTAAATTGGCGCTGCAACTTTGAAAAATGGAACCACAACTCAAAGTAGTTTGCTCTCTTTTGTAAAATTGATTATTTTCGGTGCCGAGGCTTGAAAATTTGAGGTTGTGGCACCAAATAAACTATCAACTTCAAGACTGCGACTCCAATTTCTTGAGCCATGGCATGACTTCTAATTTTTTTATGAATTTTTATTTTCTTTTTCAATTTTTCTTCTCATTTCCATGATACATATACAATTAACACAAAATGCATAAAATTGACATGAAATGCTTGAAACAAATAAATTGTTAAGTAAGGGATATCAAATAGTTAGTATAAAATCAATTTATCAAGTACCTCCAAACTTAAACATTTGTTTGTCCTTCAGCAAAAATACAAAACCAAAATGACAAAAACATGACAAGACAAACCTAAATAAGAATAACCTAACGAAAATCTAAGTCATACCACTATTGAATCATCATCCAACTTCAAAATTTACTAAGGGTAATAATTCAAAAAGAATAGCAAAAAGGTAATTATATCAAAAATGCTGATACATATGCCAATTTCAACTTTACCTCATGATCTTGAGTGTATGTGTGGATAGTCAATGCGTTAAATCAAGTTTGTTATCCAAATAGATTTATAAAGTAAAGCATTTTCTAAAAGATCCACTTTGATTATGATTTGATGATTCTTCCCAACTTCATAGGCTCATTTTTCATACCAATCTTCACTAATCTAGATAAACATAACAATAAGGATCAAAAGGACTTTCAGAACTTGTAATGTATGATTTGGGTAAGGGTAGATTATTTGGATAGTAAAGTAGCTCAACATCACCCAAAACACAAACATTAGAGAATCATGTTTGATTATGCAAGCCTCTCAATCATCCCACACTTTGCTCCCTTTTTTTTCTTCTTTTGTTAACTCCTTTGACACCCTTTTTTATTTTATGTTTTATTATTTTTTTCAAGAGTTTGTACACCCCCAAACTTATGTTATTGTGCTTTCATAATAAGGAGGTAATTTCTTTTTTTCTTGTTTCTCCCTTTCTCTTTTTTTTTTCTATTTAATTTTAGGGAGATAGGAAGAAATATTTATTAATACTGCTCAATCCATGTATAATTTCTCCCACTTCTGATCATAAAATCTAAATGAATGTGCAGGGAGAAGGGTAGAAATGTGGATAAATATATTCTGGGGCTAAAGATGATTTCCGAGGGGACAAAGAATAAGGCTCATTTAGGCTCAAATGGAACACTAGGGATAAATCATGAGAATTTGGTATGTAATATAGAATCTAGCGGTCCAAAGATGGCTTAAATTATTTCCTTCATAATATGTCATATAGGATTTCGCCTCAACTAATGATCAAATGAGTTCTAGAGTTGGTGGGATCTTTAGCAAAAAACTTATTCTCATAAAATATCTCTAAGTACTCCAAACAAAATTCGCAACTGGCTATGTGCTCAATGCAGACAAGAATCTCAAAACAAGCCAAAATCAACACATAAAACTAACAACTTGACACAACACACTTCAGCATTTTAAAAAATTATCATCCTAGCAAATCAAGTTCTTATCATTGGCTCAGGTGATTCACAATAGTACAACTCAATTTTCAATATTTTTTTACATATAAAAAAAACAAAGTAAACAATCTAAAAACACTAAACATGCCAATAAATGAAAATATAAAAGAAACAAAATAAAAACCAAAACACTCTCAAAAGCAACAAAAAGACAAAAAATACCTTAAAACTTAGAATTAACATTGTTCTTAATGGCAAGAAATGAAAAGAAAAGAATGAAGGACTTCCTTATGTGGTGAAAGTATCAGCAATCATCATCATCTGCAGGCAGTAACTCAAGAGAGAAATTAGGCAACTCAAGGGGCTCGAGAAAGAGTTGTGAGGTGTCTCCCTTAACATATCACTCTAAGACACGATGATGCTCCATCGAGTAAGCCATGCATGCCTCCATCCTAGCAATGTGACGGTTAGTCCATATATTTTGACCAACAATCTTAGCATATAACATCTCAAGGGACACCGAGGAAGGTGGTGGATAAGGATAAATGACACTCTGAGGGGAAGGTATAAAAAGGGGTTCATCCTCAGGCTCAACAGCAGCAGAAGGATCACCGGTGACAACAGAAGATGTTGGTGTAGGAGTAGGGAGTTATGATACTTATTAATGACACAGTGATCAATAACACTGGTAGGCAGGATAAGCAACTCTATGGTAGACCATTGAACATTGGTCTGGTAGCAGAGGGCACAAATATATGAGGGATAAGGTAAGCCACTGGTGGTGGTGCCTTGGAGGGTGTTAGTGATGGAATTCTAAATAATCCTGCCGATATTACTACTACGATCGATTTTGAAGGCATAGAGTAAGATGGCTCAATCTTTGGTCACACAGTTAGTATAGGTAGTAGGCATCAATTTGGCATAAATAGAGTACCAACTTTATCAGGCTTGCATAGGGATGATGTAGGGAAGGAGATAGGTTTTCCTGGATCACAAGTAGACCTGGACTACTATGCACCCGAACTGCATAAGATAATAAGGATTTATTCCAAATCTGGCTCTAATAGTAAGGGATGGTACTCGTCTTCAAACTCCTCAGGTAGGATGTAAATGGTGTTGATGCGTCTCCAACTAAAAGAGACCTGCTTGTAGCACACAAAACAACCTTATTGTTGTGTTCATGGGCATTGGCATAGAATTCCTACACTACTATGAAAACAACAAGATTAGGATGAGCGTAGAAGATTGTCCACTTCCATTCAGCAATTTGGTCTTAAATATCACCCCGTGAATCATAGTACGATAACTCCAAATCTTTTCTCGAAATAATTTTTTTCTTGGCAATAACTTATTGTATCTCGTTTCTTCTCCCTCACTAACAAATCAGCTCAGATCCAGAAGCAACTTCTTTGCCCTTCATACTTTTCTTGGGAGACATGTTCGATGCTAAAGCAAAACTTCAAGTAATGTAAACTACAATCTCGAAATATAACAATGTCCACTCACAGTCTGAAAACACCGCAAACCATGATAAAGGATACCCTAGCGCAAACAACCCAAATACCAGACACAATGTAATAAGGAATCTACAATAGAAATTAGAAAACAACAAAAAAGTAAGGCTCTAAATGGTAAAACAACCCTTTATGAAAAATCAGACTAGTAGCTAAAAGCAAAATCAACCATTAATAGCAAGCCACAATTAGCTCAAATACAAAGAACCAGACTAGCATAGGCCCATGACTACAACAAGGCGAATAATGAAACTCGAGAACAAGAACAATCAACAAGTGTTTGATAGAATGCCTACTCTAAGCACAATGATAGATAATCCCAAACTTAAGTAAGCACCAACCCAGTGGGCAATAACACAACCATAATGCACCAATTCGAGCTAACTTATCTTACCAAAAATCTAAAAATCCAAAAAATAAGTAATCTAAGAGAGACTTGCAACCTACTAGAAATAGGGCCACAATTAGAAAATATTGGGAATGGTGACTAACTCTAGGCGTATAAGGGATGGAGGGGGTATGCGTTGAAGCTGTGTGGAGGAACGCCAATACAGTGGTGGTGGCAGATAGGCATGGGGTGAGGATGTGGTTCATTGTAAGGAATGGGAAAAGACTACGGTGGTGGGATGTAAGAAAGATATGGTAGAGTGGTTGGTGGCGCTCGCCGGTGATGGGGTATGGAGGATAATGATTGTAGGGGGGTATGGTGGTGGCATGGGCTGGAAAGGTGGTGGTCATGAAGAAAATAGGTAGAGTGGTCGTCGGTAGGTGGCTTCATGGTGACACAGACTTTTCTAAAATCCATTTAACCTCTTTATTTGAAATATCAACTTGGCCACTAGTTTGGGCATGATAAGCAGTAGCAACTCTATGTGTAATCCCATACTTAGTCAAGGGAGCATCAAGATGCTTCTTGCAAAAGTGTTTACCTTCATCATTTATGATTGTCCTCGGTGTGCCAAAAAAGTGAAAAGTTGATTTCTCAAAACGTTCATCACTACTTTAGAATCATTTGTTAACAAGACAACAACTTCAACCCACTTGGAAGCATATTCTACCACCACAAGGATGTAGAGATTATTGAGTGACGATGGAAACAGACCTATGAAATATTTGCTCCAAACATCAAACAACTCTACCTCTAGAATGTTGTTCAATGGCATCTCATGCCTCCTAGATATGTTTCTTGTTAGTTGATATTTATCATAAGAGGCCACAAAAGCTTGAGCATCCTTAAATAATATTAGCCAGTAAAACCTTGATTCAAGAAACTTAGCAATTGTTTTGTTCCCTCCAAAGTGCGCACCATATAAAGACGAGTGACAGTAGTGAAGAACACTTGATATCTCTTAATCAGAAAGAAACTTTTTCTTTTGTTAATGACTTAAATAAGAAGGAAAATATTACTTGCTAAAAATTTTACCAAATCAGTATACCAAGAAAGCTTACCAATAACCGAAGTAAAAACTTCCTCATCTAAAAAGGTTTCATGGATGGGAGGCTTGGGATTGACATCTTTTTTGTGTTGTTCTAGCCGAGAGAGATGATTTGCAATAACGTCTTCAGTTCCCTTCTTATCTCGAATCTCCAAATCAAACTCTTGGAGCAGTGAAACCCATCGAATCAGCCTTGGTTTTCCATCTTTCTTCTTGATCAAGTACTTGATGGTAGAATGATCCGTGTACATAATTACTTTTGTGCCTATCAAGTACGACTGGAACTTGTTAAATGCAAAAATTACAGCTAGGAGTTCCTTCTCAGTAGTTCTATAGTTCATCTGCACATTAGTTAGTGTTCGACTAGCATAATAGATAACATGAAAAACTTTACCTTTTCGCTGTCCTAACACTGCTCTATTGGCAAAATCACTAGCATCACACATCAGCTCAAAAGATAAACTCTAATCAGGGGCAACAATAATGGGACTGGAAATCAAAGCAGGTTTCAATGGTTGAAAAGCACCAAGATACTTATCATCAAAATTAAAAGGTACTTCTTTCGTAAGAATATTGTACAGAGGTTTGTTATCTTTGAAATTTTTTTGATGAAGTGTCTATAGAACCCAACATGACTTAGAAAACTTCTGCACTCCCTTCACTGAGGTTGGTGGAGGTAACCTCTCAATGGTCTCAATCTTGGTATGATCTACTTTAATACCATTTGCAGAAATTTTATGGCCAATGACAATTCCCTCTTGCACCATAAAGTGACACTTCTCCCAATTCAAAACCAAGTTAGTTTATTCACATCTTTTTGGCACAAGTGTTAAATGTTGAAAACAAATATCAAAATAATCACCAAAAATTGAAAAGTTATCCATAAAAGTCTCAATAAAGTATTCCAACATATCAGAGAAAATGGTTATCATACACTGTTGAAATGTAGTCGGTGTATAACACAACCCAAAGGACATGTGCCTAAACGCAAAAGTATCATAAGAGCATGTGAAGGTGGTCTTTTCTTGGTCCTAGGGTGCAATGAAATTCTGATTGTAACTCGAATAACCATCTAAGAAGCAATAACAAGCATGACGAACTAACCTATCCAATATTTGATCAATAAAGAGCAAAATGAAGTGGTCTTTTTTATTAGCCTTATTTAACTTCCTATAATCCATGCACACATGCCAACCAGTAAGAGTTCTAGTGGGAATCAATTCATTATTTTCATTTTCTACTATCATTATCCCACATTTCTTAGGTACTACTTACACAGGACTTATGCATACACTATTAGAAATATGATAGATAATACTTGCGTCAAGTAGTTTTAAAACCTCAGCTCTTACCACCTTTTTCATGTTTAGATTCAGACGACACTGATGCTCTATAGATGGCTTGTAGCTTTCCTCCATCAAGATCTTGTGCATGTATATGGATGGACTAATGCTTTTGATATTAGCAATAGACTATCTTAATATCGTTTTATGGTCTCTTAGTATTCTTAATAACTTCTCTTCCTGTTCATCATTTTGTGCCTCATAAATAATAGTAGAAAGTGTAGAAGAATTACTTAAAAATAAATATCTCAAGTAGTTTGGCAATTGTACGAATGGCTTCTCTATCGATGGTAGTGGTCGGGTAGGTGTCTTCCCAAGATCTTCAAATGGCCTCTTGATGAACAAAGATGGTGTTGCATCAAGTCTCTTCAAACATGCAGAGATCTCCACATCAACAATTTCAGTTGGTTCCCTCAAACAAGCCTCAAGAGGATCTATAAGATAGTTTGATTGAAATACTTTCTTTACACATTCTTCGATGACATCGACTCGCAAGCAACTATCCTTTTCGTTTGGATATTTCATTACTTTGAAAACATTGAAAGTTTCTTGCCCCTCCTATACCCTCAAGATCAATTGGCCATTCTGCACATCGATGAGGGCCTTACCTATTGCCAAGAAAGATCGACCAATGATGATAGGGATCTTTTGGTCTTCCTCCATAACTAGAATTATGAAGTCTGTTGGGAAGAAAGACTTGTCCACCTTTACTAGCACATCTTCAATTACTCTCCTTGGATACTTAATGAACCTATTAGTGACTTGCAGCGAGCATTACAAAAAAATGAGAAATAGCAACGAAATGAGTATTTTGTCTCTAACATTGCATTTAGCGACGACGTAATCAACATCGTCGAGAACTTGGGCTAAGCCAATAACTTAGTGATGAATAAATAAAGTCGTCGTCAAGATAAATTAATTTTCTTTTTTTATAAAGAAATTAACAATGACTCATCAACATTTCATCGCTAAGTTTGACATTAGCGACAATAATTGACTATCGTCGCTAAACGTAATTCATTTTTCTTTTTTTATTTAATAATTTTGTGACAAAAAAGATAAATCATTGTTATGAGTAAGCAAGTTAGCGACGATAACTAATGCATCGTTACTAAGGTTTAATTACAGTTAACGGTAAAATATCGTGTCTTGTCGCTAAGAGCTATTTAATTTTTATTTAAAATATTTTTTTCTTAATTTTAGCGACGAAATCTCGTGTGTCGTCTAAGAATTATTTAATTTTTATTTAAATAGTGATTTTCTTCTTAGGTTTAGTGATGAAATATCGTGTGTCATCGCTAAGAGCCATTTAATTTTAATTTAAATTATTTTTTTCTTAGGTTTAGCGATGAAATTGTCTTACTTTGTCACTAACATATTAGTTAGTGACGAAATGATCCAATTTCATCGCCAAGATATTGGGTTTTAAAATTTATCAATTTTCCTTTCTTCCCCATTTCCCGATCCCTTGCTCAGTCTATTTCTTTCTCTCTCGCTAATCGTCATTACTCCACCACCTCTATCCTCTTCTACCGACACCGCCCCAATTAGCTGGCACCTGTACAACCACGCATTCCTCTACCGCCTTTCTCCGCCGCTACTGTCCGCTTCCATAGCCACTGCCACACAGCAGCCACCTCATAGGTCGTACTCCACTATCTACTTGCATTGTTCCACAAATCATACTCCTCCAGCATTCCGCTACCTGGTAACAAATATTACTATCAGTCGACTTTGCTGTTAGGAATTTGAGCTAGGGTTTTAGATTTAGTATAATGGACGTTGCCTGTGAGTTTTTCAGGTGCTTGTTAATATGATTTGGCTTATTGATTGAATCACTATTACTATTTTTACTTATTTGTTTTAATTCATGATGAGAAATGACATATTTATTTTAATTGTGCACTGAGTATAGATGTAGTGATGAATTTATTGGAGCTTTTAAATTATTTTTCTTCACGGTTGTTAACTTGTTCTATTAATTAAAAGTTTGTATGTGTATGTTTGTGTTTGCCTTATGAGATTCATAAATACACATTCTAAGGTACCTATTTGACAATATATTTTCTTGAAGGCCCTTCTTGGATTTGATTATCATCTCAAATTTGTGATTTTCCTCAAAGTAGGTAAACATCCAGTTTGCTACTGTGATGTGTATCGCTATGAATTTTTTATATATATAGTTTGTGCAACAGGTGTACGATATAATATTGCTTGTTGGTTGATGAACATATGGACAATCACTTCTTTCCTTGCTACTTTGTGCACATAAATGTTGCTATGTGTATTGTTGTGTGTTGGTTCGGCTTGGGGTGCTGATGAGTTTCTAGCAATAGTTGTTGGCTAGTTTTACTCAAAGTCTAAATCAAATTGAGATGTAGGGTTTGTCAATTTGCTTCTAGTTGAGATGTGTTGATTTCAAATAGTGAAGAAAGTCTCCTATTGAATACTTTATAACTATATATGTCATCCATATGCATTCACAAACCTTAGACCCTGTTTGGAATTTAGCATTAAAATTTAAAATTTTTTGATTTTAAAGTTTGTTATTAAATTCTGAATTATCCAGTTCGAACAGTTTGAGAATGTGTACTTAATTATGGTTTTATATTAGTATGTTATTTATCTCGTGTGCACGATTAATTATTTTAGTTCGTATCTTCCTTTGTTCTTCGGCTACATTGTAATATGTGTACTTTGAGAACTATGGAGAGATACCGCCAAAAATTTTACGTGCATGAAATAAAATGGTCATACTTATAAAACCATAAATAAGTGCACGTTCTTTAATAGGATAGGACCTTACCAAAGAGTGGAAGAAGAAGTGGGAGCAATGCATGCTATTAATGAACATGAATACTTTCAAATCAATTATCTAATTACTATCATCAACAGGTCGTATAATTATGGATTGAAATTGGATAATGAATCAGAATCAATCGGCTCAAGAATACATAAATGATTTAAATAATTTTTTGAATATAGCAAATAATTATATGTCAACATTTAGGTTATCGAAAATTCGTTATCCTTATCGAAGGTGTGAAAATTTATATCAATTTAATTTGGATTACATTTGAGGACACCTTTATAGATGGGGGATTTCTAAGTTATATAAAGTATGGACTTTTTATGGAGAAGTTACTACACCAATTGTTGATATGGATCCCGTTAATGAAGTTGAACATGTTAGTGACGATGAAGAAGATGACACTTTCTTTGACATGTTAAATGAATTAAGGGATGTTGAAGTTGTTGGTAGTAGTGGGGTTCGACGAGAGGATAATAATGAGAACCCATCTGTAGAGAAGTTGGGAGAAAGATATATATCAATGTTTGAAGAAGCACATCAAGAGTTATATTCCGGCTGTATTAATTTTTTTGCATTTAGTTTCTTAGTGAAATTAATGCATGTAAAGGTGTTGAATGGTTAGAGCAATAAATCACTTAATATGTTGGTTCAGTTGTTGCAAAAAGCATTTCCAAAATTGAATGCAATTACAAGCTCTAATTATGAAGGTAAGAAAATGATAAGAGAGTTAAGGTTGGAATATAAATCTATACATGCTTGTAAAAATGATTATAACACCCCTTAACCTAACTGTAGAGCTTAAACAAGCTGACACAATTAAGTCAATCAATGTTAATTTTTCATCATTACTAGAGTTATGGTTTTAATAAAAATTTCCATTTTTAGTTATAAGAGAAAGAGCTTAAGTCATTTTAAACACACCATATACATATATCAAAACTGAGTACATCTGTTTACAAAATCATAATAGAGCGGCTTATTTAAAAATAAAATAGAGTTTTCAAAATATGATACAAAACAGCTTGGAGCATGGCATATGAACAAATCTCTGTCCGGCAGCTATGGAGACTTAGTCAACCTCTAAGCCTGTACATTTCCACCTGCATCACATGAATCTAATGAGCTAAAGGCTCAGTAAGGTGAAACTAATGTAATAACAAATAGCGTACATACAAATCACATAAATGATTAAATGCAATATTCAATTTAATAACTTTCTTTCATAAATCATTCTTTAGGGCCCTTGAAGTGTGGTACCTAACTAATAGTGATAGACCGTGGTTTATAAATCATATAGTCTATTCTAGTTAAAATTATATACACTTTTCAATCTTTTGCAAACAATTCCATATCAATTACATAACCTTAAAAATAATGCATACTCCATATTTTATTACTATTTCAAAACATTAAACATTAGGGCAGCCATTAAATAACTAATAATTCAAACATAATTATTAGGGCAACCCACAAAATATGAACACAATCCGAATTAAAATAACGTAAACTTGGTTCTAACTTAAATTGATTCTAACCTTCAATTAAGCAAACTAATTGCTATTGTTCACAATCATTGTAGGCACCATCAAACACAATATAAGCATTACAAAATCAATAGAAACAAGTAAATTAAACAATTTCACAAGACTATCAATTTTGCTAAAAATTAGCTTAACTAGCTTGGTTTTGATTTCAAGTGTAACCTACTTAAGTTTTCAATCATACAAAAATATACTAAAATATGTAACCATCCAAGATACTACAAATTCATCATAAGAAATATTGAAAAAGAATATACCTTGATTAAGTTGGAATTAAGCTTCAAAATCAATGGTTTTCAAGCTTAAAAGGGTGGAAATTTGTTCTAGTTTGTGTTCTATGGATTTTTATGGATTGAATTCAATTTTTTGTGAGTATGAGAGCGTAGAAATTTGGGAGAAATTTAGGAGAATAAGGGCCGGTTGTTTTTGAGGTGCTTCCACAAAAAATATGGATGAAAATGATTTCTTTGACCTTTCAAAGAGAGGTAAGTGGATGGTGATGATTGGTTGCATCATGCTTGGTGTCTTCTCATGCCAAAAGCCATGTTCATAGGCTAAAGAGATGACAATAATTGATGCTTTGGTGTTATAATCAAGTGCAATGCAGTTTAAAATTATTTTATGCAACCTAGTCAACCAACCAATCAAATTGCACCACTTTACATACTTTTAGTTCTTAGCCAAATGTAACAAATTTCAAGCAAATATTTAGGAAAATAATCACTTTAGAATATAACAAGTATGGAGCAATACGAAGAATTCATTTTATGGTCATTCAACCCATCAATCTTTCTTAATCGAGATACCGAGTTTTTCACTATAAAAAAACACTTAAGGAATATGTTAAATCAAGAAACAAAAGTTTGATCTCATATTTCATGTAATAATGCATGTTAAAGCATAACTGAAGCATATAATAACAATTATTCATGTTCGTGCAATCATACTATTTGTATGTCATAATTCGATAATACACATTGATTAGATGCAAAATGTTTATTATTGGCTATGTAGGATAGAATTGAGAATTGGACATTACAATGATTGTATCTTATTTTAGGATGAACACGAGAGCAAAGATACATATCTGACGTATAAGGATCCCTGATTTAAGTATGATGAGGCGAACAATAAAAAAATCCCTCAAAAAGTCCTTCGATACTTTCTTTTGAAGCCAAGACTAAAGCGGTTATTTTTGTCGAAACATATAGCAAGAGATATGAGAAGGCATAAAGAAAAAAGTGTTGAAACAAACGGGGTACTGAGACACTCAGCTGATGCTGAAACGTGGAAAGAGTTTGATAAATTACATAAAATATTTATAGATGATCCTAGAAATATTCATTTGGGTTTGGCAACTGATGGTTTTAATCCGTTTGGAAACATGTCAAATGCTTACATTATGTGGTCAGTTTTACTTATGTCGTTTAATTTGCCCCCATGAAAAATAATGAAACCATCGTACATGATTATATCTCTTTTAATTTATAGCCTAAGGTACTTGGAAAAGAGACAGATGTATACTTGCATCCTTTAATCAATGAATTGAAAGAGTTATGGAGTGAGAGAATAGAAGTATATGATATAACTACTGAATGAATATTTCGATTACATGTTGCTATTATGTGGACAATTCATGACTTTCCACTATATGGGACATTGTTTGGGTGGAGTACTAAGGGTTATAATGCATGTCATATATGTCTTGAAGATACTGTGAGTTTAAATATTGTGTAGTAAAATATGTTACATAAGCCATCGTCAATTCTTACATGATAAACACTCGTGGCGTAAAAATAAGTGCTTCAATGAAAAGTTTGAAAGTGAAGGTCTGCCACGAACCTTTAGTGGTAGTTAGATTTTAACTCAGTTAGATGCGATGCCTAAAGTGACCTTTGGTAAAGATCCTATGGTAACTGGAAAAAGAAGACGGTCAGTTGGTGATACGAACTGGGTTAAAAAGTCAATTGTCTTTGAGTTAGAGTATTGGTTAGACTTGAAGTTAAGGCATAATTTGGATGTTGTGCACTTTGAAAAGAATATTTGTGATGCATTGTTGGCACATTGTTGAGTATAGATGAGAAGTCAAAAGACATGGTCAAAACTCGATTAGACATACAAGATATTGGTATAAGGAGTGAATTATATCTAAAGAAGATTGGGGACAGAGTTAGTAAGCCATATACAAGTTCCACATTCACTTTGGAAGACAGGCGTGAATTTTATCGATTTTTAAAATTTGTGAAGTTCTCGAATGGTTATGCCGCAAATATCTCAAGGAATGTGAATGTGAATGATGGAAAGTTATATAGCTTGAAGACATATGACTGTCATGTCCTTTTACAAAGATTACTTCTAATCGTCGTAAGAATGTTTTTGCCAAAGGACATTTGTGGCACAATTATTGAGCTATGTGACTTTTTCAAAAAACTCACTTAAAAAACTTTACATGTTGCAGATTTGAGAAAAATGGATGAGGACATAGTATTCATTTTGTGCAAGATGGAAAGAATGTTTCCTCCGGCATGTTTTGATATTATAGTTCGCTTGGCAATACATTTACCCCGCAAGGCCATATTATTGGACCTGTTTCATCACGATGGATGTACCCATTTGAAAGGTATTTGAGAATACTCAAGAAGTATATTCACAATATGGCAAGACCAGAGGGATATGTTGTCAATAAAGTATTGACTTTCTCATCTTTGTATATGAGCCAAATTGAAACATGATTTACTAGACCGGAATGTAACAAAGATGCTATTCAACCCATTTTATTCACTTTAAGTATTTTCAATCAATAAGTAAAAGTGATGGACAGCCAACGAAATCATAAATTGTCTCTTGCTTTATGTAAGAAAGCACATTGGTATGTTCTCAATAATTGCAAGAAAGTCAACCGATATAGAAAGTAAGATTTTAAATTATATTCTATTTTTTTGGTAATTTTGATTGAGTTCATAATAATTATATATATTTGTGTGCAGTGAACATTTGCAAATTCTTTCATCAAGAAATCCTTCTTCCTGCATTCTACAATGTCACGAGGAGTAATTTCCGCAGTGGTTTAGGGACGAAATGATTAGGCTAAGAAATCAAAAAAATTCAGAGGCTACTACTAAACTGTACTCTCTAGCATTAGAAACTGATGTTGAAGTTCGACTATATGATGCTTGTATTATTAATGGTGTTCGATACCATACACTATCTCATGATACTCGTTGGACTACTCAAAATAGTGGGGTTAGTGTATCATCATCTAACGAAGGCGATAACTTAGATTTTTTTGGAGTTTTGAAGGATGTTGTTTTAATTTTTTACACGTTTGGATATAATATACATTTATTTTAGTGTGATTGGTTCCTGTGTAACCCCAAAAAGAAATCAATCGTGAAAGAATTCAGTCTAACATGTATTAACACGTCTAAGATATGGTATGAGGATGATCCATTCATTTTGGCAACTCAAGCAAGAGAAGTTCATTACTTGGATGATATAAAGCGTCGAGGAAGATGGAAATTCATGCAAAAGGTGCAACATCGAGAGATATATAAAGTAACCAAAAAGGAAGATGAAAATAGCGATGAACATGAATTTAAAAGTTCATCTTAACAATGAGCCTAATCAAGAGATTTCATCAGATAAAATAAGCTTAAGTGTTCGTCAAGATTTAGAAATTTCATATCTTTGCAGACTAGACATTCAACCTCAGCATATAGAATTGTTGGATACACAAGCAAGTTTATCTGAGAACATGCATAATTTTATTAATGATGAAGACAAAGACACTCAGTTAGATAGTGAGGGAGAAGAGCAAATGTCTGATGATGGTAGTGACTAATGGTATGAACTATCAACTTTTATTTTTCTTCATTCTATAAACTTCTCATAAGAAAATAATAGAAATCCAATAGGCATGTTTGGTTTCCTTTCTTTGAATTATTTTATCATTTGTTTTATCTCTAACTTTATTTCATTCATTTATTATTGTTAATTGTAAATGTTAATAATTATTATTTCAAGCCTGATATTTACATCTTTTGATTGTATTTACTAATTTTTATTCTAATCATTCACTAGCAGTTGTTTGCACCATCTACCCACTCTCTACTATAGTAACTCTTTCGAGTTCTGCTTACACTAAGAATTTTAAATAGATTAATATTATTCCTAATTTGTTAATAAAATTTATAAAGAATCTTATTTATACTATCTGTTTAACCATATGTTTATTTTTTTATAGGTATGCCTCCTAAAAGAAATGAGGATCAACCCATTATTGATCGAGCTACTTCTGACATTTCGATGGAGGAGGGTACATCCGATGGTTTGTTTTATTTTTTAATTTGTTTAATATTATCATTATTTAATAATTATGTTGAACATTAATCTAACACATTTTTTACTGTTGCAGCTTCTATGCAGAGGCAACATCGACATACGAGAGCCGCACATGGTGACAAACTAAGATATTATATAGAGGAGATGCGGAGGATACCAGTCACATTTTGCAAATCTGATGGTCGTCCTACAGGGCAGCATGCATCCTCCTTTATGACAGAGCAGCATGCATCCTCCTTTTCAATTTATTTAAAACTAAATATATATGTTGATATTTATTAATTTTAGGATGAGATGGTTCGATTTTGAGAAGAGCAACGATAGTTACAGGCTCACACTGATATCGGGGATAATGCTCATGTTTTAGACGACTACAGATTGTAGACAGAGTGTGTGATCAGGTCCTCGGTACACGTTCGGGGTACATGCGTGGGCTTGGAAATGGGCCCAGACCTCTCAGGTCGACTACTTCTGATACTACATCATCTAGACCGACTAATGTAGCGCTTAGAGATAGCTTTATATGACACAGGATGAGCTAACAGACACCAAGATGAAGCTAGTAAACACATTGACCGAGCTAGCAGACACCAGGATTGAGTTATTTGTTTGTAAAGACAGACTTCATCTCATGGAATCACAACAAGCCATGATTCTGCAGTATCTTGAGAAGGTATCTCCCGGTGCATCGCAAGCGATATAGTTGCTGAGCCAGCAGCAACCGTCCTCCTCAGCTCCACCCTGGCCTTCACTGCCTTAGACTTAGATTTGTGAAAATATTTCATAACTTTTTTTAAGGGATTAATTGTTATGTCAATGTTATTCATATAAGTTATTGTTGTTGTTTTGATATATACAATTATATTTAATATATAGTGTTGATTTATTTCTAATTACATCTTTGGTTTGTTATTGTGCAGTTATGGCTGGATCGATAGATGAAGATTCTTATTTTGATTCGCATTTAGGTGTATTAGGCTTCTGTCTGTATATAAAGATATTTTACTATTAATGTTGACTTTTAAAGTGATTTGTTTAATGATTCATTTGTATAATTTGTGTATATAATGCTTTTTTTAATATACAATAAGTTTTTTAATGAAATGTGTTTTAGACTTTCTTTAGATTGTTGAAATGATAAATGTCTTGTGAATGGTTGTTGGATATATTGTGGGGGTTGTTGAATATTTGTGAATGATTGTGATAAACATGTTATGGATTTGTTGTTTAAAATAGGATAAAAATTCAAAATGAACAAAATTTTTGAAAAAAATCAAATTTTAGCAATGATTTTCCACAATTCGCTGCTAAATTTTCTTGATTTTTTTTTTTTTTGAAAATTTTATTAATTTAGCAACGAATTGTTATATTCGTCACAAAGTTTAGTGATGAAATTTGATATTTCGTTGCTAAAATCTTTTTATATTTTTTTGAAAATATTATTAATTTAACGACTGACTGTGGTTTTTCGTTGCTAAATCTTAATTTTTTTAAAAATTTTTTTAAAAATATTTTAGCGACAAAAATTCTTACAGATTTCATCACTAAGTAAATATTTAGCGACGAATTTGCGACGAAAATAGGTATCGCTAAACTTTGCGACGTTAGCTGAATTTTCACCGCCAAAATTTTTTATGACGGTCTTATTGCGGCGATTTAGCGACGAAAATGTGTTGTCAGCGATGAAAATTTTCGTCGCTAAAGTGCATTTTTTTTGTAGTGGAGATTGTAGTCGACTTTGCCCAAGCCCAAGCTTTCTATGAACCAAAAGTGGCATCAAGTTAATAGTTACACCAAGATACATAGAGCTTTATTAAAAAATGAATTGCCAATGGTGCAAGGATTCCTAAAACTCTCTAAATATTTTAGCTTAGGTGGAAGCTTCCTTTCTAGGATAGTACTGAACTCCTCTATAAGTGGCATTGTCTCGTATTCCTCCAATTTTCGTTTGTTAAAGAAGATTTCCTTCATAAATTTTATACACCTGAGCATTTGTTCTACGGCATCTACAAAAGAAATGTTAGTGTGCAACTTTTTAAAGATGTCCAAAAACTTAGAAAAATATTTATTTAATTTTTGTTTATGGAAGTGTCAACTCTTTGTCCTTTTTTCTACGAACTAGCATCGCGGCGCCAAACAATCTAAACTTCTTCTTTCGAACTGGCGTTGCGGCTCTAAAAGATGGAGCCGCGGCTCAAAGTAGTCTACCCACTTTTGTAAAATTGATCATTTTTTTATGCCAGGGCTTGAAAAATTGAGGCTGCGACACCAAATAAACTAGATTAACATCATCTTTAAGGCCGCAACTCTAATTTCTTAAGTCATGGAATGATTTTTAATTTTTTATGAATTTTTATTTTCTTTTCCAAATCTTCTTCTCCTTTCTATGATACCTATACAGTTAACATAAAATGCATGAAATCGATACAAAATACTTGGAAATAAACAAGTTATTAAGTAAAAAGATATCAAATAGTTGGTATAAAACCAACTTATCACTTATCTACTAAATTTCTACTTTAATCTTTAGAATCTTTATCGAATATTTCAATCTCCAAATCACATAATTGTAATCCTCAAAAATTCGCTAACTATCAAGCTAAATTGAATCACACATTTTAGCGAGCAAGTGCAACGGTGCACTTTCCATAGTGCAACATATCAAACTCTGTTGCAACATACAAAACACCAACATGATCATAGGAACATACCAAAACACCAATGACATGTACTTGGAATTTTTGGACTCCAGTTGCATAATGCCGACTACTGGCTCACCAATCATAACCAAATGTATTTTCAAAAAATCACATCTTTTCACGCATAAAAAATTGTAAACCAAATACATTTTTCTTTCTATACTCATATGGTCAACATTTTCATATAACTAATTTAAATATATTTTTATTTTTACATAAAAAATTTATAAAAATATTTTATCTTTTAAAATACTGAAAATATAAAATGAGCCTGGAAATAAAAACAAACAGGGTCCAAGAGTCCATATAAACTTGCATCAGCCATAGGGAGAAAAAATCATTGCATATGAAGCAATTTCAACAATCAAGAAGAGAAGAAAAGAACAATTCAAATAATGGAGGGTATTGGAAAATGTATGATGCGGTCTGAAAATCGAATTGGGATAGTGACTTCAATTCCTTGATGCTTCGAATTGTTTTCATCGAGGCAAAAGACAAAAAAATACACAGTAAAGAGTAGAAGAGTTTTAGGTGAAAATATTTTTGATTCTCTCAAAATCTTGATTGTGTTATAGGTCATTCACCCCAAAGAAAGCACGTTGTAGAAGTAGTTGACAATCCTACCAGACTGACTCGGTTGCCAGACCAATGTATTATGCAATTTCCAGACTACTGTAAAAATAAGATCCAGTGAGTCCATAGAAGTAGTTCGCATAGTAAATTTTGTATAATTTTCCAATGAACTTTAAGTTTGTTCAAACCAAGCCACCAGGTGGCCAGTCAAACAAGAAAAATCCAGCCACAGTGTGGCACAAAATGTAAATGAATATGGAACTATTATATGCCTCTGGAAATACCCAACATTATTTCATTCATTTGAGAGAGTGGGATCGATTGGTCCATGAATTGTTGGGGCCTCTGAAAATGGGAAACCAAGCTGCAGGTCATGCGCACTGATGCAATGTCGCCACGTATGATTAAGGTTGAAAATTGTTGCTTCCATCTATGTAATTCCTTTGTCATTTACTATGTCCAACAAATCCATGTGATAATGCATCAATTTGTAAGGCCACTTTACTTCCTAGAAACCAGAGAAACCAGATCCTCTAATGGATTAATTCCCTTCCAAACCCTATTGATGTACTAAAGTATGCACAAAGAAAAATTCCCGAGGCTACCTAGGATTTGGAAGTTAAAAATTTTAAATGAATAGTAATAAAGTTTTTCTCGTCTTCAAAGTTGAAGGAAATTAAGTATCTATCTAGTACCACGTGAACCGGTCAACAGATTTCTCACTATAACACAAATTTTTGTTTTTTGCAATAATTATAAACAAAAAAAAATAATACAAATAAAAAATAATTAAAATTTGATATATGAATATAGATATAATCTCTATTTCAATCTTCTGATTCTTCTTTTTAAGAATGTTGATTTTGTAAATTTGACAACCTTTTGATGGAATCGACTTTCCGATCTTATCCAATATTGATTTGATTTTCAATAATATTAAATAGAGGGTTTAACAACTCAATCTCGAATTAAATATTATAATTTTAATGATTTCCGCAATGAACGTCTTGTTTTTTGCCTTAAATACTATGAATCTCCTTAAATTTGATGGATTTGAGTTGAAAAAAGTTCATTCAATACCTTTCTTATTTGGATTTTTTCTTCTTCTTCTCAACTTGTGTTTAATTTTTTGGAGATGGCACTTATTTTTATTTGTAAAATGAGGGTTTGTCATTTTTACTTGATGACATGGAAGGATTTTATTGACTCTTCATAATTTGATGGACATTGACAGTATTTATCACAAAATGTGATTTGAATTACCAAAATATTAGTATTCACTTCCATAATTTGCAAGATATGATCTTTATTGTCAAAATATCATAATTTGACACATGGTAGTATTTAATTTCTTTATCAATAAAATATCTTATTTAATTTTAGATATCAATGATAATTCAAAAAATAAGTAAAATTAATAAATTAAAATATATTACACATGTCAGTGTATAATTAGCTACAAATTTTTCATGTCTACAAATGTCTCATCAAAACTTGTTCACGTGTATTTATTCCAATATATGTGAAAAGTGAATAAGTCTCAAAATATTTCATCGAGATGATCAAGTAACCACAATTTACTTGAAACATAGATATAGTTTAAACTCATATTAAGGAGTTCTTCATCTTGAATTGATTTGAACTTATAGACAGTTTCTCATCATATCAAGGAATTCTTCTATAGAATTGATTTAAATTTGTAGATTGTTTATCCTCAAGGAGTTCTTCAATTGAGTTGATTTAAAGTTGTATATAGTTTATCATCATATCAAGTAGTTCTTGATTTGATTTGACTTTGTAAATAATTTATTCTCATATCAAGGAATTCTAGATTTGAATATATTTGGAATTTAAGTGGTGACTTCATGTCTCGGCAAAACACCATTTTCTTTTGTCATCTCATGCTTGTATTTTGACATTTGTGAAGTTGGAGTGATTGTCCTTCATCTCCATTTGAATTTCGAACTTGATTTATGAAGAAATGGGATGAGATGCAAAGATTGTCCCATATCAAAAAAATTTAACACAAATTTTCGTTGTTTGCAATAATTATAAATAAGAAAAATAGTACAATTAAAATTTAATTGAATTTTATATATGAATGTAGATAAAATTTCTATTTCACTTATTTGATTCTTCTCTTTAAAAACATTTACTTTGTGAATTTGGTAATTTTTTGATAAAATCGACCCTCCAATCTCCTCCAAGGTTAATTTAACTTTTAATAATGTTAATTCAAGAGTTTAACAACTTAGTTCAATGGCCTCCATGTCTTACTTGTTGTCTTGAATATTGTGGATCTCATTAAATTTGATAGACTTGAGTTAAAGAGAAATTCATCCAACACCTTTCTTGTTTGAATTTTTTCTTCTTCTTCTCAACTTTTGTGTTTAACTTCTTGGAGATGACCCGTATTTATACTTATAGAACGATAACTCTTGTCATTATTACTTAATGATATAGAAGAATTTAATTAGTTTTTCATGATTTGATAGGCATTTACTATTTTAACCACAAGATGTGATTTGAATTACTAAAATATTAATATTTAATTTCATAATTTACAAGATACGATCTTTATTGCCAAAATATTATAATTTGACACATGATAATATTTAATTTCTTTATCATTAAAATATTTTATTTAATTTTGAAATTCAATAATAATTCTAAAAATAAATAAACATATAAAAATAATAAATTAAAATATATTACATATGTCAATGCATAATTAGTTACAAATTCTTCATGTCTACACTCACAATAAAGAGTTTCTCAGGTCAAGTATTTGTGTCAAACTGCTCAATATATCATTTTACCATCTTATGTAGAAAACATGATATTAATTGAATTTTATATAAGATCAAGACTCATAAAGACTAACCATATTTTGGGCGTATTGTATGTGCCAAATGCCATTTAGTTATTAAGCCGTGGATATTGAGGTTCCATAAGCTTGGGTTAGTTTGGATAATTTTAAGTTGTTATTAATTTTAAATCCTTTAACAACCACTTTTAGCTATTTTCTTTATCATTGATGTGGATTCTAACTAATGTTGGAGTAATCTAAAATCCATTCTTCAAATTTATATTATTCCATCCAGTCCAAGCATTTTTAATTATTGGAATACTTCACAAGTTTCTTTATTCCAAATCCTCTACACTTGATCTCATAATTTAAATTTTACATATTAAATTCATATCTTGAGTTTCTTTTTTGCGTATAAAAACTTTTCAACATGTGTTGCCTCCAGGATTCTCATGAATATTATAGTCATTCTGAATCTTCTATTTTAATTTGTATTTAAATATATATTGTACTTCATGGATATATCAATTATATGTGATATATAATTAAATATTTATTCAAAAAAAACTTTATACTCTTGTTTATCTTGTGAAACAAAAGTACAGAAGATTTGAACTTGTTTATAGCGGCCATAGTGGTGGTCATCTTTCCAATTTCAGTGCTAAGTCTGGAACAGTGTGTCTGTTCCACATATTTTGTTAGATAAGTATTGATTGTAAAATTTTACAACTTCAAGAGTTAAATATTAAACTGTAAAAGATTGTTGTGAGGTCTAAATTGCCTAACACAATGTCAAGCTCCGAAAGTATAATGTAATAGAGTAAATAAGTACCGTTGGAGCTCCCAAAACATATATATACTTGCAATATTAACTAATAAAGTACAAAATATATTCAAGACCAAATAAATCAATCAAGAAATTATAAACATAAAAGTTTCAATATATAGATGAAAGTAAAATGTATAGTAACTTATTTTGAATTGCATTAGACACATGGTCTCAGACAAAGATAAAAACTAAATAAGAACCTCATAAGATCTTAAACACTGCACAAACTAAATAGTGAAAAAAATCCCCAAATATTTTTAAATATTTTCGGCTAAAATGACCTAAATTGCTATTGAGTCAAAGATAATTGACCAAAGTTACTAATTAAATACATAAAGTTGAAAAATAAGCCAACTTACAGAATCAAAAATATAATTTTGTGTGAAAATACATGATATAAATAAGAATTCCGAATACTAGAGTGAGAGTGCATTTGATTTCATGTTACTACTCGCGTTGGATTTCTTGTTTCTTCATGAAAGAACTTGGTTTAAAAAAGTTAGAGCAACAAATAATGATCAAGAAAGAGACCTGACTGGGGAAGAGGGTGCATTCCATGATGCTGCAAAGGTATACAGCACGCTTCAAAAGAATGTTGCAAAGGTATACAGCATGTTCTATTTTCAGTAATTGTTTGTCCCACAATATGATCATTTTAATATTTCATGTTTGATGATCCACTTGCAAAGAACAAATAAGTAAAACTGAAGCAATTTGAGTGATTCCTTTAATAATTGGTGATAGGATAACACTTGACATTCATAGCCACAATGCCATCCCAATTTAGGCCATGAAATATTCCAACTGAAAGTCCCAAACATGATCTACTTTATACATGCTTCTAGCTATATGTCCTACTATGTTAGAAATGCTACGGCGAAAAAACTTTTCGTAATTTTTTATTTATAGATTCCTTTTTTTCTTTTCTTTTTTTTTTTGTTCACTTTAGTATTCTTTGGAATCAAACTAGAAGAGTAGTAATAATAATAATAATAAATAAATAAATATTATATCATTTTCATTGTATCAGAATGCCTTAAAATAATTGGCAATTCATGTAATTTAAATTGTTTTCTTATATTAAATATGTAAAATGAAGTCTACGTAAACATTTATTTGTTTTCAAGAATAATTTATTACTTAATTAACTTTTAAAGAAAAACTTTGCCCCCCCACCCCCCAAAGAAAAAAGAAAAAAAACACTTAAATTACCCCCTTTTACTTTCTCCATTACTCGTACAAACCAATTTTTTTTTAATTAAGTATTACATTTAGGATACAAGTGTAAATTGATACACAATTCCGGGTTGGGGAGGGAAAGATACACTTGAGATTTTAAAGACTAAAACAGTACGCTTTTAAGAGTTTGAGAGATAAGATTGCTTTTGTCATTATTATTATTCTTTACTATCAATCTATATATATATATATATTAGCTTTGAAATCTTAGGCAATATTTAATTTTCTTTTTCTCTTAAAATAGTACAAACATTTAATAATATTTTCCTCCAAAATATATTTTCTCTTTCCCAAAAATATTTTTAAAAATATCCTAATCATTACCTATATATATATATATATACATATATTTCCATCTTCTAATCATTACATAATTACAAACATATATCATCCTATTTTTAAAACAAAAATAATATAAAATATTAAAAAAGTTTAATGTGATACCACTAATCCAATAAAATTTTATTGGACAAGACATCTACCATAAAAGATATATCTCTCAAATATAACTTTCAGTCATAATACATTAACCCAACATTTCCAAACTAAAACCAAACATTACCTCGGAATTAGGGGTCGTTTGGTTGGCATTTTTAGAAATGTTTTGCAAAATAGTTCTACAAAAGAGTTTTTGAAAATTATTTTTGGAGTTCTACAAAAGTTGAAAAGTTGTTTAAATGGTGCATTTTAAATATGCTCCAAATTACAAGTTATGAGAATATGTTTGCCTGGATATGTTCTGAAGTCAAAGATTTTACAAGGATGGCATAATTTTTGACATAATATTTTGTATACTTAATGTAAATCTCAATAATTAAAAAATGAAAATCCTTTCACTAACACTAAATTTTGTACAATTTTGGTATCCTATATAATTCATGTGCATTGTGATGCACAAAGTTTATGAAACAAATTTAATTCAATTTTAACCCAATGGAGCAAAATGAATCCAATAATATCTATACAAAAGTGCGCCATAGACTTGTATAAAAAGGGTTAAACGACTCGGATAAAAAGTTATTTTAACCCTTTGTATATTATTAATATAAAAAGGGTTAAATGTAAAGTACAATAATAATATAAAAAGGGTTAAATGTAAAGTACAATATATATATTTAAGAAAGTAAAAAGGGTCATTTAACAATATAAAGTACATTAATAGTTGACAAAAAAATAAGTTAACCCTATTATATTGTCTTGATCATAAGAACAATGAATGATTCACAAGGAAACAAGCACTGAAAAGGCTTCACTAGTCTAGTCTGTTTGTTTAACCAAAGGCAAATTTTGTTTGAAAGCAATAATAATGCATCCATAATTAAAATACATAATTGCTGTTGCATCACATCAGTACTACAATACAAGATATCAGGGTCTCCTCGTAAAGAGACATTTCTCATAATTAGAGTACCAGCATTTCACAAAATCACCTCAATTGATGTGCATCCAACTTAAGATTCAAAGAGGAATAATTAACTAGCTAGTCTTGGTTCTCTCTTAACAAGAAAAATTAGACATTGGCATTATTTCTGATATATTGTATGTCAAGATTTTGAATCTTTTGCAGAAATAGTTAATTTAAGACACATCACAATTACTAAAGTATAAGAATGAAAGAATTTTACACGATTAAAAATTGAAGAAAAAATTAATAACAAATTTGTTGAGAGTGGGATTTGTACCCACGCCCTTTCGGACCAGAACCTTAATCTGGCGCCTTAGACCAACTCGGCCATCTCAATTTTGTTAATAATTTCCTCATAAGTATGTTATTATTATTTTTAAAAGTGTACAAAAAATAATACTCATTTTTATCTCTTAAAATTATGTACAAAACCGTCTTAAAAATCCATCATTTATGATTATAACAATAATAATTATTTTAATTGGGACATTATTTTCTTAAAGTATTTGTCATGTGATGAGTAAGTAAAAAATATCTTAATTGGCATGCCATTTTCTTAAAAATACTAGTTTTGTGCACATATAATGCAGAGAAGCATTTTTGTATTGATATAGAGAATAGTAAGTGATAGACTAATAGATATATATTTCTTTTTCAATTTCAAATTTATTAGGCTCTAAAGTATAGCCATCAATTTATTTATAATTATATTGCAATTAAGATTAAATGTTATGTATGACAAATTATCAATTTAATGTACTCAGATCATCATGTCCCAACTCTTTAATTTTGTCGCAACTTACATATGAATCGCAAGAAAAATTAAATATTTTAGAAAAATTAAAGCCATCGGCTGGGTGTGAATACCTTGAGTAGGAAAAACAAATTATTAACCACCTGTTCAATATATAATTACATGCAGCATCAAATTGAAATTAAGTATGGCATTAACTTAATAATTATCATATTACTGAACGAACAAACGAAAATTGTTCATCTGAGATCAAATATTTCATCTCATATGTTCAATTAATAAAATCCTAGGGTTGAGTCAACAATATATAGCTCAAGTAAACGAAATAATATATGTGACGACAATTACCCATCCACGGTTTTCTGCCAATTTTTAAAATTTGTAATTGTCATTTAGATGTCATGGAAATTGATAGTAAAACAATTTGATCTATTTTATTTTAAGTATATTACCAAATTTTTTGTGTATGCAGCGTTCATATTTCAAAAGATTTTCAGAAATAATGACGTTACTATTTTTTATATTGTTACTTTTTTTTCTTTTCTTGTAGTGATCCTAATGTACAAAAAAGTGTATTATTTTTTCATAGTCAAATAGATAAAATTAAATCATTCTTTGAAATCACTCTTATAGCATGATGGGTCTATGAGAATGGAATGAACATTCCCAACTTCATTCACATTCATATAATTTATATAATTTAGTGTTAGAAATATCCATTCTCATTAGAATTTTCGCTTCTAAAAATATGTATTAGTCATTCTCTTCATTCACATGGGTTTAATTATTTTCAAACAGTTAAAAATGAACTAAATAATTAATTAATTATATCAATTAATCAAAGATACATTTATTAGTTCATATGATGGATCAATTAACTTAATTAATTGAATTAATCAAATGAACTTATATTATTCAAAGTGTATCTATAATGGTATGAGTTTGATGTGACCAAGACCCAATAAAAATTAAATGATAAAAAAAATTCTATTTTAGAATAAAAAAAATTAAAGTAGTTGGACGATTATAAAATACTATACATTAAATATATTTGATACACAAGGAAACTACTTTAAAGAAGTGGAATCCATATAGATTGAGAGTCTACACCCCCTTATGAACGTTTTTTTGAGTCACTTTTAGCAAGAAAAATCTGATATTTCAGTTCCAAATTTGCTCCCCCTTTATACTCCATTTGAGTGGATTTTGTGTTCTTTTGTTCTTCCCATTTGAATAAAAGAATCCAAAATCCTATACCTATACATAAAGGCCCCGTTTACTTTACAGAATTGGGCTGGATTTACTAACTTATAAAAGCAGGTCCAATGTATATTTAGAGGGATGCGGCCGTCTGATATCATTAGGTCCTGTATTATTTTGAATATTTGGCAGGATTGCGGGGTGGGATGAAACTATCCTAAAATTTATATCAGCAGGAAGTCTACCGAAATGTCCATTAAATCCTTTCAATTGCTTGTCAAATTACAATCATGTCCCAAAGTACATCAGATTCATTGTCTTCACAAAAAATTCAACTTCACCAAATTTCACATACAAAAAGGACAAAAAAAAAAGAAAAAAGAAAAAAGGGATGTGGTGGTCACATGCAGCGTTGCCAGCCTCCGCCACTGCTGTGCAGATAGAGGACCAAATTTCATATAAATGAAAAAGGAGGAACTTAAAAGATAAGAGAAAGAAAGGAAAAGTAAAAGAAGAAAAGGATGGCAATTGACACAAGTGACTCCACTAGCATGCAAATAGTATAATAGCAATGAGGAAAACGAGAAAAAAAAAAAAAAAGAATAGAAAAAGGGTTGTAGTGGTGGTGACAGTGATGGGATGATGAAGAGAGAAGAGTGGGTGAGTTGGTGATCTAATTTGCTTGCATCTATTTTCGATACAAGAAATTCAAATGCATCAATTTGATCACCAGCGTGGAAGAAGAGTGAGTGCGATTAGGGTTCAAACGGAAAGGAACCATAGTCCAGAGTTTTTACAAAAATTTTCTCATTATTCTAATAAGGGTAATTTGGTAAAATTATCATTACTCACATAGTTATCCTAATATGTAAACATTAAATTATATTTGGTACAAATATATCTTTTTTGCAATCCAACAAAATATATATAATATTTATTAAAAAATTGATTCATATTCAACAACTAATCATAATTTTTATCAATTATTTTATATCATAACTCAAAAAGTAGACGGGGCCAAAGCGTGTGCTATTGCTTTCAAGAACTCCATACACGAACCCATTAGAAAGAATTATCGAAGTATTGTAACTTAAAATTTGCTTTTTTTTCTTTTTATTTGGTGATATCTGCTCAAAGATAAAAAAAAAAATGATAAATGTTAAAAAAAAATAAACAAACAAACATGCACACGCACGCGCACACAAAAACACTCTTTATTTTGTATTATTTCTATAAGGGATGATTGATATGAAAAATAAAATTGGACATAAATAAAATAATAATAAAAAATAAATAAAATGAGTATAACAATTCCTGTCTTGATATATATAAAAAATGAGAAATGAATGTAATCGTCATTTCTTCCTTATTCCAATCTCATGAACAATAGGAAAGAAACAAAATAGTATTAATTATCAAATTATCATTTACTATAATTTTTTTATAATAAAATTATATTTAATATGTTGCGTATAAATAAGTATGTTTTTTATTTTAATTGGTGTTAAAAAATATATACATATATATATTGAATATAGATGATATATTTTTTATAAAAAATACAAAAAAAATGACAAATGGGTTTTGGAACAAGTCCCGCAATTTAATTTTTAGACTGGGACATGATTTGAATACAACCCATTAAAGTATTACACATATTTTTTATTTATGTATTTATATATTTGTATGATGTATATATATATATATATTATATTATATTATGCATGTTACATATAGATTAAAATATAAATATAACACTCTTATAAAAATAATATAAAATCGATAAATAGTTTATACTAATATATGTAAAATTGATAAATATGTGTGAAAATTTTAATTTTTTAATAATTAAAATATAAATAATTAATTTTTTATTAGTAATATTATCTTCTCATATATCGAAAATTATGGTGATATTATTTTTTAAAAATATTTTTTATTAATTTTAAAATAATAAAACAGGTTTAGCAGGTCCAACTTGACAAATTTCAAGTTTCGAACGGATTCGTGTTCATCTTTATAGAAATTTTGGTGGGTTAGACCTTGAATTTTATCTAATACTTTTGTAATGTTTATAAGAATAATTTTGTCAAAAAATATATTGAATGATTTACTTATACCTAATAATAAATAGTTTTTCTAAATAACATAAATTGTTTACTTAATTATTTTTCTTAATAGAATAAAATACTATTGTTAGTGCATGATATTGAAAAATTCCAACCAAACATAAATGACTGCCAGTCAAAATGAATTTCACTGGATAAATCCACAGCATATAATAGATAATCATCAAGTTTAACTACGATATGATAATTTAGACATGGTAAACATGACACAAAGAGCAAAAAAATTAATGTCTTTTATTCTACAGAAATCTAGCACTAAATTTATCGATTTAAAATGCAATTCATAATTTTTTTTCATTATAATTCAGACAAAAGTCATCTTTTTTATTAATTTTAGACCATCATGATTGTGACTTTGTAGATGTAGATCATCTAATTAATTGCTCTGGGGTATCAGTTATGGAATATGTGTGTGTGTGTCTGTATGTATATACACTTTTCTATCTTAAATTTGTTATTCATTTTCTTCTTTAGGACGTCCATTAAGATTTTATTTTCTTATATAAAAATTTTATTTTCAAAATTAGTTTCTTGTTTAAAGTAATGATTTGTAACATTAACCCACACAATAATATAAAGTTATACAAAACTTGTTTTTGTTAGATTTTCATTTAAATTATTGGATGAATTTTTAAAATTATAAACGGATTCAATGTGAGTCTTATTTTTTATTTTTAAACTCGTTCCGTCTTGAACTTGCCCTATTTATTTTTTATTTATTTTTATTTTAATTTATATATATTTATGTAATATTATTTTTTAAAATATTTTAGTGATGTTAATTTTAAAAAATATTTTTTAAATATCTTTTAAAAATACAAAACGAATTTAACATGTGTAATATGACGGGTTTGAGTTCGAATCCTTAATAATTTTAATGAATCGAATTTCGAATTTTAGCAAACCACCTCCACTGCACTGCCTAGTGATCCAATAATCCTATTTGGCCCAATAATCATAATCAAAATCAAAATGCTCACTTTATCCCTAAAAACTAATTTAAAATTACACATTATGCCATTTGAGTCACTAAATTACATCGCCAGTTGAGCTTTGGCTTCATCTTGAAATAGTTTTCTCTCAAACTCACTCAAGTCGACCAAAAAGATGTTAGAGTAAAGGAGAGATGAGAGAATGAGAAATAAAAAGAGGAAAAAAATAAAAAGTAAGAAGAAATAAGAGATGTTAAGAAGAAAACAGAAAAAATGAGAGAAGGAAGAAAGAAAGGAGAAAAAAAGAGAGGGAATGAGAGAATAAGGAAGGAAGTTCACTCAAGTCAGCGGCGGTGAAAATGCTAGGCCAAAGAGGGAGGAGTGAATAAAAAATAAAAAGAGGAGGAAAAAAACAAAACAAAGAAGAAATAAGGAAAAAATGAGAGAAGAAGGAAGAAATGAAGGAAAAAAATGAGAGAAGAATGAAGAAATGAAGAAGAAAACGGTGAGAAGAAGTCTACTAGCTAAGTAAGAAGGAGAAGAAGTAAGAAGGAGAAGAACGAACGAACATGAAAGAAAAAAGAAAAAAAAAAAAAAAGAAATTAAGAATTTATTAAAGATTTTTTAATTATATTATTATAATCTCACTCATTTATCTCATAAAATATACATTTGTATTAATATATCATTTTTAAAATTAAAAAATATTTATAATATTTATTAATAAATTAATTTATGTCTAATAACTTATCACATTTCATGTCCAAACCAACAAAGTAAAAAGGCCCAAGCTGCATAGCTTTGTTCCAAGATAATGTTAGTATTAGAATAGAGACCATCCAATCTTAAACTGCTGATAAACACATTGTTGTTTCTTTTGTGGAAGCAAGCTATATGAGCTATAATTTGAATACCAGCCCAATTTGAGAAAATGGGGATTAGGATTGATACTTCATAATATGTGTGATAATGGGCCTTTTAAAATTGTGACAATTACTCAACTATCAAAGCCGAAGTATACACTTAACCCGAAATCTTATCTACACAAGAACTTCAACTCCAAAATAAATCGGATCGAGGCTTAATCAAAATCAAGCGGGTCTTCCTTTTTTGTTCTTTTTGCTTTTCCCTCCAGTACACGTGAAAACACGTTAATACTCATTTTGTTTCAAATTTATTGTTTCTATTTCCATTTTTAGAAGTCCCAGAATAAGATTTTATTTTTTATACAATGTTTTTTTTTTTTAAACTATTATCTTGATTTAAATAATAATGTGACAATTTAAACTCTAAACCACTACTTTTAAACATAATAATAAGAAAATACAAAAAATAAAATATATTTTTTAATTTTCATCTAAAATTTTGTGTCAAATTAAATTATCCCCGTAATTTTTGGACCGAGGGTGTATGGTAACTAACAATTATCTAGGCAACCTGTAGGACTAAAAGTGGAGGACTGGGGTTGTTTTAATTTTAGTTTCTACGGATGTAAATGATCCCAAACTTCATCAAAACTGGTCATTCCGTTAGAAAGCTAACAGTCTATCGTTAGTTTTGTGAATTTGTGAGGAAAAAATAATTGAAATTTTAAAAAAATAAATAGAAATTTTGATGAAAAATTCAAATATTAAAGATAATTATGAAAAAAAATGACAGAATTTTTTTCAAAAGAATATAGTAAATCTATAAATAATTTAAAGATGTAAAGAAGATTTATAATAAATTTACATGAAAATTGATGAGAAATTTTAAAAACTTACAAATAATTTATGAAATCTTTCAAAAAAAAAATACAAGAAATTTATAGAACATTATAAGAAAATTATAGAGTTTTAGATATAAAGAAATTTGAACATCCATTAATATACTCTTAAAATTACTTAAAATACATTAATATTTCACTAAAATTACAAATAAAAATACAAAAAATTATAGCAAAATTACAAAAAGAATAATAATTTTATTATTAATATTCCATACAAATTACAATTAAACTCACAATAATAAAAGAATTCACAAAATAAAATCACAAAAATTACAAAAAAAATTACAAAAAAATTAGCATAATTTATTTTTAATTAAAAAATTAAAAGTTGTAATTATTTCTCATTCATTAAAATCAAAAGTAATTTTATAGCATAACTAATTTTTAAATTACTTAAAAAGTATATATTTAACCAATTAATTTATTTTTAATAAAAAAAACTCCACACTATTCCTTCTTTAAAATTATTTGAATATTATAAAAATAAAAAAGTAAGTATATCTATTTTCTTTTTTATACTTTTTATCCTTATTTTCTATTATCATTCTCTCTTTTTTACAATTTTATCATCTTCTTCAAAAGTGATATTTATTTATAATTATTAAATTTATAAGAATTAATATTTAAATTTATCAATTTTATCATATATGCAAAAAAATAAATACATATATATATATATATATTTATATATATCAGTATCTTTTTTACACTCTTTTTTTACATAATTAAAATCTAAATATTATTTATTTATCATTTTTTTATTTTTTCCTATTATTTTTCTTTTTTTGTTTTCCCTCTTTCTTCACGCTCGCTCTCTCTGCCCCAACCCTCATCCCACCATCGCCGAAATAGGCGGTGGTGCCAGACCCTTGTCGCCAGCCTCGTGACCTAACCCCACCGCCAGACCCTTTTTCTTTCTTCTTTCCCTGCCACCAAACCCGTGACCAAACCCTCGCGGCCACTTCTTCTTTTTTCTTCTCATCGGTTGTGGGCGTCGCTAGCCCGTTTGCGTTTTCGTTCTCCTCATCTTCTTCTTCTTCAAACCCATTCTCCTTCTCTTCTCTTTCTCCTTCTTCTTCTTCTTCCAATATTAGGTACGACACTGGCTACGATAGCGGCGGCGATGGTGGTGAAAACGATGGGTTGAAGCAAAAGAACATAGACAAATGAAAAAGGGAGGGAAAAAGGAAAATAGGGAAAAAATAAAAAATAAAAAATAGGAGAAAAGAAAAATGAGAGAAAAATTCATTGGATTTAACGGCCATATACGAAGAACGTGAGTTTTGCCATTAATTTTCAATGGACTTGGATGATTTTAATAGGAAAAAAAAACAAAATTCATCCTCTAAATTGGTTTATAGATATTTGATCATTTAAATTAGTACGATTTGATTTTAATACACTATTTGTTTAAAATTGTCACATTTAGTTCAATTGTTGAAGAAAAATTTAATTTTGGCAGATAATTTCTAACATTAAAAGACTATCAAAATTTGCTAACATCAATTATAATTTTGGAACTTTTTTATTTAGAGGGAAAATTGGATAATGTGGCAACAAAAAAAAAAAAAAAAAAAAAGCAATATAAGAGGACATAAAAAAAATTAAATAATAATTTATTTTATATTTATCTTTTTTTATTTATTTTTTTTTTTAAAAAATCAATTTTTTTTTTCTTTTCTCCTCCATCTCCAAAAAAGATTATAAAATTTTAGAAAAATAAAAATAATTTACATATTATTTTTAAATAACTTCTTAAATTTGAAAAATATAAACAAGTTAGGAAATTGCAAAAAATAAAGAAATAAAATGTTAGCAAAATTTTATATTTAAAAGTAAGAATATATTTGAATTTTAATAACATACAAAATAAAAAATAGTTTAATGATATATTTAAATAATTTTTTAATTACCAAAAATATAAAATAACTTTTTTTTACGTAAAATAGTTTTCATAATATATCTTTTTTTCCTTTTTTTTTATAAAAAATTTACAAAAAGTAGTTTTTTATATTTTAATTTTAATTGAAGAAGAAGAAGATGAGGAGAATGAGACATGGGTAGCGGGGCTGGGGTTGTGGAGGTGGGTAGGTGGTGGTTTGGAAGAAGAAGAGAAGGGTGGCAGGGCTCGGGTTGTGGAGGTGGGTGGTGGTTTGAAGTGTGGATTTGAGTAGAAGAAGAGGTGGGTTAGTGGTTTGGAAGGTGAAGAAAAAGAAGAAGAGAGATGGGTGGCGGGGCTGGGATTGCGGAGGTTGGTAGGTGGGTGGTGGTTTGGAGTATGGATTTGGGTGGAAGAAAAGGTGGGTTTATGGTTTGGAGAGTGGATTTGGACAAAAGAAGAATAAAAGAGAAAAAAAGAAGAAGAGAGATAGGTGGCGGGGTTGGGGTTGTGGAGATGGGTGAGTGGTGGTTTGGAGTGTGGATTTGAATGGAAGAAGGGTTGAGTTGGCGGTTTGGAGGGTGGATTTGGACAGAAGAAGAAGAGAGAAAAGAGAGTTGGTGGGTGGCGGCGGCGGCGGCGGCAGCGTTGGGAGGTGGTGGCTGGTGGTGGTGGTGGTGGTGGTGGTTGTGGGTGGGTTAGGAAGAAGATGAAGGAAAAAAGAATTTTTTTTTTTTTAAATTTTACAATAATTAGAAATAATAAATGTAAATAAATTAATATTTAATTTTTTCATCCCATTTGTTGTCTAGGTGGGGGCATTTGGTTTCAATTTTTTTCCCATAAAAAATTACAAATGAGGGTTAGATAAGCTATTTTTTATTCAAATAGTAGAAATTCCTAGATTTTGATCATTTATTTTTCCATGTTTATCGGTTAAAGTTGAATTTTTTTGATAAAAGTCGGATTAAATGCCAATTTTAAAAAAATAGTGTACGAAAATTATATTATATCAATTTAAAAAATCAAATGTCTATCTACACCAACTTAGAGAATGATTTTTTTCTTATTCCTTTTTTAATGACTAAAATTGAAATTAAAATTTTTTAATTGAATCAAAATTGAAATGGACCGAATATTATTAGTCCAAAAATGAATTTTGCTAAAAAATAAAGCATTGTGCTGGAAGGATTGTTGGCATTCAACTTATGATTTGTGAAAAGGACCCATTGCCTATATAAAAAATTCAGAGTGGTACATGGGCACAAGAATCATGATCTAGGGAATAGGAATACAAATTATTCATATCCAACCATCCACATGAAATCTTAAAAAGTAGCATGATGACAGGTTGGTACCAAGACAGGCAGTAAAGATTACTTGTTCTTTTTTTATCTACATGATGATAGGTCAAGTCTCACATGTAGTGCATTATTCAATTGTCTCAATTCCAAGTTTCATAATTTGAATTATTACATCTACCCACAAATCAATTCCATCCCTGGATGGTCCTACCATTATCTGAGGTAATTATTCTAACATATTTCATAATTGCACCACTTCATCGACAGTGATAATGTGGCATAATTATGGATGTTTGGGTCTCAACAATACCTAGTACATACACGCACATTTTGTGTTGAATGCGAAACACTAGCTTAAAATGGCAAGGAGAATAAGCATATTTGGAGTTTGCTGAGACTTTTAGATGCTATAGTCAAATAGCTAGGGAAATTTTATATTAATTATTTAAATAGTATTTAAGTGGAGTTGTAAGTTAGATATCATAAAATGAAATATTTATATCATTATGTATAATTTAATAATTTTTAATTTTATTTAAATAATATCCAATAACATAGGATCCCATGTTCCTAGGAGCACAAGAGCTATAAAATGGAGATTGGGGCTAAATTTTATTTTTTAAAAGAAATAATAGATAAAAATATATTTTTAATTTTTTTGAGGAAAATAGAATTTTAAAATTTAATAAATTTATATGTAAAATTTTTACTAATCTAAAAAATCTATAGAGTTGAGTGGGACGGCCATCTCCTGGCCTCCTTGCGTATGTGACTGGAACTGATGGATACACAATTTTTTTACTCATTACTAAAATATATCAAACATGAAACATATGATCATGAGTCTAACACATTACGGTATAGGATAAATTACAAGTGAAACAACCAAGATCATGAGTGATAACATATTTATATTATTGGTTCGCGCAATTTTAAAAAATGTATACACAACAGAATTTAATTTTTTTCAAAACATAAATATACTTTACAACATATGTAATAAAACGAATTTCAAAACTCTTTAACGATTACTCAGTTGTAAATTTTTTAATACCTACTAAGAAGATTTTAGAAACTTTACTTGAACTGCACTCTAACTGATATAGGAATTTAAAAGATTCAAATCATTATCCTAATACGAATGAATCTCCAAAATTTTCAATTCAAACTATTTTGATTGAAAATTGATTCAATTCTAAAATTTCAAATTTTATTCCTTTGCACTATCCACATTCGAATGCCCATTCGCAATCGAATCTTATATTAATAGTTTTCAATTCGATAATTTTATCCTAAAATAATTTTGAAATATGAACACACTAACAATTAGTATTTTAGATGTTTAATTTAATTTTTAATTCAATCATTAAATCAATAATTAAATTATATAAAAAGTTTGTGAATTTTTGGAGATAGAAGAAGGAAGAAGGGATAAATTTTTAGGATGAAGAAAATATTTTTCTTCAAGAGAGAGTGGACTGTTTTCCATCGTTTTTCCTGCAGAAAATCTCAAATCAATTAAAATAATTCATCTAATGAATTAATTAGGTCTATCTTAATTTATTAATTCAATCAATTAATTAAATATTTTAATTGAACTCTCTAATTTGATTAGATCTAATTAATTAATCAAACTAATTCAACACTTGAATTAATTTTTCTATTAATTAATAACATTAAATAATTTACACCAACACTTAGATTAATTTTTAGCCTAGAAATGAATTTATTCAAATTTTGCGTGTGACTCTTAGGTTCACTATAAGTTAGTTATGGGTTCACAATTCATGTGACTTAGTTGAATAATTAATTATTTAGTTTAATTAATCCCCTTGAAATTAGGCCATTAATTCCAAGAATCCACAAATTATGAGACATACCTAACAGTGCATCATGACTTCTAATCTTAAGTAAATGTACGAACTTATTCCAATTACGAATACCATGCAAGTACGATACTTTCATTATCTAATCTTCTGATTAAGTTTAGTACAAGAATTATTAGTCAAAACCCCAAAAGTTCAATAACTATGTATCTATTTTTAGTAGTTTGACTCGATGATAAACAATTAGAAAATTTCTTATTTAATTGTATCCAATCTTGACCAAAAATTTTAAAGTAAAGAATAATGAAACACATAAGAGATTCATTTATCTACATAGGTGAATGATCCTTTGTTGGCAACTCATTAACCTTCATACGTGAAGATGTTACACCCAACGCAAACTTTTGTGATTGTCATGCAATCGGCAGATACATTATAGTACAACATGCCATGAATAAAGTTATCATGGTACTTTAAGTTTAAAAACTAATTCTTACACTATCATAATGAGAAAATTCTCATTCGATAATTTAATATTTTCAATTGGGAATTTCAGATGAGATAGTTCAGTGTACTTGTTCCCCAATAAGCATTTGCATATATACATTAGTGTTTCCACAACAAAGTTCATGAAATGAGGCATCCTTATTTTCGAGTTTGTATCGTATGAGTAAGTTTTAACATGATTATTGATGTCACATTTCAATGGTCTTTGATTTGGAACATTTTAGAACACAATTTTAGATGTATATTCCACAATCGCGATCATATGCACAACTACACCCTATAATTATATGTGATCTAAGACTTCATCTAATTTTTATAATGAATTTAAGATGAAAATTGTTATTTAAATGATATTAATACAAATAAGATTAATTCCATAAAAATACAAGAAAGACTAAATCAATTAGTTTGATGGGTACAACTTTAACAAACATCATACTATATTTTTTAGGGTTAATTACACTTATCTCCTATTTAAAAAGTTAAATTGTTAATTCTTTTTCTTCCTCTTTTATAATTGTGAAAATTACTCTTCTAAATTTACCACATTTATCAAACTTCCTATGCGGTTAGAGTTTTGGATGAAAAATGATAACAATAGAGAAAAAAAGAAAAAAAAGTTAATGATCTTTCTATTTTAATCCTGACTCAAATGTTTTTATATTTTGTTGACCAAATTACCATTGATAAGAATTGAAATTGTGAATATAATAATTTACTTTTTTGAAAGGAAAAAATATAATGAAAAACTATTTACATAATATAGGCATTGGATGAAAAACATTATCATTTTTAAACGAAAAAATTAGTCGACTGCTTTTGCACCCTTTCAAATATATGGTAGATTAACAATTTTGTATTTGCTAAAAAAAATATGACTTGTTCAAGTGCTTCTAGTATTTTCGGATTGCAATATAAAAAATGGATGTGATTTTAAAAAGTAATTGGACTTAATTTTGTATAGAATATAATTAACATTTCACTACTTTTTTTTTTTCCCTCAATTTTTAATTTTCCTTTACTATTTTTTTTCTCTCAATTCTTTTTTCCTTTTACGGTTATTACTTTTCTTCTCTTCTTAAAAGTGGCAATTAAAAAAATGAGGGAAGGAGGGAATGGGGGTGGCGACTAATACGGGGAGAGAGAGAGAGAGAGAGAGAGAGAGAGAGAGAGAGAGAGAGAGAGAGAGAGAGAGAGAGAGATGCAGGTGGGAGAGGCATGCCCAAGAAAGAAAAGTTGGCCAACATATGGGAGAGAAAGGAAAGAGGCCGTGGAAGTGGAAGGGAGATAAAATGCCATGGAAAAATAGAGAGGATGATAGCGAGAGAAGAGCAAAGGGCCGGAGGATGGAGAGAGAGACAGAGATACAGAGATACAGAGAGAGAAGATGATGGAAGGGGGGGGGGGGACATAGAGCATAGGTTTGTGATTCTTTAAATTAAATTATAATAACAAAATTAGGATAGTTTACCGTAAAAGTTCAATTGCAAAATCCAAACACACTGTATAATACGGGGCAAAGATGATCACTGCATTTAAGATATACTTTTAAGACAATGAAATTTTATTATAGATATTAAAAAACACATCTTCAACTAAAAAATATTGCAAATATACCAATTCTCAAATATATAAATATTACCAAAAAATAAGAGGACAAAATAATTATTTACTAAATTGATATTTTAATATTTTTTTAATTTTTAAATCGCGGATAAAATAATCTGAGTTTTTTAACCAGCAAGCTTGCTAATGGTGTTTTTATAATTATGAAAGAGGTAAAAAAGGAACAAAGAAAGAACAAAATCAGCATCTCAAAAACCTGCAGGAACAAGCTAAGCCGTATGGAAAATTGGCAAGTGATGAAAGAATGATGAATCCAGACAATTTAAACAAGGACCCCGGGAGCATTACTAGAGCCCGAAATGGGGAAAAATAGAGGCTAAAATGACTAAAGATTCATATCAACAAGACTACAATTACACACCAACAACAATCCTCACTAAGCAAAAGGCAGGCTCCCGTAAGCAAAAGTAAAGCAGGCATCAATTGAACATGGAAAGCAATGCAGACACCATAAGCATCGAGCTGAAAAGCAGTTTCTGCCTGTGACTCCTGATCGACACTGCAAAAGATATGTCCTGTGGCCTAAAAGTGACAATGGAGTAGAGTATATTAGGATGCTACAGTAGAGAAGAAAGATAAAAGCAGATAATAAATGACAATGACGATTTAGGTGCATACTTCTGGAGTTTGCCAAGTGAGCCACAGAAGAGGGCATTGTCTGGTATAGGAAACTCTGTTTTGTTATTGGGCTCTGGATTCACAACCCTGACATACGTTTCTTGGCCTAGATACCATGAGTCGAGGTTTTCTGTTCTCAGGTTCCAAACACCAACATTATCCAGGGAGATCAATATTGCAGTCCAGGCCCCAGGATAAACCTAAATACCAGAAGAAAAAATATAAGAATATTGTTGCAATTTCGAAGAATGTTTTCAGTCCCTCTCTACTAGAACTGAAAGTTAAGTCCTGCTGTAGGAAAATATTGGAGTCAAGTATTGAAGGTTCAGTCCAAGTAATAAGCTAATCATCACATCAAATATCTATACAAAGCGGCTGCATATGTTCGACAATGTGAAAATGAAAATGTGGTTAAATTACTTCGACTGTAGTTGCGCAGAAACACACACACAAAGATAGTGAGGGAGTTCCATAGAGTTGGCAGTTGATTTCAAATCTTCACCGAACATACCAACTTGATACTGAACTAAACATATATACGTCCAATTATTGTCTCAGAACTTAAAGCTTCTTTCTCAACAAACTTATGTGTTGAGCAAATCTTATATCAGACATACATTCCTTTTAACTCCAAGATAGAAGAAGCACATCACTCAAGGACAGAATGTCAAGAAAGTAGATACAGACTTTTGGCAATATGCACAACTTATTTCTGGAGGTCTTTAGACTGCAATCACTCATGCCATTCAACTGGTGACTCGATAAAAAAAACTGAGAGAATATGACAGGATATTTCGACCACAAGCTTTATTAGGTTAATACTGTAAAAATGTTGTGCTTCAAGTCATAGATAAAAAAAACATTTAAATCTTTCTAAACAACTGTAGAACTGAATAGACAAGCAACAGGTTAACAGAGCATAGCTTTAGACTTTTCTAGCACCAAGATAAACAGCAGTTTACTTGATAACTTTCACTAAATCCCCTCGTAGAAATTGCATGTCATCAGCAAGGAAATTTCTGATAATATACCTGTGCTGTAGTGCGAGCAATCCCATCCCATTTGTTGTATGTGCCCCTGCTATTTTCCATCCACTCACCATAATCCATGCTGTAATTTTATAAGCCAAAATCCAAAAGTAAAGTAATTTAAAGACTGTGAAACTTAAATTAAAGGTATGTTGACTATAGCAAGAAGAAAGCTAGATCATACCCAACCACAAAAAAGGCATATCCGCTCATGTGATAGGTTTGCACCTTGGTGTCATTATTCTGCAATATCACTTCCATAAATCCCCTGTAAGTACCATTAATGACCGATGTATCCATCCGAGGTGCTCCTGTAAGTGGCCGAGTAGGAAAGTCAAGTTTGTACACTCCCTTTACTTTATATTGATCTGCAAGCCTGATAGGTGTGGCAGGGTTGACAAAAGAAATTCCACTGAGTGTAGTTCTCCGTTTTCCATCAATTGTCACTGGTGGTTTGTTTTTGAGAACATACACCTCAGTCACATTAATTGAACCGTATCTAAAAGAACCTTGAGGATTGGGGCGAGCACCACTAGCAGTCACATTCCACCTGAATTAAGTACAATGCAGCACTGACCAGTAAGAGAAATTTATTGGATAAAGCCAGAGGGTATTGTGCAGGTTAATGAAACTGATACCGCACATATTTCCTTAGAAGAGGCATTAACCAAATGTGGACAGATGTACGTTATGTACAAATAATTGGCATTTGACAATGAATTTTCAAATTTATATAACTAGATTCAATCTCCACCAGAATCATGATAAACGACCTTTTCTTAAATCCTTCTACCTCAACCATCATCTCCTCGATTCCCTCATATTTTGAAGTTTTTCTCCAGCTAGTTGTTAATCATATCAAGTAATCTATATATATATATCAAATCATCATAGCACTTGCTTAATAAGAAAACTGAAAAAAAGACAAGAAATAGACCTAGTCTTACAACAGTAATTCAATATACAGAATTTTCAAAATCTCAAAACATTACTAAAATTTCTTATTGAAGGATATTTCTGGTTTAATTTCCCTAGTACAATATTTAAAAGGCCAAGCGCACCTGATAGATCTCGCCTGATTCATTGAGTAGGTCTTGTCAAACTGGTCTTGTGGTGGATCAGGAAGAGGACCAGATGCTTTTCCTTTTGAATTGGTATAGTGCAAGATGGCAACCCCAGTTACTCTCTGCCATATGGTTTCATTAACAAATCTGGCACTTGCAACAATGTAATAATCGCTGCTTGCATTTTGATCCATGGTCACCAAAAACGAGTATGATTGTCCAACATGAATATCTAAGCTAGTATAATTTTGCTGTACAGTATATGATCCTTCTGTTTCTGCTAGAAGCAAGTTATGGTTCTTAATTCTGAAGTTCAAACTAGTTGATATTCCAACATTGCTCACACGAATCCTGTAAGTCTTGCCTGCGCAACATCATGATATTGCTTATTGAAGTGGACAGATAGGAAATAAAATTGATATAACTTTTTTTTCACATGGACAAGTCTGCAAATGCACTCATCGAATTTTCATTATTGCCATGCAGCAAAATACATTATATGAATGTCAACATACACATATTGCACAATCTTCAATAGATCCTTCTCTTTTACTCCGAACAGTTGAATTTTTTAAAGATAAAAAATGTAGAAGAGTAGTAGAGCCAGAACTTGTTGGAGTATATTTGCTCAAAAAACCAGAAAAAATAAAATAAAAGACTGCATGATGTATTTTAGTTAACAATATGCCTTAAGTACACAATTACTTGAAATAGAAACCTTCGAGGCTTCATTGATGACATTGAAGCAAAGAATCTGCTCATGAGTGAAATGTGCATTTAGCATAGAGTACCCTTTATTTCCAAGTGGCAAGCAATTAAGCTCTTAAATCTTTCTAATAGATATCGTTCCTTATCATATTCAACTCCTTCCATATTATGGGTAACTAGGTATTACTTGCATATAATTAGTGCTTGTGTTTCTTTAGAAGGTGGATTCTATGGGAGCCATTAAAAATATATGCATTCTGATCTTAAATTAGAATTATATACAAGAACCACTTCAGCAACCACATCAGCTCAAATCTCTGTCGTAGCAAAAGCACTTAGCTTATAATTGTAATTGCAGATCTTCCCAAAACACCTAGGACTAAAAAGCAGCAACATAGTGAAGACATAAACTCACATATACACGTGCAAAATTAAGTGCAGTTAAGAATAACGTCTCATATTACACACCTGGGTGGACTGTAATTGTTTCATAGTCAATGCCCTCAGGAACAAGACTATCATTATATCTATAAGGTCCTTTGCCATTGATTAGAACACCATCTGGCATCCCAAGATCTTTCCCAGCATTAAGGGTTTTCCTCAATGCCTAAGCATAAATTAAAAAGAACAGTCAGCACAAAAAATTTGAACACAGAACTTCCTGAACTCCAATAATATGTTAATACAGCAAGCACTTACCGTGTGATTCTGTGTGTACCAGTCACCAATTACAATTGCAATATCCCCATAAGGGGTGTCAAAAGGAATAGGAATAATAGGTCTATTATTAACAATAATGCTGCCAAAACCTCCTGATGCCCTCTGAAAATTGAGTGAGGGAAAGTAGAAGAAACTCCCAATCTGATCCTTCACCTGAAATTGGTAAGTCCAATTCCACTTTGGAGGGATGGGACAAGTTGTTCCAAGGACCCCATCTTGCCATGAACTCCTCCTTTGCTGTACACCAGACCTGACTCACCCAAAGCAAATCCAAATCTTTCTCAGCATTCAAAAAATTACAATCAATTTCTTACTGATTTCAAAGAACAAGCAAGAAATGTCCTACCAATGGATTAGGAGGCCTTCATCTAATTTATTTCTCACATTGACAACAACGTTGTTGTTAGTGGTCACATTAATGGTGGGACCTGGAAACTTGCCATTTACAGCAATTACCTGCACCATATATAGTATTCAATTCAAGAATCTTAAACCCTTACTACATAATTGATGTTCCTTTGTATCCCACCTCACCAACCAACTAAACTTCAACTGGTAAGCATAAAGTTCAACTTTTTAAACCACATTTTCTAGTAAAGTTCAAATCTTTAAACTACATGTCCTAGATCTGAAGCTCAAGATCCAAACTTTGAGAAATATAAAAGCCAACCCATAATCAGTAAATAAATTTTAAGCTGACCCACATCACCAAATGAGAAATAAATTAAAAGATTCTACACCAAAAGAGGGTAACAAATGCAGAATAAAGGAAATAGTTTATAAAAGCCGACCTGCTGGGGAACTCCAAGAGGAGAAGCAGTAATGTAGGAGACCACAAATTCATAGTTAACAAAAGGATCATCCGCTAAAGAGAAGCACAGCAACAAGCAAATGTTGATAAACAAGAGTGAGAAAAGGCTAGAAACAGCCATATGTAGTTCAGCACAAGTCTTTTTTCTTTGAAGTTAACAGCCAACTTTCTTCTTGCTTTTGCTGTGTTTACATAATCAGTTGGAGGAGAAGGGGAAAGAGGAAGAGAGTGCAATGAGTGTGAGTTGAAAAGAGTAGAGAGAAACGGCTCTATTTACTTTTGCATTTTGGTACAAGTGTTATCGTCTCTGCCTTTGCGGTAATGGCGTAGTTAAAATGGTTGGAGGGATTCTGGTTAAGCTTTTGTCGGTCTTAAGTGCCAAATGGGCCATGACTCATTAGTCAGTCGACTTTGAGCATGCGAGGGATACAGATTTTTCAACTTTCAAGTATACAAAATCAGAAGTGTGTTTGAACTTTGATGTGATACTTGTTGAGAGCCTATCAGCATAACATATTTATTAGGTATAATATTGTTTATTTTGAATATAAATTTTTTGAATTTTATTTTTAAATTTTACTCAAAAGAAATTTGTATCAACAAAGACATTGTCTATATTTATAAAACCACTTCTATTTCTAATTAATATGAAACATTTTATTCACACACCTAATAATTTTATGTAACAGAGAGTGATGATTTTCGTATGTATTTCTCGTATACAGACTTGGTAAGGTACATTATCACAGTGCTTTATTGATACATCGTACACAAAGCACATAAGAATCATTGTGCATGATGTCATACACAATTTTCGATGTATTGTTTGTGGTTGTGGACATCTATATATAATTTTATTTTTTTAAGTAAATTAATTATAACTATAACAACCATAAGTAGATCGTTAATAATTAATAACAGTAGATAAACAATTAACTATTACCATCAAAATTAGGAGATTCGAACTTTAGAACCTCAATTTTATCAAACTAGGCTTCATTAGTACCATACGAATGATTATAATTATTTCGTGACCTAAAGTCCTTAAGGAAAAAAATCATTTATAATCATGTAAATATTTTTACTAGAAGCATACAATGATCACTTAAGTTATAAAAGAGGCATAAATCGTCACCTAAAGTTTTAAAAGTTGCACTCTTTATCCAAAGTATATAAGACCACAGCATTTCTAATCCTCTTTACAAAAAAAAAAAAAAAAAGTTTCAATTTAATCAATATTTTGATTAATAAATTAATTGTTGTTAATATAATTTTGAAAATATGGTAAAATTGAAAAAAAAAAAAAAGGCCTATAAAAGGTGTAAAATTTTCACTTAAAAACATGAATAACCCCAAAATCAAGTATAACAAAAAAAAAAAAAAAAAGTAAAAACTAATACTTTTATTCAATACAAAATCAAAAGTATCAGAAACTATCTATGGTGTATAAAAGTTGAACAAATTTCCAAGACAAATCATAGAAATTATGGGAGAGAAAAACCTCTTTATCGTAATCCAATAAAATATTACAGCTCAAACCAACGCCTTCACTGCCATTTGGATGACAATTCTCTCCCGACAAAGATCATTAAATCTACCGAGATTGCTAGAAAATTTGAGCTTCTGGAAGGAGTTTTAAATGATTTGATTTTACAATACATCAAGTTGAATGTAATGGCATTTTTTTTTTCATTAAACAAATAAAATTAGTATAAAGTGCAAAGGTAAACTTAAGTCAATTTTAGCGAGTATTTATAATTCCCCCTCCCTCAAAAAAAAAAAAAAAAAAAACCAAAATATTGCATACAACCCACATGCCGCATTTCCGTCAATTTCATTAACGGACTATTAGTTTTGGAGGAAAAGCTCAACTTATAAAAGATTCGGATGACCATTTATGTTTCTTTAGGCATAGGGAGCGTGCGTGTGTGAGAGAGAGAGAGAGAGAGTAGATGGGTGTAGGTTGAGTGTGTGAGAGAGAAAAGGGCAGAGGTGGGGGTTTGACAGCCAATGACCAATACAAAATATCTCCATAAGTACACGCGTATTTCCTCTTATACTGATTACCAAATATACACGTTCTATCATTAGACTCAAGCGGGTTTGATTAAATTCAATATCTTTTTTTTTTAGATTTTAAAATTTTGAATCAGGATTAGCCACCGAGGTCAAATTTTGAATCCGAAGGGTTCAACTCGTTAAATTTATTAAATTAATTTTATTATCATTCGTATCATAACTATTTAACACAATTACGAACACCTGTATTGACATGAGTTGTGGATTATTGTATTTTATTTCTAATATCATCATATATATTTCATGACTTATAATTTATTTAGATAAAACTTAAGTGGTGATAGATTTTATTATTTGATGAGTGACATTTATTATATGAAACACAAGAAAAGCAAATCTTATTATATGAAATAGCTTGTGTTTGTTTTTATCTTTTCTAATAATAAAATAAGTTAATTAAATTAAATATCTCATATAAACAAATATTATGAATTAAAAGAAACAAACGTTAATCAAAATATTTGCTCTACCATATATGTATCGACTCGGTGTTTCAATTGGAACTAAAACAGTCAAAAAATCACACACCAAAATAAAAGTTCAGGATAATACTTTATTCTATTTTTGTGGGTCTAATTTTACTGACAAGACAAGTGAAATTTTTTACACATTTATACTGTTACACTCGAACCATTACTTACTTAACTTAAAAAAATATAATCTTACTTTGAGGTATCTAAAAAAATATGAAAATTAATTTTGGACAAAAGGAGTATCAAAATTTTGTCATCGGCATGAAGTATTACAGCACCTATTTAAAGGACAGATGCACCACGCATCATCTGTTTCACTCTAGGTATAAGGTATCTTTTTTTTTTAATATATATATATATATATATATATATTAATACATTTAAAGCTTGTGCCCCAACTAAGTATTAAAAAGAATGTCTACCCCCAAAACACGCTTTAAGTAAATTCGATCGTATAGTATTCACAGCGTATTTACACTCAAATCGGACATACGACTCATTTTGTTTTCCAACAACACATAAAGACCAATAAATTTTTACAATCTTATTAGATATTTTGAGAATTTAAATCACTATTAATTATATTTGTACTCTAAATATTTTTCATGAGCCGTGAGGTAGGTGTATAGTACTTGTCCCACCTAGATATGGATATGCCCCATTGTTCAATGATGTTTGCTCCCACTAAATCATAAATAACCCTCAAAATACACTACAAGCTTTTGAGTTTATTCACTGTTTTAGAAAAATAATGAATAGTAAAACATTTGTAATATTTTTTAAAGCATCAATATTATTTCATATTATAAAAATAGGCGTTTTATATATGTGCAACAATTTTGGGATCCGTCACATCTTGTAATGTGAGGTCACAAGTTCAAAGTCATTCTCTTCACTCGTTTCCCTTCCTTGGATTTGAGCTTTTCTCACTTCCCCTAATAAAAAAAAATTAGAATTTTGGAATTATTCATTAGTTTTTTAAATTAAGAATTTGGGTATTATTCATAATAATTTAGAAAAAATCGATAAAACCTTATTTATATAACAAAATTTATCATTAAAATTCATAATTAATTCGAAAATATATTAATACAAAATTTTGAATTATTTTATAAAAATAATGCATTTACGTGTGAAGATTGTCGATTGAAATTATATTATTTAGTAAACTTATACATAAGTACTAATTTTTTTTAAAATTAACTTAAAATAAAATAATTTTATTAAAATAAGAATAAAACTTTTTTGAAATAAATTATTATATTAATAAAAAATTGAGAAATTTTGTCATATTAATATTTATAAAAAATATATATTTGAGTTATTTTTAAAAAATCATAGGAATTTTTTTAATATATATTGCAACATTGCGCCTACGTATGAATTTATTTGTGAATCTTATTATATAAGTTTTAAATTATAGACATTAGTCATTGTTAAAGTGCCATCTTACTCCGAAAAGTTTCATAATTTTTATTAAGAAAATGTTACAACTATTATTTCCTGCAATAATCGTAATATCTCTCTCAATGATCGGAATAGCAGCCCTATGTAATTAATGTGGAAATTTAATTAATGTGGAAATTTAGACAGAAGATAAAAAATGACATATTTTATTCATTGATTAATATTATTTATATAACTTACAATATTTTTATGGGTTAATTTTATTTTACCTTCTTCTACCTTTATTAAGTATTATTTTACCTCATTATATTATCAATTGTCTCACTTTACCATCTTATACTGTCATTCTAGTTCACTTTAACCCCTTGTACTCTCATTGTCTCACTTTACGCCTTTGTATTTATGAAAAATTAACCAAATTATCCTTACCAATTATTTATAATAAAATTACTTTAAAAAAATTTAAAATTAATAGACTTGTATTTATATTTTAATTCTTTTTCAATTATTTAATTATACTTAACATTAAATTCATTTGAAATTTTATTATCCTTAAATTTTAATAGCTATTTTTTATAAATATAGTTCCTAATAAAGTTTTATATCATATGATATTTTTTATTAGCTAATATATTTTACTTATAAATTTTTAACTTGTCATAAATACAAAAATATATAACATATTTTTAATTTTTTTAATACATAAAATATTAATAATAAATTTCTCGTTGTTAATGGAATTATTAAAATTCCATAAAAACTATGTTAAATTCAAAAAAAATTATTTTTATGTATAATTTAGTACTATTAAATAAATTATAAATAGTCGAATTATAGTAATTTAGTAGATATTATCTTCTATTTAAAAAAATCATAGTCATTTTAGTATTTAATTTTATTACTATTACTTGATTATAATGATTATTTTAGAATTTAATATAGTTTCTATGAATTGATGATAATTCTATGATAATAAAAAAAATTATTACTAATATTTTATGTATTTAGTAAGATAATATTTAAAAATATTTTATATATTTTTTGAATTTCTTTTGAGTAGAAAATTCATAAGTAAAGTGTATTAGCTAATAAAAAATATTCTACTATATACTAAATTAATAGAAACTATGTTAAATTAAAAAATAATTACTAAAATGTAAGTACAATAATTTTTTTAATAAATTTAATGTCAAGTATTAATTAATCAAATTGAAAAAATTATTAGAATATATATATATATATACATATAAATTTATTAATTTTAGAATATTTTAAAGTAATTTTACTATAAATAATAGGTAAGGGTAATTTGATAAAAAAAATAGAGTACAGGGAGACAAAATGAGACAATGAGAGTAGAAGGGAGTAAAATAAGACAAAATGAAAGTATAAGGGGATAAAATGAGGCAGAATGAGAATACAATGAGGTAAAATAAGACAGAATGAGAATACAAGAGGGTAAAGTTATAATCAATGAGAGTAAAGAGGGGTAAAGTAGAATTAATTATATTTTTAAATTAAGTATAGAAGGTGTATTCAAATCTACATAAATCAATCAACATCGTCCTAACTAAAGTATGAAAGCAATCAAGGTTGAGTTAAATTAATCAAGATCATCCTAAATATGAAAAGAAAATCAAATCATCCTAGATATGGGAAGGAAATCAAGTTTCCTTATCATCCTTAATATTGGAAGGAAATCAAATCATTCTAAATATGGAAAGAAATCAAGTTTTCTTATCATGCCTCCGCAAGATAGAGCTCTGAGGGGAGGGTCCAATCTTAGTTTTCAAGAGAAGAAACTGACTGCGCAGAAAAGGTTTAGTGAAGTCATCTAGCAATTTATTAGTAGAACAAACATGAGCAACACGAAAAGCACCACCCTGAACTTATTCCTGAATAAAGTAATAATCCAGAGCTACATATCTCATGCGAGTGTGAAACACTAGATTGGAACACAAACTTGTAGCATCAACCTTATCACAATAGATGACTGGTTGTTGAGGAAGATACACATCAAGTTTTGTCAAGAGAGAAAAAATCCAGCGAAGCTCAGTAGCAACGGTAGTAACTAAGCAAAAATATTGTAGGCTACCAATAATAACTCGATACTCATATTAATTAGAAATAGCAGTCCCATGTGAAAGAATAGAAGAAGTCACAATTGGAGTAGCAACAAGCTTAGAATCAAAAATACGAGTGCGAATAAGAAGATCAGCAATATAACGGTTTTGGGATAAAAGGACCCTATGAGGATGGAGAGTATCCTCAATCCCAAGAAAATGGTGTAATGGACCAAGATCTTTCAGAGAGAATCGGTTGCCTATAAGTATGATAAAGTGTTGAACAACAGTAGCACTACTATTGGTAGTGATAATGTCATCAATATAGACCAATATATAGAGTAAATGACCACCAGTATAGAGGATGAGGAGAGACGTGTCACCATGAGAATTAATACAACCAGAGTCGAGAAGAAACTATTAGAGTTCATGATACCAATCAAGAGAGGTTGTTTAAGCCCATAAATGGCCTTGTGGAGTTTGTAGATATGACGAGGACGATCCAAATTAGAAAGGCCTTGCGGTTGAACCATTAAGACATCCTCATAAAGAGTACCTTGAAAAAAGGCATTATTGACATCAAGTTGGCGAAGAGATGCGCCACAGCTAAAGGCAAGGCTAAGAACAATGCGAACAGTGGTAGGTTTGACAACTAGATTGAACATGTCAATATAATCAATGCTAGAACGCTAATAAATTCCCTTAGAAACCAGATGAGCTTTATACCTATTAATAAAACCATCAGAGAGATGTTTAGTGTGGAAAATCCACTTGCAACCAACTAGTAGGGTGAGAAGAAATAAGTTCCCAAGTGTCGTTTTGAACTATAACAACATATTCCTCAGACATGGCTTGACACCACTTAGCATCTTTGATAGCTTGGGTAACAGAGGTAAGTTCAAGGGCACTGGGAGCTGGGAATTGGGCAATAAGGTTTATTTTTTGTATTGGGCTTAAAAATATTATTTTTAGATCAAATAATAATGGTACGAGGAGATATAGTAGGGGAATTGGAGGAAGACATAGGTGAAGAGGTGCTAGGTTGGTTAGGATCGTGGTTGGGGTTTGCAAGCATCGAGCGCATGGAGAAGGGATAGTGTAACCGCAACTCAGGGAAAGTGGGTCTGCAGCATGGGAGCCAATGCGGCGACTTGGGAAAGAAGGAGTCGTGGCAATTTGTTGGTGAGGAGCAGTAGGGGGCAGAGCAAATAGGTTAGCATTGGACAGAGAAATAACCAGCAAGGTCAACACAATGGGACACCAACTTAGTATCAGTAGATGGACAGGGAGTATGGATTGGAGAGATCCGAAGGAAAAGATGGACTCAACGAATTTGACATGGCTAGATATGTAAATCCGAGATGAGGTAGGATTGAGACAGAGATATGCACTTTGAGTGGGCGAGTACCCAAAAAAGACACACGGAGAGAAGCAAGGGGCAAGTTTATATGGAGAGTAAGGCCAGAGCCAAGGATAACACAGACATTTAAAGCTATAGAGCTTAGAGTAATTGGAGACTCTCCAAAGAGTGTGGAGTATGGGGATATAAAGTTAAGAGTAGGTATGAAAAGACAATTGATGAGATACACAACGATGGAGAAGGCAAAGGACCAATATGATAAGGGCATACACGTATGAGATAGAAAAGATATACCAGTTTCAACAATATGTCAATGTTGTTGTTTATAGTACCCATTGTGTTCAGAAGTGTGTGGAGAAGAAGTAAAATGAGAGATCCAAGTGGAAGTAAGGAAAGAAGAAAGTGTTTGATATTCTCTTTATTATCATAGTAAAGAGTGATTATTTTGTACTAAAAAAATTTCAACGAGAGATTTAAAGCGCGAAAACACATAAGCAACATGGGATTTGCACTTCAGTGGTTACAACCAAATATATTTCTTAAAATGATCCACAAAAATAACATAATATTTGAATTCATCAACAGAAGTGATAGGTGACGCCCATGCATCCGCGAAAATAATTTCAAAGGGATAGGTAGAAGTAAGAGAGGAAATAGAAAACGGAAACTTGCGACTCTTATTATAATAACAAGAGTTACAGTGGAAGTCTAATAGATTTGATAACTCTAGATGAAAGTTATGAATAATATGTTTAAGAATAGATGATGGCGGATGACTTAGATGATGATGTCACTCAGACGAAATGGTCTTGACATTAGAAAAGGCAATGAGAGAGGAAGATTTGCAGGAGATGCCGGCCATTCATACATGCCATCCTTGGTTTGACCCTATAAAAGAGTTGCTTGTGCAAAGATCATTCACAAGAAATGAAGTAGGAAAGAATTTAATGGAGGTGTCATTTGTCTTACAGAATTGAGATATGGAAATAAGGTTTTCTTCACAGTAGTTGTATACATAGAAAATTTGCAGCCAATTATACATTGGCATATTTTATATATTTTAATTTATTAATTATATATTTTAATTTATTTTTAGAATTATCATTGAATTTCAAGATTAAATAAGATATTTAATTGATAAAGAAATTAAAAAATACCATGTGTCAAATTATAAATTTTTAGCAATAAAGATCGTATCTTGCAAATTATGAAAAAGTAAATATAATATTTTGATAATTCAAATCATATTTTATAATTAAGGATGTAAGTGTCCATCAAATCATGAATAACCAATCAAATCCTCCCAAACTTATCAAGTAAAAATGGTGAGAGCCCTTATCCTACAAGTATAAATAGAGATCATCCCCAATAAGTTAAACACAAGTTGAAAAGAAGAAGAAGTTCAAACAAGAAAAGTGTTGGATGACGTTCTCTCAATCAAAGTTCATCAAATTCAAGGAGATGCATAGTATTCAAGATGAAAATTAAGACGTTTTATCGTGGAGCTCATCAAATTATGACATTTAATTTAAGATTAAGGTGCTAAACTTTCAAATTAATGTTATCAAATGACAAATCAAATTTAAAGTAGATCAAGTCTTCAATTTCACATTCAAAATTTCAAATCCCAAAAATTCTTAGTTTTGAAGAGAAGAATCAGATGATCAATGGAGATTGTATCTATATATTTTCATAAAAACTTTCAATTTGTAATAGTTTTCTTATCTTGTAAATTTTGTAGATAATAAAATTTGTATTACAAATTTCTGGCATGCTCAGTGGGACAATTTCGACCTCTCATCTCTTTTTTTTTGGAAATCAAGTTTAAAGTTCAAATAACCACTGAAACTTCACAAATATCAAAACACAAGAATGAGATGGCAAAAGAAGATGGTATTTTAGCTCTGAATCATGAAGCCGCCACTCCAAATTTCATTTAAAGAGGGCAAATAAAGTCAATGATCCATATCTTTGCTCAAAATACAATTCAAATGGGGCAATGAAGGCGGTGTTCCATGTCTTTACTCAAAATTTCATTTAAAGGGAACAACGAAGGCGGTGTTCCATGTCTTTAGTCAAATTCCATCTAAATGAGGCAAATCAAGACGACATTCCATGTCTTCATTCAAATTCATTTCAAATGAGGCAAAACACGAAGCTGAAGTTGTTGAAAGCCAATTCCTAAAAAAATGAAAACAAATAAGTGGATTCATCTTCTACTTTTCAATACTCCTAGATATGAGCATAAATTATCTAAAATTTTCAAATTAAATTCTACTTAAATACTCATAGATACGAGCATAAACTATCTAAATTTCAAAGCAGAATTTCAAATCAAATCTTGCTCAATTGCTCCTAGATATGAGCATATACTATCTAGAATTTTCAAATCAAATTCTGTTAAAATGCTCCTTGATAAGAGCATAAACTACCAATAATGCTCTTAGATATGAGTATAAACTATTTAAAATTTTTAAATTAAAATCTTTTCAAGTGCTCCTTGATACGAGCCTAAACTGTCTATTCCTTGAAAATAGCATAAATTGTTAGTAATACTGCTTGGCATAGGTATAAAATATCAGTAAGTTCAAATAAATTCAAAAGCTTCTTGATATGAGCATAAAAAGTCTATAAATGAAATCAAATGAAATACTCATTGACAAGAGTATAAAAGATCTGGAAGTCAAAATTCAAATAAAGACTTATAGATACAAGTATAAACTATCTAACAAATTGAAATTCAAATTAAAGACTCCTTGATGCGAATGCAAACTATCTATAAATTTTCAGATTCAAATTGAGAAGACTATTTGATACGTTTATAAGCTATTTATAAATTCCAAAATCAAATTAAGAAGACTTCTTGATATGATTATAAACTATCAAATATATTAAAATTTAAATTAAAGACTCTTTAATACGATTATAAACTATTTAACAAATACAATTTTAAGACTCCTTAATACGAGTATAAACTATCTGCAAATTTTAAATTCAAATAAAAACTCTTTGATACGAGTATAAATTATCTATAAATTCTAAATAATTCAAGTCAAGAACTTTTTGATATGAGGATAAACTATTTACAAATTCAAATCATCTTAACAGAAGAGTTTCTTGATATGATGATAAACTGGCTATAAGTCCAAATCAATTCAAAATAAAGAAATCCTTGATATAAGTTTAAATTATCTCTATGTTTCAAGTAAATCTTGGTTAGTAGATCCTCTCGATGAAAGATTTCATGACTTATTTACTTTTCACATCTGTTGGAACAAATGCACGTGAATAAGTTTCGAGGGGGTAATTGTAGACATGGAAAATTTGCAACCAATTATGTATTGACATATGTAATATATTTTACTTTGTCAATTTCATATTTTTATTTATTTTTAGATTATCATTGAATTTCAATATTAAATAAAAAAACTTCCAAGAAACTTCCTTCATAATTATATTTATATTTTTATAAATATCTAAAAATGTGTAACAATTTCTAATAATAACTATAAATATAAGAAGACTTTGTGTTTGCTTATTTAAAGATTATTTTTAATCTAATATGTTGAATACATTTAATTAAATTAATGCATAACAATAAATTTATTTTTTGTTTGGTTAATTTAATGATTAGTGGATTAAATTCATATTACATTGATTAAATCGGTAAAATATAATTAATTTTAAATTGATTAAAATATATATTCATTGAATTGTAAATACACTTGGATTAAATCATTAGCAAAATACAGTGAATTTTTAGTTGATTAAATGTATATTTCTTGTATTGTAAATATATTAGGATTAATTCATATTCAAATGATTAGATTGGTAAGGTATAATAAATTTTTAATTAATTAAATAATACATTCATTGAATTGTAAATATATTTCATAAATTAATAAATTATTAATTTATCGATTAATTAATACTTTTTTTAATGAATAAATTTTATGATCTAAGGCTATTTTAATTTATAGAGGTTTTACTATAACTTCTACAAAAGGAAGAGAAAAAGAATTGTAGATATCAACATCTAATTGATTGTCATATTGATAGACCTAAAACAAAAGTTAATCCCTCTTAAAAATATTGTAGTAGTATATACAACTATAGATACAAAATAATTTGTTCATATCCAAACAAGCAAAGGTTAATTCTCCTATCTATTGCCTTAAATGCAATGAACAAATAATCACCAAATATGACATGTTAATATTCTTCCCATTAAATTAAAATAAATTTCCATAAACATGCCTTTTATTTTAGGATTTAATAATCACGTGGCGATTCATAATCAGACTTTATTCAAATGGAAAGTCTTTGAATAGAATCTAAAGCTCGAACAAATTTAATTTCTTTTTTCTTTATAAGATGTAACATATGAAAGAGTGGAAGAAATGAGTATAAAATTGATTTTTTTCTTTCTATTTTGTACACAAAGTCAATTTGACATCTTTGACCTACGAGAGAATATTTAATTTCCATTTCTTTAGATTTAAATATAAGAGTATAAAGAACACTTTCACACAAAAATGCTTCTATTAAGAGCATAGAACAAAGATTTAGGGACAAATTAAAATGAAATGGAGATTGCAGATATCCTTTATGAAATAAATTGGTAATAAATGAGAAACAATTATCTTCCATATTTTTAGAGACCTAATAAAATTTTCTCGAGAATTATGACTGACATTATGTGCTATATTTTATACTATATTTGCTCAATTTTAATTAAGCATTACAACACATTTGCTAACGATCCTTTACTCCAACCAAATAGTCTAAGAAATTAGCAACCCGGTTAACGACTACCATTGTAGTTAATGGTCCTATATATGCACATTTTTGCACCTTTTAAATTAAAAAAAAGAAAGATAATAAATGCAGTCTTATTGAACAGGATTTTATGATCACCCCCATGTAAGTTTTTTTTTTAGTAAAGCAATATTAATTGTATCTTATCACCAATGATACCTTGAACGAAATTCCGAAGTACCATAAATCCAAGTAACCCTAACCAAAACCCCAGTTAGTTACTTAACTTGAGAATCTCCTTGATAAAATTATTGTACTTAATAAAGGATGAAATGGTCAATACATCAAATTACATTGTGAAGCATCTAACTCGAATTAGTTGTGTTGATCATTGTCACCTACACGTGATAATATGTGCTGGCCCGCCAGAAGCCTGGAAATGAACCACTCATACCAACTCATAGTTTACCAAACTTCTTGTAGTACAGACATAACATTTTATTTAACTAATTTCTCCCCCAACCACAAACACCCCATCCCCCCCCCCCCCCCCACCCCACACACACACACCCACAAAAAAAAAATCTACATTTAACTAAAATGTGCAAGAATACATAATCTCTAGAAATTACTGAGTAAAAATGACAACTAAGCATTATCACATATGGCTAGAGTAGCAGATAGATGTGTTGTACCTTTTAACACGCACATATATATGTATATATGTACATATAAATGCTACATATCACTACCTTTGTCATCACCAGCATTTCACTTTTTCGTTGTCAGATTATGTGGTATATGCCACAGTGGATGTGTGTGGCCCACAATCAACAAAATTAAATTATATGTTTAATTCCATTTATTTACTTATAAATTGAATTATTTCCATATTATTCGCCTCATATTTTACCCTATTTACAATCGAATCAAATGTTTGCTTGATTATAATTTTTTGTTCTAGGTAGAATTCATTAGTATCATCCACCCACAAAAGATATTGCCCCAAACAAAGGCCATCCTACTATTGCCAATGGAGAAGTCTACTTCCCTTTAGGAAAAACCCGAGTATTATAGGGTTTGCAGCAACAAACAAATTTACCAGCTTTGGAATCCATAAGTGAGTAAGGAAGAAAAATCAAGACTTTTAATTTGGAAATAAATCAAATTTGACAGGCTTTGGGATGTGAAGAAGGAAAAGAAATGAGAGCTTTAAATTGGGAAGAAAATCCTAGATTTCAAGTGGAAATAAATGGAAGATTTATTGAAAGAAAACAAACAAACCAAAAAAAAAAAAAAAAACCCATAAATTAAAAAAATAAAATGATGAGATTTATATTGACTTGGACAGCCACACAGGAGGTGAAGAAGTGGTAATGCAAGAAGGGGTGATATATCATTTATAGTATCACTCTTAAACATTTATTATTGTATATTAGATGTGTATTTTATCATACATTCACACATATACACATGGATGAATATGTGTTTATATGTGAATATAATGTGAGATGCCATCAGAACTTTTTTTTCAAATTTTCAATCAAGTATCGATTAGGTTTCGATGATAGTTTGAAAGTCCACACAAACTCTGCCACGAGGGCGATATTCATAATACATATTATATGTATCTATATATGTATGTTATGTATGTATGCACAGAGGCGGAGCCAGGATTTCAGTCTTGGGGTGGCGAGATTTGAAAATAAAAAAAATAATATTAATTATTTTTTTCACCTATAAAAATATTTTTTATTATAATTTTTTTATTAACTAATTATTAAAAAATAAATACAACTATAAATAAAAATATAATATTTATACATAAATTTCTCATACATATTATATATGCATAAGTATTCGAAAAAAAAAAACTTTTAAATAAAAATAAAAAGCAATTCTAATTCAATCTAACACAAAACAAAAACTAATTTATAAAATTAGAAAATATAATTGGGATATTAGAGTAATTCTTACAATTTCATTACAATCTTATGAATCATTATTAAGTGTTCAAAATTATCTTATTATTGTGAAAAAAGAAAAATATTTTTCAAATCAAATATAGTTTATATAAGTAGCTATACATTTATAAAAGATTATTTGATGAAAAATTTTCAACAAAAAAATTAATTTTAATGTTCTAATTGTGATGTTGTTAAATCATATTTCAAATCGTAACAAAAAAAAAAAAGAATCTAATTCTTATTAGACCAAATAAAATTGAAAAGTAAATGAAATGCAAAGTATTAGATAAAGGAAACTCAATAAAATAAATAAATTATATAAATGTGAATGAAAAAATATTATAAGAAACTAATGAATTAAAAATATATCAATAAAGTGATGAAGTTTTTAATTATTTTTATTGGAAAGAGAACTATTGTTTAAATAAAAATAATTTTTAACGATATAAAAATTTATAATAATGTGTCAAAAATGGATTTGTCAATCAATCTTACTTTCAAAAACTATGGTAAACATTTGAACATTATTTAATAATCATTACCCAAATGAAATGTATTATGAAAACATCAAATAAGTTAAAAACTAACAAATAAATATAAAAAAATAACAATAATGAGTATTTTTTTTACTAATATAAACTATATTTGTAGAGAGAAAATCATAACAAAATTTTAATAATACAAATACCTTTTAAAACTTTCTATTAATAATAATCACCTAAAATTTCGAAAAAATAAAATTTTAAATAATTTAGAATATCTTTAAATTTACATATTCAAATAAGATCGTAAAAATTTGAGGGAGCAATTGAGATAATTTCATAATTTAAAGGTGAGCAAAATTTTTAGTTTTATTAAATTTTGTAAAAAAAAAACTATATATATATTTTTAAAAATTGAGGGAGGCGACTGCACCTAGCCGCGCCCCCATATTATATCTGCATAAGTATTCGAAAAAAAAAATACTTTTAAATAAAAATGAGAATCAATTCTAATTCAATCTAATACAAAACAAAAACTAACTTATAAAATTAAAAAATATAATTCGGATATTAGAGTAATTCTCACAATTTCATTACAATCTTATGAATCATTATTAAGTGTTCAAAATTATCTTATTATTGTGAAAAAAGAAAAATATTTTTCAAATAAAATATAGTTTATATAAGTAGCTATACATTAATAAAAGATTATTTGATGAAAAGTTTTCAACAAAAAAATTAATTTTAATATTTTAATTATGATGTTGTCAAATCGTATTTCAAATCGTAACAAAAAATAAAATGAGAATCTAATTTTTATTAGACCAAACAAAATTGAAAAGTAAATGAAATGTAAAGTATTAGATAAAGGAAACTCAATAAAATAAATAAATTATATAAATATGAATGAAAAAATATTATAAGAAAATAATGAATTAAAAATATATTAATAAAGTGATGAAATTCTTAATTATTTTTATTGGAAAGAGAACTATTGTTTAAATAAAAATAATTTTTAACGTTATAAAAATTTATAATAATGTGTCAAAAATGGATTTGTCAATCAAGCTTACTTTTAAAAACTATTGTAAATATTTGAACATTATTTAATAATCATTACCCAAATGAAATGTATTATGAAAACATCAAATAAGTTAAAAATTAACAAATAAATATAAAAAAATAACAATAATGAATATTTTTTTGACTAATATAAACTATATTTGTAGAGACAAAATCATAATAAATTTTAATAATACAAATACCTTTTAAAACTTTCTATTAATAATAATCACCTAAAATTTCAAAAAAATAAAATTTCAAATAATTTAGAATATCTTTAAATTTTCATATTCAAATAAGATTATAAAAATTTGAGGGAGCAATTGAGATAATTTTATAATTTAAAGGGGGGTAAATTTTTTAATTTTATTAAATTTTGTAAAAAAAAAACTATATATATATATATATTTTAAAAATTGAGCCCCCCCCCGGCCTCTGTGCATGCATGCATGTATATATATCAGAGAAAGAGAATGGTTAACGGTTTCTTGTGACTAAAAAATGACAAAGATTAGTTGTCTTTTTCTCTAAAATGCGTTAACCAGAGAATTAATTATTCACTTGACCATCTGTCAAGTGTCAAACACTAAAAAATATCACAAAGAGGAAATGTTTGCCCATAAATCCAGTGGTGATTATTTTATTAGATCCAGCAAATTATTGATTTCTTAGAAAATAATACTAATGCAGTAGGACAAACAATTAATAGTTTATTATTTGTAGGCAGACCATCCATAAAAGCAAAATCTGGCTGAATAATTGGCTTCAGAAGTACTACATTATGTTTAACTTGATCATTATTTTAAGCCACTGTCAAACAATTCATTGTTCTGATATGAGTAATTGACTGCGTTGATAATTTAATTTTTTTTTGCATAAACAGCAAGGAGCTCCTTGTTTATACTTTCAGATTTATTTATTTGTTTATTTATTTTTATTACTAAAAATCTACAAATAATTTATTTTAATCATTTTCATTAAAAATATCATTTATTTTTATTTTCAAAGCTCTTCAATAAAAGCTAGAAATTAAAAATGCCTCTTTCAAAATGTGATTTCGGGATTGTAATTCATTTTTTGTCAAAATCGGGCACACATCATTAATTTTTGATATGATGTTTTATTTTTTAATTGAGTAATAATTTCTCTTTTCAGTAATAGAAAATTATAGATATATCAAGTGTAATGAGATTTATAATAAATTAAATAATAATTTTCTTATGCTAACATTATCGAATTGATGGGACATACAAAATATAATGAGAACTCATAAGCTATCACTCTTATATTAAAATATTATCCTCACATAAAAATTATTTAATTAAAAATAAGTTCAAAAAATTATTTCTTTTCTCAAATGGAAACACGTAAGCCAAATGTCTTTTCATTTTCAATTCTATAAAATCAATATTTTTATAAAATTAAATCAATCATATTTTCATGCAAAAATCGGTGAAATATTTTTACCTCTAAAAATTATAGAAATAAAATATCTTGAGAACGCCCTTTATAAAACATAAATAAATGAATTGGTATCCCTGATTGCACCCAAAGATAAACATGAACTTCTCCAATAATTTGGTTAATTTTTTTTTACAAAATAAGGATAATTGTGTCGTAGTTGAATCTATTATATGAGAGTCCAGCTTGCAGAAGGGTATAACCATTTTCAAAAAGCTTAAAGGAGTAGGAATGTGATTGAAAGTACAAGATAATATGCCAATTCCAGAAATCCAGAACAAGTTTAGTATCATACCATCACAATTAGCATTACAAAAGAATTACAGTTTTCTGAACAGGAGGAAATCTTCATTAATTTTGTGTATATGAAAAATATTTTTGTTTTCTTGAGAAGGTGCATAGAGTTGTGTAAGCTTATTAAGTGTAATCAGAGATCGAGCAACGGGAAGTTGGACCAGGCAGCCGCCCTTCAAGTGGGCATATTCTCAATTTTATATATGATACTAATTAAATGAGATTTAAAATTTATTTCTCCTTCGAATTAGTAAATTGTCTTCCCATATGAATTAAAACATCTCCGAGACTAGAAATCCTAGCTCCGTGTGTAATGACCTGTTAATTAAGTTGGAACAAGACTGAAAAAGACAAAGAGACTCCATTGAGAAATGCATATCCGAAGTCCAGACAATCTTATCCAACAATAACAAATTCAAGAAGTCGCTGAATTACCTAGAAAGCATATACATGAAATGCTGCATGTGTGTTGATGAACATGAAAAGACAATTATCAATTCACTTTGAATATATTCAGGAACCAAATTGAATATAAATCGCTATCAACAATCAATGATAGCACAACAGGGAGGAAAATACACGAATGAAACTGAACATAAATCGCCATCTGCTATCAATAATACAACAGGGACAAAGAATGTGGGATACATCTTCAAACTATAAAAAGGGCCTGGTCAAGATCTGACATTCCTGCAGCATCAGAGGCAGGGGCTTATGAGTGTGCATAAGCAGAACTCATTTGCCATATCTGTAGTGATGCAGTGATGCCTACATCAGTAGCATTGTTGAACAGGAAGATCTGTGCATCTTCATAGACTGCTTTCGTTGGATATATACGTGATGTAATGCACGTCCTTCCGCCTTGAGCAAAGCTCTCGACTATTGAGTGATCCACCTGCATTGAAGGCAGAGTTTAAATTTTTCTGGGATTTGTTTCCAATGTGGAATTTCGATCAAGAAAATCACAACGGAATTTAACTTACTAGTATTCTCATGGATAGTTTTTCGCCTTTCAGTACTGGCACTGTGCTGCCATAGATTGCTTTGTCCACATCAGTTGCTTCAGATGACCTACAATGCAGAGCATTTAATGGTGGAATTAATCGGTATAAATAATTGAAACTGATATGTTATAGACTATAAGTTTCACCTTGAGTGATCAGCACAGAAGAATGTCTTGAAATTTCCTGGTGTGTCCTTGGAAATATAGAAGTAAACTGGAGTTTGCTCGGTTAGGCCCTTGTCCGTGTGAAGCAATAGACCGAAAGGTCCCAATGCCCCTCTCTCAGCAGCACCGCCACTTGTGGTGCAACCGTAGGTCGTATTGGCGCCATTTATTCTCTCCAGTGCCTCTTGATTTATTTCAAATTCAGCCACGATATCTAGCTGCAAAATTGTAAGGATCAATGTAGAAGCATATTAAGAACCTACCATATGATATACATTTTATCGAACTTGCACAGACTTAAACCTATAAGGTGCAAACCTGAAAAGCAGAGCCCACATCGAGGGACACGACTGAACCTGCTTTAGCCTCCACCTTGTCGAAAACCATCTTGCTCAGTCTCAATCTCTCTACCTCTTCCACCGGCCATTGTAGGATGTTGCTACCAGTTTTCTTGTCCAATAATATTGTCCTTGGAATAGCCTATTTACCAAAACATAACCTTCATGAATAAAAATGCTGATATATAGCGTCACAAATGATGATGCATGACTAAACGTAAGTCTGAATAGTGAAATATCCAATGCATAATACAAAATATATAATATGGTTAATTACACTTACTTCTCATTCGAAATAACTAATTACCAACTCCTTCCCTCCCTCTTTTATAATCACAAAACCACCCCTCCAAGTAAAGTCAAATGCAGTTTGAAATTGGATATGGTAGTGATAATCAACACTGGTAATATTGATGAAGATGATGCACATGACAATAACTCTAGATACCTGAACTGATGCCCAACCCTTTTGTATATCAGTCTTTTCACTGTCTGTCTCTTTGATCCATCCCCACAAGACTCTCCTCTTCTTTTCTTGATCATAAAATGTCTTCGATGCATAGAAAGTTCCATAATCGTATCTCAATCCAATGCCAACATCTATGCTGGGATCATCAGGGGTCCATTTTCCATTATCACTATCATAAGTTCCAAGAGCATAGTAGTCATTTCTATCATCATCAAGGCTAGTCTTGACAGCATGTTTCACTCCTGGACCATTCTCTGATGTGTCTAACCCATTTTCCTCAATCTTGGAAACCGGGTAGAAATCCACACACTCCCACATACCCGTACCCGGGACAGCATGGAGCAACCCATCAAGAGGTTCAAAGGTCTTAAAGTCCTTGGTGTCATAGACCAATGAAATGCCTGTCTTGTTAACCTTGGAACCAATGGTGAATCGCCACTTGCCTTCGGGAGTCAACCAGGCGGTGGTGGGGTCACGGAAGTCTTTGGGCCCGATGCCCGGTGGCGGGACCAATACCGGGTTACCTGAATATTTGACCCAATCGACGAGGAGGGGATCCGATGGATCAGCAGGGTATGCAAGATTTTGGACCTGCACTGACTCATTGGTTGATCCTGTGTAGAGCATGACAAGTTGGCCATCCTCAAGAATCGTGGCTGAGCCGGTCCATACACCGTTGATATCGTACCAATGGTCGGGGACCATGGCGATGGGGAGGTGGCGCCAGTGGATCAGGTCTCTTGAAACTGCATGGCCCCAAACAATGTTGCCCCATATTGCACCATATGGGTTGTACTGGTAGAAGAAATGGTACCATCCCTTGTATAGCACTGGGCCTATAGTGTAGTATTTCAAATATGAAATATGAGTTAGGTGTTAATGCTTAGAAATCTTAAGATAAAAAATATGAATAATTTTGTAGTCTGTGTACATCTATAAGTTTATTAAAAAAATAAATCAGTAGCGATAAAAATATGCATAAGTTATTACCAAGAATAATAGTGACACAAAAATATTGATAACTTAGTGACAAACTAAATTACAAAGTCATTTTTGACAATTTTGTTGCTTACATATATCACTAATTCTTATAAAATAACTATATAAATACAATATTTATTACATTTAACTTGTCAAAAATTATTATATGAAAATTATTATCACTAAGCTTAGTGACATTTTTTTAATAATTTATGTGGCAGTGTATTATGGGGTAAAAAGACGTTTATTATTATATTGACCAATGGAAAAGGAAACCGCAACACGTGATTGATTTGAGTGGGGCTACCAGATACAATTTTTCCAAGTTTAAAATCCTAGGCAGACATTAGCCAGTAGCAGCTGCATTTTGGAAATGGCCAATCATATCGTTTGTCTAAATTCAAACCCCTTAAGCTTCTTGCCCTTAATTCAAGCCCTCTTTCACTTCTCCACCTCCATCCCACCAATACAAAAAATAAAAGAAAAGGAGACAAAATAGAAGAAAAAATAATTTGTCCAATGCTATAGAGCAAACATGTCATTTCCGAACAATTTTTTTTTTTAATTTCACTTTAAAATGTATTTATTTTACTAATTTTTAAAACATATTACTTATTTTTATTACACTTGTTCAGGCTTTCTAACATTTCATAATATAAAATAAATATATTTTCATTTTCAAATTTATATAATTAATATAGAAAATTAATACATATATATGTATATATTTATTTTTATATAAAATTTTAATAAAAATATTTTAAATATAAAAAAATAAGTTTAAAAATAAAAACATGCGGATACATAGTATTTGACTAGTATTACAGATTTTGCATCAAATCCAATGAGCAATATAATATAAAAAAGGAAGGGAACAGAATCAATGGACTTACCATTAGGATCTGAAATCAGAGCCCGATTCCCCAATCAAACAATCCCCGCCGAGAAATCCGAAACACCACCAAAACAAACCAAAGAAACATTCATTAGACTCCAACTTTTGGACTAAAATTTTCCAGACTTACAATTTTAACAGCGAACTATGTCATAAAAGGTAACAAATTAACGTTAAAAAAATTCCTTAAAAGAAAAAAGAACAGAAAGACAAAGAAATATAGAAATAAAACTCACCATTCATCCAATTCTTTCTTGGCTGGAAATGAAATGCAGTTCTCTGCCAAGCCAACAATTTGGTGCTCCATGAATATGCAGGCGCTCCCAACAACGGACCAAACGACTTCGAAGACACTCCTTCCGCCACCCCACGATTCGCCGGGATCATCTTCTCCGGCCGCCGTGTCTCCACCGGCCGGGAAGCCATTTCATTAGGTTTATTGCCATTTGTGACCAATGCCACCACCACAAATAAGCCGACGCCCAACAGCCCTGCCATCAACAGGAGGACCAAGGAGGAAGGCCGGCGCCGGCGCCGCCTATGCGGAGCTTCAGCGACGGAGGTGGTGGCGGAGTCGAGCAAGGGGCATAGGGAGATGGGTTGGAATTAATGGATGGCTCATCGGGATAGGAGAATGCATGGGATGGGTCTTGGAAAGCCATTTTTTGCATGGTGGTTTCTTTGGTTGATGGACTAAAAACACTTTGACGAAAGATGAGCCATTTTATAGGAGGAAAATATATGTGAGATAGAGAGAGAAAGAGGAGAGAGAATGGAGGGGATTAATTTTTTTGAAATCATTGGATTTTTTTGAGAAATTTTCATTTGAGTGGCTGGTTTACTTGCATGCTTGGAAGTGGATTTTACCTTTTTGGTCAATTGCTATTTGACTCTTTTAGAAGTCAATAAGTTGAAATTATTTTCTTCGTTTTTTGGTCATTTTGGGTAAAAATAAATTTACAGGAGTCTTTATATAATATTTTTTTAAATCAATTCGATAAAATTGTCAACCATTACATCAATCACACGTCAGGATATTAAAGTTTCATTAAATACAAATTCTACAAAATTATTATTAAAATAGTTTAATTTTTACCTTTTAATTTAATATTTCATCTTATATTAATATAAATTTGGCATGAATTTAGGCAAGATCTCGTTAGCAAAGTTTATTTTAAGAGTGGCAAGAAACTAAAAAAGATTAATCGCGATATGTATGTAGGTAATAAATTTCAGAATTTCATTTAAACTTATTTTGAACTTTTGAGTTTACAGTAAATATTTTTTTAATTATTGAAAAATATGACTTCTGATTGATAGTACTATATTATTTCACATCATCCAATATCTCAAGCTACGCTTATCAATTAGTTACTTCATTTAATATTCTTTCTTTTCACCGATCCTTGGTAATTAACTCTAATATTTTTCCGCCGACTGAAAGGTAACAAGTAAATACATAGAATGAGGCACATTCAGATGGATCTACTGACATATTTTTGAGATTTTTTACAAGATTTAAATTGATGGGAATCAATGTTATGGTGGCAGTCACAATTTTTAATTTTGAAAGACCAAATATATATTTTGGAAGGGGAATAAAATTTTGAATGCTATGTAATTATATATACAGAAAAAGTGACGGGAGCGATTGTCCATTCCAGCTGCCTACTAGCTCAGTCTTTCATGTGAGGATCTAATCTTCATCTTGTTGCATCTAAGTTGGAAACTTTGAATTAATTATGACTTGTTAATTAATTAAACACTTTTGCCAGAAATTTAAGAATTTCTGTCTGTAATAATTTCCATCATGAACAAACAGATAATTGGACATTTTTATATTATCAAAAATAGAGATCTAACCAGCTGCTTGCATGGGATAAATCAGAAAGCATGTGCAGGGCCACATGCAATGAATAACAAGACCTTTTTGGCCAAGATTTGGAAACGCTACTTTTTGTCTTAATGGCTTTTTACAGAATTCAATTATGAAAAATACAAATAAAGGTTACATAGGTAAATTAAAATAATCCTATGATGCTTCATGTTTTCTCTAAACTTGGTCGAGGACTACACAAACATGTCCACATGCACATTTCATAAGCTTCCACATGTACTCTCTGTCTCTCTGTCTCTCTCTCTCTGTGTGTGTTTCTTTCTTGTGATTTTGGGTTAGGGGTGGGGGTGTGTTTTTTGCAAAAAATATGTATGAAGACTGTGTGCTAATTTGTTTTATTTTCTTCATCCTTATCTTTTATTTCTATAAATGTAATATGTTGTACAGCTGGAAAGGTTTCTTATGGTTAATCTGCATGGAGAAAAGACATCTATTTGAATTAAATTTTATCAACACTTTGTAATACGATTGGACATTGAATTTCAGTAAAAAAAAGAAAAGGAAAGAACAACTATAAAAGAAATAAAGTAAGTTATATCAATCAGGAAATTAATTTTTATTAAATTTTCTTGCTAAAATTATTGGTACAAACACAGCTTGATGATTTTGTTTAGGAGAACTAGGAAATATTCATGCCACGTCTAATGTATTGTTTATGGGGGCTTTGATGATAGATAAATATTTCATGTCATAATATCTGGTGTATTATCTATCGGGTATAGCATATGAGGAACTTTGAATGTTTATTTTTCTTTTCCTTGTTTTTGGGGGAAGTTAGCATAGCAACAAATTAACAATTCAAAAATAATTTAATAATTTTTATTCAAGTATTATTTAGGATAGTTTGAATTTTTTTTTAATAAAACATCGTTTACATAACAATATTTATTTTTAAAAGTCATGATTAATTCATAAATATATCGATAAAAAATACTTAATTATTTTATAAAAAAATACATTTATGTGTGAAGATTAGCAAGAAGAATTATATTCTCAAGTAAAATGATATATATGCATTGAAAAAATTAAAAAAACAACAACTTACTATAATGTAATTTTATTAATTAGGAATAAAAATAAATCGCTTTATTAATAAAAAAATTCTAGAAATTTTTGTCATGTTATTATTTAAAAAAAATATATGCAGAATTTTACCATCCTATGAAAATATTATGTTCTATTCGATTTATTTTCAAATATTGAAAGAATTTTCCTCCAAAGTTTGTCAATGTGGAAGTTAGTGCAGAGATTATTAACGTGGCATTTAGTTAGTAAAGGCAGAAAGTTAAATCCGTGGATTCAATGGCAATAATCGTATTACTATCTAAACTAGCAGGACAATGGGATTTAATTAACTAACAATTATTGGATTTATCAGTTACTAGAAACAACAAAAAGGAATCAATTTTTCCGCCCTCTTCCGGAGCAAAACATATTAAATTCGATGAAATTAGACATAAAATTGTCTTTCCTTAACCGCACACCTAACCCAAGTTAAATTACATTATTTAGGCTTAAGTATCTTCTAATAAAAGAAAGTCAATAATTATCCCTGAACTCTATTGAAGCTTCCCAATTTTTTATTCAATTTTCACAATTGACACACCGCTACCAATCAGAATCCAATCCTTCCCCCAAACTTAGAATTACTCAGCCTATGCTCTTACAGAAGAGTGCATTAATTTTAGCCATTCTGAAGTACATTTAAGAAGAAACAGAAGAAGAAAATTAAAAAGGGCAAGTTAAGGCGAGGAGGTCCAATTCCATGTATTGAGCATGATTAGGGATTAGACTTAGGCCTCCAATTCCATGTATTGAGCATGATTAGGGATTAAACTTTGGCCTCGTTTGGTTATAGTGTAATAGATGTGTAACGAAGCCTAGTTTTCTTATTTGGTGAAAACATGGAGCCCCTGAAAATGCTCCGGCGCAACATGTATCACACCTGGGAGGTGTGAACCATTATTCAAAAAAAAACTTCAATTTATATTAAGTTATTGATGTGATATCACTTCACGTCTTTTGATGTTGACCTTTTTTGTCGCAGTGATTTTATTGGATATGTCCTTATTTACAATACGCACAAATAGTTAGGGGTCTCGGGGTACGCTCGATGATACTCCTCTGAGGCTCAAGTCAATCATAGAGATCGAGAGAAAGAATGCTTAACGCTTATTCGACGTATCTTATAATGAATTGAGAGGGGGTATTTATAGTTGTAAGGTTGGATGGTGTAATCCTGTGAAGTATGTCGCATAGACCACTTGAGTTTGGGCCACGCCTCCATAGGTTTAGCTATAGCATCATAGCCTAATTTTATTTATTTTAGGCTAATTGGACTTGTTTTAAGATCATGACCTATCATAAGTCCCTCACTTTTGGGCAAGCCTCGCGTAGAGAGGGTTGACCGAGAGTAGAGAGTGTGGAAGCAGGTCACCTCTTGGGGTGAGTAGCTTGGAGCAGCATCGCTTGTTTTTGGATTTAATCCATTTAGATTCCTGTGTAGGGAAATGACCATATTTGATGGGGAGCATCTCCTTTTGGGAGATAAACTTTCGAGCTATGACGTGTTTGTCATTGATTAATGCCCCCTTCGCTGAGTTTGTTGGGGGTCTCGCTTGAAAAATCTTTGTATTTCTTTGTCATTTTTTTTTCAGCCCCTCATTTGAGGTATTTAATCAAACACCTTTGAGGCATTTAACCAAACACCTTGTTTACAATGTCCAGACCACATTCCATCTTCAAACTAACCAAGCCCTTTGAAGATGAGTTGTGACTTTATTTTCTTCTTTTCCTCTTCTTTTACTTCCTTCTATGTTATTTAAGTTTTTCTTTGAGGTTTTTCACCGAACACCTTCAAACATTAACCAAAATTTTGAAAACCAAGAAACTCATCCATCCTCTAGTGCTAATTTGGAGATTGTGCATGATGATGGGAAGTGGTCATCGTTAGTGTATGCTGGTGTAGCGAACTCCTCCGGCAATGGGTGCATCGGCACAAGCTGGTTCGGTAGCAGCTCTTCTCGCTGCTAACTTGAGTGCGTCCTGCGATCTCTTATACTGCTAGGTATTGCCACTCGAGCTGGAGCTGGAAGCTCAGGCGGGCTGTTATTCCTACTGGAGTTCTTTATTGCTATAGCTTGAGCTGCACGTCATCTATCATGGTAGCTCGAGCTGCCCCATTGTGTCGCCCAAATGCTTGAGCTGTTCGTTTCCTATAGCTGCAGTTTGAGCGTTCAACTCGAGCTACCTGCTGTTGTCACATGCAGCTCAAGATGAATGCTCGAGGTGCCTATTGTTGTCACTTGCAGCTCGAGCTGCCTATTGTTGTCACTTGCAGCTCGAGCTGCCTGTTGTTTGTCACTTGTAGCTCAAGCTGAATGCTCAAGCTGCCTGTTATTGTTACTTACAGCTTGAGCGTTCAGCTTGAGCTACCCACTTTCATCCCCCACAGCTCGAGTATCAAGCTCAAGCTGTTCTGGTCCAGGTGTCGTCAAGTGTTGTCGTGTAGGTCAAATATGGTGTGTTCACGCATGTTGAGCAATGCACGCAATGTTTTTGCTAGGTGGGCACGTCCTATCATCGTATGTTGTCATCTTCATGTTCCTTCCATAGTTGATTACTACAACTAGCTTGGGGTTGATTCGGGTCACTATGTTGAGTTCAATGACTTAAATGGATTTTTTTGTTTGAAACCATCAAGGTCATTCACTCTTTATCCAATCGTGGGAGCGAGTCTTGTTGAGTCAATTAAAAAGATGAGCTCCTCAAGATTATTGCCTTCCTCAAGTTCTCATAAGTCCAAGAGCGAGCACATGTCTTTGTCGAGGTCTTGTCGAGTCGTTAAGTGTATTAGGTGAGCCCCCTATTCTCAGTCGCATCATAAATGACAGGATGTGTGACATATGTTTGTGTGTCGATGACCTCGCACTACTTAACCCTTTTTAGCCCTTTTTCATTTATTGGTTGCATGGTTGATTTACTTAACTTTAATCTTCATCTATATTTCTCCTTGCTTGCTTCAATCTTACGTCTTTGTCTTGCGTCAAGTGCCTTTGTTTTTGTTTACAACTAAGTAACTTGACTTCATTGCCCTTCATTCCTGCAAGCTCGAGGAGTCTGGTCCTTCACGCTCTCCTAGCAAAAGGGGCGCACTGCTTACTCAAGGCGTGATAAGTGAGCTCTGCCTCTGCCACACTATGTATTGGATGAGGATGTTTCGCCCCGACCTTTCTGTTTATCCTTGTGTGCGGCGTGGAGGTTTCTCAAGGTGTGAATTTCAGGGATGGAACCCCTTTGGGAAGTTGAGTATTAGACTCGTAGCATGATAAGTCAATAGCGGAGGTCCTTATAGGGGACTTGGTCTTAGAGAGTTGTTCATTTTATTCATATGTTTAGTTCATTTACTTTTGCTTATATTGAGGTTACACTGCTTAGTCTTTTTGCTTGATATAATGTTTGTTGCTTTATAGTACTTATAATAGAGAAAGTTAGCATAACTTATCATATTTAGGAGCCAGTAAGGCTCCTCGAGTGTAAAGATCATTATGACCTTTCAAGTAGGAGAGCCGGTATGGCCACTCAAGTATGGATGTTGATATGACCTTTGAATTGGGGGAGCCAGTAGGGCTCTTCGAAGGTAAAGGTCAATAGGACTTCTATGTGTGGGAGTCGATATGGCTGATTGGTTATGCACGAGCTCTTAAGGCTGGAAGGATTTCAAAGTCATTCGTCTTGTGGGGATTCTCTTGAACTATCCAAGGCTAAGCTGTAGCTATCTTCAAAGGATAGCATGTAATCTTGGGATGCATTTTACCGTTGGCCTTAAGAGAAATCAAACTTAAGAGATTTTAGGGTCGAGCTAACCAGGCTCATTCGTCAACCTCCGGGGTCGGTGGTAGTATAGCATTTTGTTTAATAGTTAAACAGATAGACGCACAGTTATAATGCAAAATGAAAAGTTGTATTGATCTTTGCAAAAATTTACATAGCACTTGAATAAGAGCCACTTGAGGCTTAACAACTTGAGTTGAAATGTTAGTCTCCTCATTAAGTAGAATTAAAAAATAGCATGAGCCCTCAATGGCTAAAATTTTGTAGAAACATCTAATTGAGTTCTTCTCTATTGGTGGAATTTCTTGGAGGCATGAGCGCATGAGTTCCTAGGGGCACGGGGATGCAACCTTCTCTTGGGGGTGCGATGGTAGGAGAGCTTCTTTTAATGCGTAAACTCGCACACGAGCTTCTCTTAGGTTCACGATAGCGCATCAGCTTCCTTTGAGAGGACGATGGTGCACGAGCTCCTCTTAGGACATGATGGCGTAAAAGTTCCTCTTGAGGGCACGATGGTGCGAGAGCTCCTCTTAGGGGTGCGATGGTGTAAAGAGCAGGAAAGCTTTTCTTAAGGGCACGAGGGTGTACGAGTGCCTCTTGGGGGTATGATGGAACGAGATCTTCTTTTGGGGGCTTGAGGGCATGCAAGCTTCTTTTGGGGCTCAAGGGCATGCGAGCTCCTCTTTTAGACACACTTACTAGGTCTTTGGGTATCTACATGCATTTACTAGGTCTTCTGGGTGCCCCTAGATGCGTTGACTAGTTCTTTGTATTGACCGAACATAGTCGTTAGGTCTTCGGGTGCCTACATGCATTCGCTAGGTCTTTGTGTTACCTGGACGTGCTTGCTAGGTCTTTGGGTGCCTAGACGCGTTCACTAGGTCTTTGTGTTGGCTGGACGTGCTCGTTAGGGTTTTGGGTGCTTAGACGCATTTGCTAGGTTTTTGTGTTGCCTAGACGTGCTCGCTAGGTCTTTGGGTGCCTGTATATGCTCGCCAGATCTTTGGGTGCCTAGACGCGTTCCCTAGGTCTTTGTGTTGAAAAACTTCTAAGTAAATGAATTCTACACTATTGATTAAACTTCTTCACACTGGCTATATTCGAAGTACGTGGTGGGCTTCTCTGTTCTTAAGTGGTGAAGTCATGATGCTCTCGCCTTTGTGATTATCATCACGTCATGAGGTTTTCTCCTCTTATATTTAATAGTTTTTCTAGGTTTATGTCAGGCTGATGGGCTACTAAGTTGGCCACCTTGGGAGGGTCGATCAACATCATGTCAAAGTCTTTTGAGAGCTTTAACTTTTTTTCTTCTTTGTTTTAGGCACTGGTTCTACCATTGGAGCTCCATTAATGTGATAGATCATTTTCTGTCTTTCTTTGCTAATGTTGGAGTTAAGGATGTCAACGGGACGAATCTGAGATGGGTTTGACTAGACCCGGGACCCGCCCTATCAAGAAAAATATAAACCCGTGACCCGCCCTGCCTCTCTTCCATTTAGTTCTGGATCATCCCTGCCATGGACCTGTACCCGTACCCATACCCGACGGGTCAAACCCGTCAAACCCATTAGTTGTTTTGTTTTTGAAAAAATCAAACAAATTAAAAAATAGCAAGAAAATAAAAAATTATTCCTAAGGTATAATAGAAGTGAAACGGCAAAAAAAAAAAAGAAAGTGGGAGGAGAAAAAAACAAAAAAGCCAAACACATGAAACCTTAATCTATTTATACACTTTATATTCAGGATATGTCCTCTTGAACTTGTTACCCACCACGAGTCTAGGGGTTCTAAAAAAAATAAACTCGTTGCCCATTTATTCAACCCGAACCCGCCCTAAACAGGATGGGTTTGTGATGGGTCCCTAGTTGGGATCAACAACTTCCTACTGTTTTAATCTTTCTTTCGACTTGCGTAGTGTGTCAGAGCACAAGCTCCTCCTACGGATGCTTGGGTGTGTAAACTCTTCTTGGAGCATATTGGTGGATGAGCTTTTCTTGGGGTGTATTGGCCTGCGAGCTCCTCTTGAAACGTGTTGGCGCGTATGCTCAATCCTAGGGGAAATAGTAAGGTCATGGGTGATGGTAGAGGGTTGTTGTCAAAGAGAACTGCCGGTATCTTCGCTTTGATCGACAATGGTGGTGTTGCAGCTCGAGCCGTTTGGATCGAGCTAGCTAGGTTAAGCAGGTGGCTAGACCCAGGTTTTATTTACTACGCACGATAATATTGATAAGGATGCCGCCAATGCAGGTCGGCTTGACATGCCATCAACCTCAGCCCCCAATGGATTTGTTATCGTCATTATGCACCAGATCAAGTGCCCCATCGTTGTGTGTGTCAGCTCGAGCGTTCCATCATCTGCTTACGCAGGTTGAGTTGTTGGTCATCAATCCACTCAGCTCGAGCTTTTAGGGCTCCAGTGATGTCTCCATGTTAAGGGTTAATGTACCATTGAGTCTTCTTTCAATTCAGGTGTGTTGAGTCGGGTCATATGGATGACCTCTCATCATCATAACCTCCAAGTATTCTCTTATGGATAGTGTCATGGACGCCAGTTCCTTAAGCTCTAGACTTCGTTGGTCGGTCAACTCAGTAATGCAAGTAGAGATTCCTACAGACGACGCTAAAATAATATGGTATCACTCCACGTCTTCCGATGTTGACCCTCTTGTTGTAGTGATCTCATTTGATAGGTCACTGCCTACAACACGCACAAACAATTAGGGGTTCCTGGGGTACGCTCTAGGATACCCCTCTAATGCTCAAGTCAGTCATAAGTTCGAGAGAAATAATGCCTAATACTTATTCAATGTACCTTATAATGAATTGAAAATGGGTATTTGTAGTTGTAAGGTCAGAGTGTGTAATCCTGTGTAGTATAGTGTATAGAACACTTGGGCTTCATGAGCATGTAGATTTGGGTCACGCCTCCATGGGCTTAGATATAACATCATAGCCTAATTTTATTTATTTTAGGCCAATTGGACTTGTTTTAGGCTCATAACCCATCAGTTATATATGAATCAAATTACCCCCACATATATATACGGTTTCAAACAGAGTCTAGGCTCTGTAATGTAGCTCTTAAGTACTACATTTCGAATCAACTAGAGCCTAAGCTCTACAACTAAATATGTTATAGTGTAGCGCCTAGACGTTGCTTTGACAAAGCATAGATACTGTATTACGACAGATGTAGAACCTAAGCTCTATATTTTCAACGCTTAGGTGCTATGATAAGTGCATATTCTGACATATTTTTGTATCAAATTCTTTATATATTTCTTTACTTTATTTTTGTTAATATTATAGTTTTATTAATATTTTGTGTTAGGAAATCAATAAATAAAAATATATCAAAAATAGCCAAAATAAAATCGAAGAAGGCAATATGTTTTTTGAGCAAGTTAGAAGATAATATTTCATTGGTTCAAAAAAGTATCGTAATTAAAAGAAAATGATCATTTTTGCCTAAATCCATCATATGTAAATCAAAATATATACAAGTATTCATTTGAACTTTGCAAGTAATTGTTAGGTTTGTATTAAATTCAAAAATAATTTTTTGTATTTTAAGCATAACTCTATGCCAAATGCCTTATGAACTTAAATCTTACTTCATTTGAAAGTTAAGAATTAGAACTACAACTTTGCTTTGGAAGCTCCACCCAATTCGGTCTTAATTAAAAAATAAAATTTGTCCAAGTGTATGAATTGAAAGAAATTTATCTATACTAACACATCTCCTTAAATCAAGCATAACTTTCTCCCTAATGGTTGAAATTAGTTTATTCAAGTTGAAAAATTAAGCTAACAGAAAATACACAGCTTTAATGTTGATTATTTTTTCAAAATCAACTTATTTCATGGAGAAAAATGTATGACAAAATTCGAATCCGAAAAGGATATGTGAATTTAGAGCATATTTGAAATAAATTTGGAGATGCATTTGGAGTGAATTTGAAAATGTCAATATAGACACTCTTCTACTATAAATATGAGCTCTTGGATGTCATTGAAAGACACAAAAGAAACCCTTAGAGGGGGAGAGAAAATTTATTATTGTTTTTCTTTATATTAAGTTTTCTAATAGTAATAAAAATATATTTTCTATTTTTTTTTCAATTTTTAGTTTTTTTCTATTTTCATTATGTATTTCTAAATTTCATTTAGTTGAGGAGAAAGGGTGAAGCTCTTGATAGAGGAAGATGAATGGTTATAAAGGTGTATAATGTTCAGGTGTGTTGTATTATTATTTTAATTTTTGGTTGAAATCCTTCTTGTTTTGTGGTGATTCTTGATTTATGTATCTCCAATGGTACAAAAAATATTTGGGTTCATTTAGCCTATTATACGGTTCTATTCTACTGACTGCTAATGTGAAATCTTGATTTATTGTAGATAAAGGTGTGCATAAATGCTTGATCCCATAAATAAGTATTGGCGTTAAGTTTTTTTGTTTAGTGGCGATTCTTGATTTTTGTATCACCAATGATACAACAAATACTTGGGTTCATTTAGTTTGATGTATGGTTCTACTCCACTGTCCGCTAGTGTGAAACTTTGATTTATTGTAGATAAAGGTGTGTATAAATACTTGATCTTATAAATAAATATTGGTGTTAAGAGATAATTTGCAAATAATAAGATAAAATGATTACTTTAATACATGAGGCATTTGATAATATCTTCCATTTGGAACTTTTATTATGTATGAATTCCAATTGTGACATTTAAAAGAAGTAGAAATAATAAATAGTCATTCATCCATTCAAAACTCAAGAGTAGATCTCTAATCCTCAATACTTTTATTTCGTTGGTTTTTTTAGTTATAACATACATTATTTTTTATATATATTCTAAACTACATAAAGTCTATTTTTTTAAAAAATATAATCCCGAAATCTTCAAACAACTTCCCTATGGATCGATCTTGGGCTTACAAGAAATTTATTACTTGACACGACCTATACTTGAGTTTGCAACCTATTGCGAAAATTCGTGAACTCAAGTGCACGTTATCGTATACAAGTAATAAAATGATGAGTATATTATCATTCCCACGAGGATTGTTGAATTATTAAGTACCGAAATTATGTGAACTCTAATTTTATTTGAACAAACGAAAATGAGTGGCAATTAATGCAAATGAATTTAAATTACTCTACAAAATGATCCGCAAAATCGAGTAAAAATGAATATCAATGATTATAAAGACCTAGGGTTATGATTTCATCATAATTAGTTTGAGTTGAATAATATATTTCATCAATTTCAACTTATTTTTCAAGTGATAGTCGAGAATCCCTAAATTATCTATTAGCCTCTTCCAAGGTTTAATGAAAATACTATCAATTGCTAACTCACTATATTCCTATGTGAATTACAACAATCAATAATTCATTTAGTTCTATAGATCTCAAACAAGACTACACAAACCATGAAAGTATATTCTTATCTCACATGCAATTTATGGTTCTCTACACCTAGAACTAGACACATATATCACTTCTCGGGTCAATATGATTAGCAAATCATTCAATTAGTGGTTAAATAATTGAAAGCATTAAGAACAATATAGAAAACTCAACTTGATAGATAAATCAAGAATTGACTTGCTCAAAATATTCAACACATCCTAATTAGATTGCATCACAACCCTAGAAAAAGAATTTATTTCATGATGAAAAAAATGAAAAATAACTCAACAATATCCATGAACATAATTAATAAGAGAAAGAGAAAAATGAAATAAAACTTGAAAGATGGTGAGTTTCTTCCCTTATAGATGTCTTCTTCACAATCCATGGAAGAATTCTCTTATCATTTTCTTCTTATTTCTTGGCTTGTTTTCTCTTCTCTCCCTCTCTAAAAATCTGATCTCTTCACCCTTGGAGGCTTTTGAATAATTGAAAATCACATGGGAGATGCCCTAAGTAGGGCAAAATGATGATTTTGCCCTCACTTGTCCGCCCGGCAGCGCCTAGGCGCTGCAGCATGCTTTAGTCTAGTGAGGGCAACGCCGAGACACTGATTTCCAGCACCTAGGCGCTGCACATTCTGTCCTGGACAGTGATTGCAGCGCCTAGGCACTGCTCTTGCTATCAAAGTTCGATCTCTACTGCACTTATATCCTCTTCCAACTGATTTTTCATTCATTTTGAGATTAAATTAGCTTTTGGTGTCTTCATATGAATTGTACCTCTGTATCTTGGTTTTTATAGGGACTTGAATCAACTCAATATGAAATCTGTGCAAAGATTTATGCCTGAAATACCAAGATATGTCATACCTGAAATATTCAGTCAAGTATAGACTATTTAACCCAATTTTTCTCATTGAAATAGAAAGAACTGGATTTCATGGTAAACATAAACATTATAGATAAATCTCTTGGATTTCCAATTATTCAAGAAACAAGTCAAAATGATATTGGAGCAAAAAATTATGATTGAAATACGAACACTGCTCCAATAGCACCAAAAAACGGATTATTCTAAATTTAAACCAAGTTTTATGTTTTTTTCCATTTTCTTCTCATTATGCTATTACCTACAATATTACAAACTAAATGCATAAAAATTAACAAAATACTTAAAAACTAAATAAAAAATTAAGCAAATGGTACTCAATTAATGGGTATAAATTAACAACTGATACAACAAATATTTGGGTTCATTTAGTTTGATGTTTGGTTCTACTCCACTGTCTGCTAGTGTGAAACTTTGATTTATTGTAGATAAATGTGTATATAAATACTTGATCTTATAAATAAATATTGGTGTTAAAAGATAATTTGCAAATAATAAGACAAAATGATTACTTTAATGCATGAGGCATTTGATAATATCTTCCCATTATAACTTTCATTATGTATGGATTCCAATTGTGACATTTAAAAGAAGTAGAAATAATAAATAATCATTCATCCATCCAAAACTCAAGAGTAGATCTCTAATCCTCAATATTTTTTAGTTATAACATACATTATTTTTTATATATATATTCTAAACTACATAAAGTCTATTTTTTTTAGAAATATAATTCTGAAATTTTCAAACAGCTTCCCTATGGATCGATCTTGAGTTAATGAAAAATTTATTACTTGACACGACCTATACTTGAGTTTGCAACCTTAAAGTTGTAGTAAGTTTTTGTCGCCATTAGTGGGGAAGACAAAGTAAGTTTTTCAGGTTTGTAAATATTTTTTCTTTATAAATATTGTGTGTTTATTTATTTTTATTATAGGGTCATATGGCGTCATAGTTATAATTATCAGTGTTTAGTTAGAAATAATTCTGAAATTTTTGGAGTCACCTCCACTCACTTTTACCATAACTGAAAATGAAAGTGTCCAAGATGAAAATGGGAATCAACAAGTGCATGCCATGCGTTATTACTTGCAACCTCCTTAAAATTCTTCTCCTCCTTGTTTCATTTTTTCTCTCAATACAAATAACTTTCGATTTAAGACAGGTATGATCTATTTACTTCGTAATTTCTATGGTTTAGATTCTAAAGCCCTTACTTGCATCTAAATTTTTTTGATAAAGTACGTGCCACTTTTGAAAATCAAACTTCTACAAATGAGATTGTTAAACTCAAATTATTTTTTTTTTCTTTAAAAGATAAAGTAAAAACTTGGCTTAACTCTTTAAACTTAGGTCAATTGGTACTTGGAAAGAAATATAAGCAGAATTTTTGAAAAAAAAATTTCCAACTCATAAAACTAATATTTTGAAAAGCATTTTTTCAAAATTATAATGAAGCTTTCTTTCCCAAACCGCTAGCGACCAGTCCCAGTCTAATCGCCCAACCCTACCCCATGATCCGCCGAGTCAGCTAATCACAACCAACTACACATTCACTATTGCAAATCTGGGTACCATTCACAGCTGCCTCCACCACCAATTCTTTACAAATTTGGCGCTGCCCACCCTTCAGCCACATCCACCACCTAACCTTCCCGAACCCAGTATTGCTGCCCACTTTCGATCTAAACCTCCATTCCAATTTCATAGCCAACCCCTATTGGGAAAACCCATTTCTACCTAGGCCCTGCCCTCATACCTGATTCCCATTGTCAACCACCCCAACCCAATCTTGTCTCTATCTATCCCCCCCCAAATGCCTTGTTTCTAGTGCTACCTATCACCTTACATCCTATTCATGATGCTACCCATACCCATCTAAATTCAAGTCAAACCCGAACACCTTTCCCCCACTCCCAACCATAGGTATTATATTATTTTTTTAATTAAAATATTATGAGGGGCAAAGTTCTCTGTTTATAATTTTTTATTTTTAGCATTTTTCTTCTTTTTTTCCAACTTTTTGTTAAGGGTTAGAAAGGACTTTTTACAACTTCCGTAAATTTTTTTGGGCTTCCGTTGGATTAAGACGGGTTCCTATTGAAACATAAAAAAATCTTTTTATAAATAGACCAAACCTCAAAGATAATTTTATAGTTTATCATTAATATTATAAAGGGTTTCTAAATTATTATTAAAACAAGGGTCTTTTGCAAATTTCTTAATACAATTTACCCAATTTTATTATACGAAATTTATCTTATTATAATCATAATGTATATTTATCTAACTTCATCTATTTAGTTATGTTTGTGTTTGGATAAAACTCATAAACATATCAATACCTTAATAAATTCTTCAAAAGAAGTTTAACACATTAAAAATGATTAAAAACAACAAACTCAAATTTTTATCATTTTTGAAAATATTGAGTTTTATTTAGAAAATTTTGTTACTATGCTGGACAACCATAGATCATGAAAAGCTTAACCGTTTGCCACTTGTATACCATAAGTAAATAAAGATGAATATTTTTTTTCTTGATATATCCAGCTCTAGCCAACTAGAATCTTATGAATAATCTTGAACCATCATAATATCTACTGTAACCCATATTATTATATAGCCAAATAAATAGATGTACACATTGTTAGCATAACGTACAAATCCACTACTGACCACCAAATTACCACTAGAATTTAAGGGTGGCTGTTTTCACTACCCACTCTCCTTTTATCTAATGGTCTTGGACCACGCATGCATCCAAGAATTTCACCACATTGTCATACTCCATTATCCTAAAAATAATCCAACTAAAAATCAACATTCAAATATTAGTGTTGTATTAGTGTTGAGATAGATTGAGAGTGAATTTTCTTTGCTATAGAAAGCAGCAAATTTAAAGGGTCTGGCTACAAGGATTTAACTCACATTGAGCAACAAAATGTGCTCAATAAATTATTAAACTCATGCCAACAAGATGCAACTACAACCAAGTCTACGCTATACATACAGCCCTTGAAATCTAAGGTTATCCTCTTTCTTCCCTCTTGCCTTTCCTGTAGTACTATATCACTTAAAAGACCAAGACTGCTACGAGAACTTATAAAGACAAGTTCATTGCTTTCATAACTACATCCAAAAGCCAAAGGGGAGGACCAAAGAAGCAATATACAAGTAAAAAATAAACAGATGAAGAATCATTCTGGGTGCGCAATAGACTTAATCCTGGAAAATTTGAACCCCAACTCATTCTTAAACCAGTGAATACCCTGTAATGAGGTTCCTAGAAACTTTGAACTCCAACTCGTGCCTAAACCAATGAGTACCCTGTAATGAGGTTTGCCCTGGCTCGAGATTACGAAGTAGTTAAATTTGAAGCTTGAGATCAAATATCTTCAGATTATCTCAAGATCAGCTTGAGCCTGAGTCAACATTCACATTTTACTTTATACTTCATCTTCTGCTAAGAATTTATAGAAAAATATACCAACACTTGAAGAAAATAAGTCATTAAATATTTAACTCAATATTACAATTAATAAATCAAGGTTTTGTATAAGGTTTTGAAAAACATTTCACTAAGCTGAAGATCATAAGAGTCAAACCTATCCAAGCTTCAACTGAGTTCAAAAATCATTGGAGGCCAAGCTAAGCTGACCCTATCCCAACTAAACTATAAAAGCTTACAAGCTGCTTGATTTCAGTAATAGCAGCTGCAAGGGGCAAAACGTTTGCTTTCTTTCATCTCTAGAACAAGTTAATAGGAAAAGTGAGAATCAAAAGAGACTCTGTATATATCCTTTTCAACCAATTGACTAACTGATAGTTACAAGTAGCCAGAAATGAAAAGTTTTAGTTAAATGAATCAACAACTACCACAGTTTAAGCAATCATTCTACAAGAATTAATTCTATTTCAATTCATGTGCAAAGCTGGACAGGAATAAAGTAAAACATATCAGGTTTAGAAAAAAGATCCTACATAAGTTGCCATAATTGGCACATAACATCATTAACCAGGGAAGCTGCACCCAGGAACCGATTGTGCAAATTCTTGGCAAAGTCATGGCGAGGCGAGCTATCCTGCAGCAATTATTCCTTTCTAATGCCTAGATACTTGTACTTGAATACATGTAATTTCATAATGACTGTAAAGGGGCACAGGGGAAAACCACTGTACTCGAAGCAGTATATGCAATAAATCATGGAGCAATCTCCGGGTACTAACAATTGGCGAATCAAAGCAATTGAAGTACATAAAATCAATGACTTAGAGGGAAGAGAATGGCTTTATACTCTCCAACAACTTCCCTGCTTCGATAAATCCACCAAATGGCCCTAAAGACAAGTATTTTATAGCTTTCCATCTGTTTTAAGATTTTACCATCAGACAAGATGGATAACTTCCTCAAAGAAAAAATGGAACTTAAGAGAGAACATATAACTTGGGAATCCAGGCTCGTGGAATTATCATATGTCAGCTCACCTGGGAATAAATGGAAGTGCGAAACAATGAAGATGCAGGTGATTGACACTATTAAATGGAGGCTGGTGGAAGCCAAATCTGACAAATGGAAAATTGTGAACTGCATGTCATTTCTTCGCAATCTTAAAAAAAATTTATGGCAAAAAGTTGAAGATTTCATTACAGTCAAAAAGCCAATTGATTGCTTAGAAACAGGTACTAGGTATAGATAATAACAATGAGAGCAGTCATGCAATAAAGCAGCTCTGCTCCTCATTCCCTGCTACATCAGTAGTTCAAAGGTTGACTTTCTTCAATGTCAATCAGTCTCCAAATTCATTTGCCAGATCCATGGAAGGTTTCACTAAAAGGGTGTTTGGGTGAGCTTATAAGCTCCTTAAAACATCTAATAAGATGTTTAAGAAATTATAAGATGTCTTAGAGTATTTGGTAATTTTTTAAAAAAGGATTTTATAAGCTATAAGCTCCTAAAATAAGTGTTAGGATCTTATAAGCATTTTAACAAAAAATATGGAGTTCCTAATAAGATCTCTTTTAGTTTTCACATATTAATTACAAAATTGTCAATCTTATTTTATCCAAACACTTTAAGAACTTATTGTTAAAATAAAATCTACTATTCTTATAAGTTCCAAAACATCTTATAAGATGTAGGAGCTCTTAAAATCTTTTTTAAATAAGTTTAGTCAAACGCCCTCTAAATCAGATAACAAATCATGGTTTGGTATGAAAATGTAGCAACAATCAGTGTCTTTATATCTTGGTGCCATAATTGTTTGGACTTCAGATTTTAGTGAGGAAAAGGCAAAGTAAAAGTAAAATATGTAAAACATAAACCACAAAGTTACGTCATCTGAAGTAAGAATAATTTTCCTTGTTTAATGGTGGGTGAAAGAGTTCAATTTAGGAACGAATGTCCGCTCAGTCCATTTTTATCCTACTTCTTCCAGCAGTCTTAAGCAGTATAATGGGTCTGTCAGTCAATAGTGGAAGTATTTTTTAGGACTAGTTGGATAGATAAAGGTAATAAAATCTAACCTTTCCATCGATGTTTAGTGGGCAGGTTGCTTGAGTGTCAAAAATTATTTGCTAAATGATTTAACTTTGTACTTTATACTTTAGACATTTACTTTTTCTTTGCCTCGCTAAAATCCAAGATCCAAATATAGCATAAACTTTCTCCTAGAAAAGCTAAGATGGCAGAATTTCTGAAGATATTTGTATTCAGCGAAAAAAGTATGATGATCCAATTCTGTGCATTAGAAAACCATACCTATAATGCTTGGCATGAGGTGCATCTCTTTGTAAGAGACTTTGACCAATGCTTACCATGTGACTGACTACAATGAGAAGAATGTGAGATCAAACTTATGAAATAAAGATTCCAAGAAAAATACCAACATTCCCAAACAAGAAGCACCATAATATTCATGTTACCTAATGAAAAGTTTTCAGATCTCCTCTGAAGGTCTTTGACTGTTGGTATGTGCTCAATTGGAATCACCAAGTAATGCCTAGTTTCCGAAAATGGGTTTGTGGAAGAAAATTAAACAGGTATTTTTAAAAGGCCTACATGCATAAAGTGTTTCACAAGATACAAAATGCATTAAAGAACTGATTTGATCTAACCCACATTGCAAACTTGCATGATCATATGCAATCATAGGAAAAACAGGGAAAAACTTGTCATTAAAAAGACAAATCAAGAAGAAAACACTGATGATACCAATTGTTGGTGCATGCATAATTTTCAGTAACCTTATCAACTTATGATGCTAAAAAAAAAAAATTGACACAAATGGGACAACTACCAAAAGTCCTAGTCTGAAACTCAAAGATTAAGTTATACATCAAAATATTTTAAAACTGTTTTACTGTCTGAATATATTTCTAAAGTAACCATACAGTGCTTAAACATATTATGCTCTTTCTCCATCTATGTTCTTCACACGGATTCTATATTGTTTACCTCATTAAGCATCATTCAATTCTAAATTACTATTGTAGTTCAAAGATTTATTAATCAGACAGAATTACTCATTATTATAACCATTTTGGATCACAAATCAGAAACAGAAATTTAAAAGTAAATAATGCTATGGGAACTGAAAGTATATGAAATGAATTTTCCTAATCTTCATACATTGTGAATTTATTGTTCAATGGCCGTAGACTGAGTTCACAAGTTGTGGTAATTTTTTTTCTTGAATAAAAAGCCCAAATAATAACTTCTGTACAAAATGCAGAAATATATTTGAATTTGAAATGACTAGCTGAAGATGACTACTGCATTAATTCTTAGTAGTAATAAATATACAAGTCGAAAATTAAGAGTACTTTTACATTTAGTTAGTACTTTGAAAAATACTTTTAAGAAGTAGAGGTTAACTGTCTTATGAGTTGCAAAATAGGCATTATATGCAACTTAATCCAAATAAAAATATACGATACCTATTTATTCAGTATTTTCATCCAAAGTGGGTAAGAAAAACACCTACCTATTTGGTCCTGTTGTACGCTATAAAAAATGCATTCATAACCACAACAAACACACAACTGAAGTTATAGATTATATATCAGCAGAATCCTAAGAAAATCAAAAGCGGAAGCAGCTGTAAGCTCTTTCTGAAACAAATCCTTTGGTTTATATATCCATAGCATAGTGAGATAGAATCTGCAAGAAACAGAAATTCTTTTGGTTACTAAAAGGTACACCTTCAGGAATTTTATGGCCCTCAGGGATCTATTGATCCTTAAGTCTGTTATGGATCTCTCCATACTCCCCCATCATTCATAATGACCTAAGGTCAAAGAAAAAGTTTTCTGTAGCACTTCAAGATATTGAAGCAGCTGGGACCAGGTCAAGCCCTGATTCATATTTAGGAATTGCACAATAAGCATAAAATTTTCCTTGGTGCTACAAGTAAAATCCGCATCATGGACATACATAATTGCTGTGCATACATAGATGTATAAGACCAAAACCACCATTTTATGCAACTATGAAATCTGTTAGCCTATGTGACAACAATAACTCTTGTGAATTGTTGAAAAGCGATTGTTAGCCTGTGTACCAATAATTGCTCTCATGGCAAAACCACTAGCATTTGTTATTGCACTATTTAAAGATTTGAGTTGTTTAGTTACTATAAGCTACAATTTTTAGCACACCAGCAAATGCTCTATTCTACAAAATCATACCAAGGTTGGAATTTTGATTAAACTTTGGAACAAGGCCATTGAGAATTAATATGTTCTCAAAATATAGCGAAATGCTGATATAATTTTTATGAGGTGTAAAGTTCGCCGAGTGCTAAAAAATGTCATAATTGTAGAATTTAAGAACAGTTTATAATGGAGAGTTTTAAACTCATAAATACTCCTATGTTACGAAGTTTCAGCCTTAAAGGTTGTCCACAGACTTCAAAGAGAAGTGTCTAGACCACTATATCTCAATGATTATTGTTTGGAACTTGATGTGCATTGTGGCCTATACTCGCTCCAAATATTTGTTGTGCCATGGGTCAGAAAGTAACAATATAATCCTAATGAGTGGCATTGGATAATAACTATGAGAATGTTTGGATACTTTATGAGTACTGTAGATGGTTTCCTTTTGGTTTAAAGGAAAGTTTTTGTGATTGAGAGAATACACGTACAATGATTGAGGAGGTGATTTGGATGAGTGTAAATCTTCCTCCGAGTTTGCATTCTTATGTGGCAAATTTATATCTTAGAGTAGCAAAAAACAAAATTATAACTTGTGGCACATATATCTATAGTATGATGTGTTTGGTTAAGAAATTTTTGTACTATTTAGGAGTTGTAAGTAGTTATGTGGGAGCTCTGAGAATATATCATCAATCAGCTATTACTTATAGTAGTAAAGACTCCAATGCATTAAAACCAAACACACATTATAATTTTGTGAGAGATATCATTGCAATAAAATAAGTATGTATATGCATTTCATAGTAGCTACCTATTTAGCCATTACCTAGAGATGTATTTGTGGGCCATATCAAATCTCTAGGAATGCATAGAATACGATCTCTTTGAACTTTAGAATGTTCATAGAGTCAAGCCCATAAGTTTAAGACATTGAAATATTATGTACGTGTACATATTTATGATGGTATACATTCAATATCTAAGTCTGTCGAATAAGTAAAAATTAACTCTCGCACATGAGCAATCGCCTCTAATGTTGAGTTGCATATAGAGATGAGACATTTATGATTTTATTGCGTATAAAATCATAAAAAAGATGTCACCTTGATAAATGATTAAGATGAGATTACTCTTATGAATTTGAGTAATCGAAATGGATTCCTACTATCCATTAAACTTGTCTTATGGCCAGATGTGAGTTTTCTTGGTATTAGTGATTTATTGAGGACAAATGAGAAGAAAACTTAGGTTAAGTGTCGGGGTACACTTGGACCAAGATCTGTATGGTGCATTATTTTTGAAAAGATGACATACAGTTCTAAGAAAGAAGGAAGCACCATAGCACGTGTTTCATACCATGTGTGCCTAAGTGACCATTGGGTAATGACTGAAAAGATCTCTACTTCCTCATTGTGTGAGACATAGAGGTTTGTATACCCTTATGACTTTCAACTGTTTCTCAAAACTTTAATGTAAAGTGTTGCTATTTTAGCATGCTCCCAATAGCCATGTATGATTCGATAATGCGGGACATGTCTAGGAAAGCAACTAATTTTGAAGTTGAGAGAAGACTTTCTATGCCTAACACTTAATATGTATTTACTGGCCAGACAATTATGTCAAACTTATATGTTTGGGACATAATTGTGAATACATGATATGGTATTGAGATCAAGTATGCTCTTATATTGTATGAGGAATCAGAGTTACTTTGATTGGTGTAGCAAAGTAGTCTAAGGTATAGAGAGATATTTTGAACTTGTGTTTTTTGAGAAATTGAGTAGTTATATATCCTTAACCGGTGTATGACATTAAACTCTCGTTAAAATACTCGCTGGTCACACGAACTATTTGTTTGTATGAAATTAGTGGTGTATAATTATGATCACATTACGAAGATCCATCCCTCATGTGTGAATGGGAGATGTAAGAAATATTAAATTGGGTTAACGGGTCGCCCATGAGGGCTAACCCGACCCAAGTGGTTTGAAGTAGAATTTTGGTGGTAGTGATTTTTTGTAGTAAAAAAACCATCCAGAACTACCTTAGCTTCTCCCCATGTTTTCTCCTACTTTGAAATATGAAGAAAGTCACTCTTTGAATATAATGTAAGGAAAAATATTAGAAAAGAAACAAGATTGTTATTATGCAATTTTCGAGAAGAAATTGAAAGCATAATTTGAGGTAAATTTGTGATCAAGAATTAAAGAGTGTTTAATTGTCGTTGGAGGGGACTTCTCATTTCCTTTCACTTCAAGAGACGCAAAGTTAATGGGGCCGCATAAGTTCTTGCCATGATACTTAACCATATTTTTTGACCTTAGTACCAAAAACTATTTCATCGTTGTATCCTCTAAAATTCAACATCACCACCAGTTCTTCTCCACCATTATAATCAACTAGGAACTCGCACAAAGGAACAAAAAACCAATCCCTTCTTAATCCAGTATAAAAACAAGCATGATGCTACCAACAAAGAGCTCAGCATAATCATTCAACATTGAAGCAATTAATCAAGCACCTTTTGCACAATAAATTGGCATAAAGTTATATCGAATAAGAAAATGAAACGAACAAAACTAAGGGTAAAGAAAACCTGAACGCAGATGGATTGATATCCTGAAAAGCAACGACTTTATCATCCTGCATCAATCAACAAAGAATAGTATTAATTTTTTTCGGAATATATACGTATATATGCATCAAATGTAAAAAGGAAGCAAACAAGAAAAAAACCCAGACCTGGTGAAGGAGGGTAGTGGAAGTTGAAGAGCGGGCGATTTGGCAAAAGACACAGGACGATGATAAAACTGCCGCCGCCATTGCCAGACTCTTGGCAACTGCTTCGATTATTCCATTTTTTTCGATGTCTTGTAGATGCTTTAGAGAAGAAATGGTTGTGATAATAAAGGAACATTCCACATTTAAAAGAGGTATTGGATTTCAAGTTGTAATAAATGATATAATTTGAATACATTTTAAACAAAAAAGAAATGAAAACAAAAAAATTACTTCCTTAAAAAAGTTTTATCCGATTTATTTAAAATTTAGATATGCTCACAGCTACTAGTATATATTAATTTTTAGTTAGAAAAGAAAAAATATATTTGTTTAACCTTTTCATTAATTATTTACCCTTTTCAATTATTAATGAACAAAAATTTCTCTTGGCAGAATTTTAGCTATTTTCTGATTACTCCAAGACATCCACCATAAATGTTATACATGTCATTATAAATTCAATATGTGATTTTATTATGATTACTCCAAGACATTTACCATTTATGCAGAGTATGACATTACAACACTATGAGAAAAGAAATTATATCCACTTAAATTGGCAATACTTTGATTATGAGTCATTAACTTTAAAAAAAATTAACTCTTCAAATTATTCTGCTAATGAATTTAGCATTGCTAAATTAGCAATACCAATTGCAATTGAATTAATCAATAAGTCTTAGTTTAAGTTCAAGTGACGAATCTAAGGCTTCAAAATTATAAAAACTTGAGTTTGAATCATACAAAAATATATGAGTTTTTATCTATTTTTATATTATTTGTTATTTGATTATAAATTATTACCAATTATTAGACTGTTATTCTCATATTACGCAACAGATTCAATTAAAATTAATTACAATTCAATTACACTTTGCTATTTCCACTGTGTAACTATGATTAAAATATTCCATCATGCCCATGGAGGACTTTTATGAATTTACGTATAAAGGAGGGTGTGATTATTGAAGTGTCATAGTCAACTTGAAAAATTATTAATATATTTATAAAATAATTTTACTACTCATTCATATGATTGTTGTTTTCATTTTTATTTTTGAATTTATAGGAATTTTAACACCAAATCCAATGTTTGGTTTTTGAATTTTAGTGAAAAATAAATATTAAAGAAAAATATTTTTCTCATTTCAAATAATAATATTTTCTACTTTATTTTTAATATATTTTCTTTTTCTCTTCTTCTTTTTATCAAAATTTAGGTTCAAACATAATATGGATATCCATACATGAATAGTGTAAGTATTTACAATTGTCTAAAATTTGATAAATGAATTCATAAAGACAAATTGTAACACCACATCCCAAGACATATCCCAAGACATATCTCCAACAAATTGAGTATTTAACTGTAAGAAAATGAAAAAGATTCCAAATACAGTGTGATGTGCCATGAAATAAACATATCAAAAAATATGAAATGAAACCACAAATCTTGACCCGATTATGTAAAGTAGCTGGATTTGTACTGACCTACGAGCAATATTGGTTCTACCTGCGAAGCTCTGGGGAGGGCAGTGTAAACACTTCGGAGCCTAAGTCAGTAATCAAATATCCAACTTTTTTTTATACTTAATATTAATGAAAAGTATATTCAGAAAAATAAAGAGTGAACTCTTTTCTTGGAACTTAAGGTTTGTATTTATAAAGTAACCTTCTCTAGGGAAAAAAAGGAAATTTACCTATATATTATTATAACTGCCTAGTGGACACGTTACCAGTTTAATGATTTATTCTAGATAATATTTTGTTATTATCAATAGATAACCGTCTGGTTTTGTCCTCTTGTGCTAATCACCAAATCAGCTTGACTTTATGTTATTTCTTATTAAATCTTCGGAGCTGGCTAGGTCGGCTCGGCCTCATGCTCTGCTATCTTTTATTAAATCTCCTAAGCTGGCTGGCTTAGGTTACTCGACTTTAGGTAGATGACCATAAGGAGATACGACTCCCGCTACTCAGGAACGATCATTACTAAGTAAGCTTTTGACTACTGCTCTATTGCACCTTAGCTTTGTGGGCCTTTAAAGTAGGTACCATGCTTGTTAATTCCACATATATGGATCGTAGAAACACTATATCCACTGATTTGAGGCCCACATATGGTTATGGCAGATCAGGACAAGTCCATACCATATCAATTAGTCCCCCTACTCTAGCTGATCTGGATTCTAATCAGGTAGAGTAAGAAGTGGTTCCAATGATGTGCTAGTGTTTTAGCTGATCAAATCTCTAAGCCTTTCCTAAAAAGTGACTGCATGGAAAAGATATTCTCCATTACTTACATTAGTCCTAGGGCTTTCCGCCAATAATGATTTTATTAGTTTCAATACTTTTTTTTAATCCGAAAGGACGGTTAATGTTTCTACATACAAAATCTCCTCCTGCGTACATGTGTCCCATGTCATAAATGCGATCATCGATTATTTAAATAAAATAATCTGGACCTTCTTTGAGTACCTTCAATCAACAATCTGGATGTAATGGGCTTTTAAACTTCCCCATTACACCTTATAAAAGGGAAGGACCCCCATCCTCTCAACACTTTTCACTTCTTTGCACTTTTGAACAAGAAAAAAAAATCCCTAACTGTTATCAAGGATTTCTTTTGGCAAAATCTTTGGCAACATTCCGTTGAGTCTTCTATCTTCATTTTTTGCCATAAAAAGTACTACTTTGTGTATTCTTCCTTTTCCTTTTTATATCTATTTTCTATCTTTCTTCTTCTTCTTCTTTTTCTTTTTATTCTTGATTTGTGGATCAAATTCTCTCACTCTCCACCTTCTTTCAACTATTCCCTACAAATAGGGTTGTTCATATTAGTCATTACAATGACTGATTCTGATAGTAACCATTCCACAAACTTATTTGACATCCCTATTTCTCCCTCCCTTCATGACTTTGAGAATAAACTACCTCATACCCCTTAACCTAACACTTCATCTCGCTTTAACAATGAGGCCTCCTGGTCCTATAACCAATCATCATCCTCACCAAAGTAGGTTGAGTCCCCCCGAGCTACTACTAGAGTTGAACAACCTATTCACCCTTCTCTAGCTTTGAGGGATGAAACTTCTGAAGATGAGGAATCTTTCATTCACCTTACAGAATTAAGATCCAGCTCTGCCATTCTTTTAGCCGAACCTATACTAACTACTATGGTAGAATTAAGTTTCACTCCTCCCAAAGCTCGTCCTTTTCCTATTGTAACCATAGCTGCCTTACCTATATCTTCTAAAGGCCAATTAGGCCTTTCCACAGTGCCTCAAGAATGGTTGCATAACCTTAGAACCAATTTGGCTATACCTCTTGATTACTAGCTAGTAGCTGCTCAATCCCATCAATAACCTAACTCTTTCCCCTCACGATTTTTGGCTTGCTTCAATGCTCAGGTCAACAGTGGTCTGTGTGAAATTTCCCATTCCTTAGCTTTTTGTTGATATTTCTAACAAGTACCATATTCCACTGAATTAATTCACCCATAACTCTTTCTGGCTCATGGCCAACTTTGCCATAGTAGTGTCTTACCATGGGGTTGAGCCCACAACTAACTTATTTTTCTTTCATTTTCAGTCTACGACCTCTATTCCTGGCCTTTTTTACTTTACTTCTTGTAGCCCTACTCAATATTTGGCCAAGTCCCCCAGTTCTATCAAAAAATGAAAAGAACAATACTTCTTTATTTCTTCCCTAATCCTTTAGGGCTTTCCTGACCAGTAGGTGTGACAACTGCCCGACCAAGAAAAACTAGACCCCAGAAAATACCCCCAAACTTACATAAGCCTTCTTACTTATCTGAATGAGAGGTAATATCACTTTCAATATCTATCCGAATCTTCTTCCCTCCTTATTTTGGGCTAAGTCCCTTGAGAGCCAAGCTCCCCTAAGATTTAGGTATATGGACTTGTATGTTTATTGTATTGTTGATTTTCTCCTTATTTATTCCTTTTTTTTAAATTGCCTTTTTGTGCAAACACAATATTCTTTGATATGGTTCTCGAGCTTTAAGAAGAGATGGATAAGTAAGGTGTGCCTACAACTAGACAAGGGGCTACCCCTGCTTTTTTTCCTGCCCAACCTTTCTCCAGCACTTCTCTACACAGCATGGTAAATGCTAGAGACGATCCATCCTTTCCCCTGAACAATCGCCCTACTGAGAACTCTCCAATGGCCACTCCACGCCCTCATGAAGCAGATGACCTAACGGTCGAGCTGACATCCATCCATCACCCTAGTCCTATTCAATAGGTAGATAAGGGTATTAGAGCGGCTCATTTTTCCTAGAAATCTAGTCCAGGGGCGACCAAGAAAGCCAAAGCCTCTACAGAGAGGCTTTCCTTAGTGGGAACATTGCTGCCAATCCGCTTTATCTATTTCATCCATTATGGAGTCTAATGATGGCAACACTACTTGACAGTTTTTGAAGAGCATTATGCCATCTCGAGATAAATAGATCATTAAGAAAATGGACTCTACTGGGAAGGCGGCTACCCTAGCTAAATTCCAAGCCAAGATAAATTCTAATTTTACTATTCTTAGTACTACCTTCTATCACCCCCTAATATTTGTAATGCTTGCAGGCTACTATGTTGCTGGCTGAGCTATTATTTGACATAGCTGCAAGGACCCCTTCTGCCAAGATGCAAGAGGTCAACGACAAGCTCAAGAAAGAGCTTGCAGAGGTCAAGGCTAATAATAAGGCTTTAACCAATGAGTTAGATACTTTGAAGGGTGAGGCCGAGATGGCCTCAACTGCTCAGGCCTCTTATGAATTGCACCTTGGGGAGATGGAAGCTAAGGTGAAAGATGCTGAGAAGGAACATAACAACCTCCTCATTCAAATTCGTAAAATAGAAAAGGAGTGAGACGAAGCAAAATACTAGTACGGCTTGGTGGAATTTCCCCATATCCCAGCTGGTTATGATTTCATGGATATCTGCCATCAAGAGCTTTTCTCTTCTTTCTTTCAATCAAAATTTTATCTGAGTAAACTGGCTTCTGCAGCTTTAGACTATTACCACTATGGATGTCGAAGTGCATTAGAGCAAGCTCAAGGACAAGGATTTCAAAGAGGGCTTAACTCACAAGCTCTTTTATATAATCTCCCTTCTGTTAAGGGCTAAGAAGAAAACTTCGCCGAACCAGTTGACCATCCTTGGTGGGAGAGTGCATATGCTCGAGCACTCAAGGTCCTGATCAAGAATTGAGCTTTCAGCTCTACTCCAATATGACCTATCTCTGTAGTTCCTAATCCACCAGCTCGACCATCTTCAGCTCAGCCAACACAGTCGGTATAACCAAATTCTCTTTCTCATCCTCTGTAAGTGCCTGCACCTCCTTCTTGACCTGATGAAGAGCAAACCGATGATAGAATAGTTCTAGGGGTAGCTCAGAACCCAAATTATGATGTAACAGTAGGTGAAGGGTAACCTGATCACCCCTATTGATATACCTGACCAAAGCATGTGATGTGTACCTTAGCCATTTTGTAATTTATTTAGCAATTCTCAATGAAACATCTTTAATCTTTCAAGTATGTTTTGATTAGACCACCTTACCATATTTAATCTTTACTTAAAAGTTAGTTCTGACTCATTTTCAGCAAGAATTTTAATCGGTAACTAAACAAGTCTCAAACACTCATAGTTATTCCCTCCAAATTTTGTCATGATTAATAAGTATTAAGTTATAAATATTTTTAGCTCGGTCCATCTGTTATGATCAAGTTATGACTTTTATGTAAGATTGTCAAACCCTTTATTATTAAGGGTTGTTATATACCAATGCTTCAGTAGATCAGCAAGCCGAGTACTAGTCTCATAGGCATTCGTCTGTCCAAATTGGAGAAGGTCGGCGGATCAAGCACTACCCTCAAAGTCCTTAGCCCATCTAATTTTTAGGAGGTTGGTGAATCAAACACTACCTTAGAGGCTTTAGCTTGTCTAAATTTTGGGGAGGTCAGCAGATCGAGCACTATCCTTAGAGGTTTTAGCTATTTAATTTTTGGGAGGTCGGTAGACTGGGCACTACCCTCCAAGGCCTTAGCCCATCAAAACATCTTTTCAAAGATCGAAATGAACATTTCATTGAATTAAAAGGATGAAATATCTTCACAATTCATAAGTTCTCAAGATAACACTTTAAATGTAAATTTTTCAAATGGCAAACATTCCATAGGCGAGGCAATTTATGCCTATCTAATCCTTCCAACTCGTACGCTCCTCTTACTTGAAACCTTGAAGATTTTAGAAGGCCCTTCCTAATTAGCCTCTAGCCTTTAATGCATCAGCTCTGCGTAGTACCAGATCTCCTACCTGGAATTATTTCTTTTTTACTTTTCGACTATATGCTGCTCGAAGTCGACTCTTAAATATCTCTATCCTGGTATAAGCCCTATCCATTCGCTTTTCTATTAAATCCAGGGCTTCTTTCATCAGCTCTTGTTTATGAGTTTTGTCAAGATTTTGGACTCTATAAGTTTCCATCCCAATCTCTGCAGAGATAACTATTTCTACTCTATATTCCAGATGTAATGGTGTCTCTTATGTTATAGTTTTTGGACTAGTTCTGTAAGCCCAAAGCACTAAGCTTAATTCATCCACCCATCCTCCTCCTAACTTATCTAGATGTGTTTTAATCCTTTGTAGTTCGTTACCTCAACTTGCTCATTTGCTTGTGGATGGGCTACTGATGTAAACCTTCGTGTGATTTTCATTTCTTCACACTAGGCTCGGATCTTGGCTCCATTAAATTGAGTGTTATTATTTGAGATTAAATCTCTGGGAACCCCATACCTACAATAAATATTTTTCCATAAAAACTTCATCATCTCCCCTTTAGTTATTTTAGCAAGTGGCTCAACTTTAACCCATTTGCTAAAATAATCTATTGCTACTATCAAAATTTTTTTTGCCCTATTGCTAATGGCAATGGTCCGACTATATCAATACCTCATTGTGCAAAATAACAAGGAGATCTTATAGTCATCAGTTCTTTTGTGGGTTAATGCATCAATAGGGCATGTTTATGATATTTTTCACATTTTCTAACTAATTCCTCTGCGCTTGACTAGATGGTAGGCCAAAAATACCCTGCTCTTAAAACTTTTCTGTTAAGGGCTCTACTACTTGAGTGATCCCCATAACATCCCTCAAGGATTTCCTTAAATACATATGCTCCCTCATCCTCTAACAAACATCTCAAGTAAGGTGAAGTAAACTATCTTTTGTACAACATGTCTCTAATAAGACAAAAATGAGCAGATCTGCTCTTTAGTAGAGTTGAATCCATTTTTCCTTGAGGAATAACTCCATCTTTAAGATATGCTAGAATTAGGCCTCTCCAATCATCTCACTCTTTGATCTCACTCACCTCTATTCAGTACTATTCTATTGAGCTGTAAGTAATGTAATCCTTTTGGTTTTATAATTTTCTGCCGAACTAGCCAATTTAGACAGATAATCCTCTCTGATATTTCCTGCTTTGGGAATCTGATGCATTTCCCAACTTTCAAACTGAACTTTCAGAGCTGCTACTCACTCAGCATACTTATTCATCCTTTCATCTATGATCTTATACTAACCCTTTTTCAGAGCTTTATTATTTGATGTTTTGAAGTTAAATTTTACAGCAAACTCCAGCTCGCCTCTTTTAAGGCTGGTTAACATAATTCCTGCACCACAACTTATTAAAGTGGATGACCTATCCACATGGAGTAACCATTTTTTTACCTCTTATGCTGGTGTGATTGTTTATTGGATAAAATCTACCCAAGCTTGAGCTTTTATAGTAGTGCGTGGTTGGTATTCCACACCATACTTCCCCATTTCTATAGCCCATTTTATCATTCTCCCTAAAGTATCTTGTTTACCTAAAGTTGGCTTTAACAGCATATTGGTGTAAACAACAACCTGATGCGATAGAAAATAAGGCCTTAAACTTATATCCATGATGACCAAGGCTAATCCTACTTTCTCTATCTCAGAATATCTTTGCACGACCCCCCTAACAACTTACTGACATAATAAATGGGTTTTTGCTTAAACCCCTTCTTTTTTAACAAACTGAGCTGATTGAATGTTCCCCTACTCATATGTAAACATATAATTTTTCTCCAGGAATAGGCAAGGTGAGCAAAGGAAGTTCGACCAAGAAATCTTTCAATTGCTCAAAAGTCTTCTTACATTCCTCTATCCAATGAAATTTACAATCTTCCTTAGGATTTCGAAGAAAGTGAAACTCCTCTAAGCTGATCTTGAAATAAAATGACTTAATGTATCTTCCATGTCAAACACTGCACATCCCTAACTTCGAAAGGGGGGTTCATATCTACCATAACCCTAACTCTCTCAGGATTAGCTTCAATCCCCCTCTTTGTGACCATGTAGCCTAAGAACTTTCCCAACTTGACACCAAACGAGCATTTGGTTGTATTCAACTTCATGCCATATTTTCTTAACTCCCTAAAGGTTTCAGCGAGGTCATCAATATGAGATTCAACCTTTCTACTTTTAACTAGTTTATTATCCACGTATACTTCCATATTCCTACCTAGTTGATTTTTTAACACCTTCTCCACTAATCTCTTTTATGTAGCTCCTATATTTTTTAATTCAAAAGACATAACCACATAACAATAAGTACCAGTAGAATTAACAAAGCTTACCTTCTTCAGATCATTGGGATTTAACAAAATTTGATGGTATCCTTGAGATGAATCTATCATACTAAGCAGCTTGCAACTAGAGGTGGAATCCACAAGCTGATCTATCCTTGGCAAAGGATAATAGTCTTTAGGACAGGCTTTGTTCAAATCCCTGAAATCTATACACATCCTCTGCTTGTCCATGGTTTTAGGTACAAGTACCGCATTTGATAGTCATTCAGGAAACTTCCCTAATATGGCCAATATCCAACAATTTTTGGACTTTCTGCTGAATGATAATGTCTTTCTCTAGGCCAAAATGCCTCATTTTTTGCTTTACCGATTTGGCTGTGGGGTTGAAATTTAAATAATGCATAGCCACCTTGGGATCAATGCCTACCAAATCCTATGACAACCAGGCAAACATATCCACATTTGCTCTCAAAATTTTCATTAATAACTTAACACATTGTTTCAATAAATTATTTTGTTTCAGGAGTTAAACTTTCATAAAAGAAACTAATTAAGTGATATTTTTCAAAATCATGATATGGGCATAAATTTAACAAATCTTTTAATTTTTCCCAACATTGAAAGAAAGGTTCACTAGAATTTTGAGAAAAAAACTGGATTTGTTTTTTCCAAATATTAGTTTTATAAGTTCAAAAGAACTTTTTAAAAAATCCAGTTTGCATTTCTTGCCAAGTGCTAATTGACCTAGGTTTTAAAGAATTAAGCCAAGTTTTTGCTTTATCTTTTAAAGAGAAAGGAAATAATTTGAGTTTAAATATCTCATTTGTATGAGTTTGATCATCAATAGTGGCACATACTGTATTAAATTCTTTCAGATGCAAGTAAACGCTTTCAGAGTCTAAACCATGGAAATTAGAAAATAAAGAGAGCATGCCTGACTTTAATTGAAAGTTATTTGCATTGAGAGGAAAAATAAAATAAGAAGGAGAAGAATTTTGAGGAGGTTGCAAGTAATAATGTATGGTACACATGTGTTGATTCTCATTTTTATCTTATACACTTTCATTTTCAGCTAAGATGGAAGTGTGTAGAGATGACTCAAATAAATTTCCAGATAAAGTTTTAGAATTATTTCTAACTAAATGTTGAGAATTATGACTACGATACTATATTTCTATATAATCATAAAGAAAATAAACACATAATATTTACAAACCTGAATACCTACCTTGCCTTCCCTGGCAACGGCGTCAAAACTTACTACAACTTAAGGTTACAAGTCTAAGTGCAGGTTATGTCAAGTAATAATTTTTTCATGAGTCCGAGGTTGATACACAGGGAAGTTGTTTGAAGAATTCAAAATTATGTTTAAAAACAAAAAACAAAGATGGGTTTTACGTGATTTAGAATATATAAAAAATAATGTATGCTATATCTAAAAAAAATAAAGCAATAAAAGTATTGAGAATTAGGGATCCGCTCTTGAACTTTGGATATAGGAATAATTATTTATTCTTTTTACCTCTTTTAATTACCACTATTGAAATCCATACATAATGAAAGTTCCAATAAAAAGATGTTATCAAATAGTTCATGCAATAAGGTAATCATGATATTGTCTTACTATTTGTAAATTATCTTTCAACGCCAACACTTGTTTATGGAATTAAGTATATATACACACTTTTATCAATAATAAATCAAGATTTCACATTAACGGTTGGTGTAGTAAAACCAAACATCTAGCTAAATGAATCTAAGTATTTATTGTGCTATTAGTGATATATAAATCAAGAATCACCACAAAATATGTAGGTTTTAAATCAAAAATTAAAACAAAAATATAACACACTTAAATATTTTCTATCTTTATAATCATTCATCTTCCTCCATCAAGAGGTTAACCCTTTTTCCTCAACAAAATAAAATTTAGAAAGATATAATAAAAGTAGGAAAGACTAAAAATAAAAGAGAAACTTGAGAACACATATCTATTACTACTAGAAAACTTAGCCTAAAGAAATCCTTTACCCTCCCCCTCCCCCACTTTTACAAGCTTAATCATGGCTTATTTATAGTGCTTGAAGTATTATAGAGGCCAAACATATAATGAAGGAGTTAAATAATCAAGTGCTATGCTAGTTGTGAAGAGTTAGTAAGTTGTTACACCAAATCTTTTAAATTTTCAACTACTCAATTGAATTGAATTTTTAGGCCAGATATAATCAGATTTTGATGATAGGTAAAGAATACAAATTGTAGATCATTGATTTTTTGATAAACTTGCATATATGATTGATCAAATTTCACTATCGTAGAGGGAGATATGATCAAATTACCGAATCATATTCAAGAGCCATCATTCAACATTAGCAACGCATTACAACATATTTATTATCCATTTTAACATATTTTATCACCATCTTGTCTTATCAAACTTGTTTATCTACCTCTTATGTCTAACATATCCAATTTTTAGCCAAAAAGAAATTTTTGTTTAAGAGATATGATCCAATTGGTAAAATAGGTTAGGACTGGTTTTAACTCTAATCCAAATTTTTGGTGATCTATTTTATACAACCACTTATAATCCAATCTCTTTGATCCTTACACATTTAGTATAGGATCCAAAGTCTACACGAACTTGTAGATCAATGACTTATCAATTCATAGCCTCAAGAATTAACCAAAAAATATTTTGGAATTAAAAGTTACGCTAGTTTCTTTAAAACCTGCACAAAAGAAGGTAAAACTTTTTAATCTCATTTTTTAGGTTGATTTACCATTTTATTTCTAACATATAAAAATACTTTAATTGGGAGTTATAATAATAATTTCAAAGTAAAAATAATTATATTAATTAATTATACATTTTTAAATATTCATCATCAAACTAACTAGCTGAAAAAAAAAGTTATACACACGCATACATGCACAAACTATGTTGCACAGGTTGTTTCTATATATATGTACATATTTTTGGGAGGCTGTGATATAAAGTCAGACTAATTAGTTTCCCAAACAACTGAAATATTTGTACAAAGTTTCTTTCTCTTTCTTCTAACTCTCAAAAAATGATTTCATTTTCTTCCTAAAATGCAACTTTAAAAATTTATAAAACTAGGATTGAAAGATTAAGGATGCTTATGCATAAGGGTAGATGACATATGATGGATAATTGAAGGAAAGGTAAGAGTAGCAAGTGAGTTTTCAAAGGAGTCTTGAAACTTGCTTACTAGATAAATACCTGGTTTTAGTAAAAACACATATTCAAAAAATCGAAGGGCAAAAACCATGAAAGTTTGTCACAAATGTGCTTGATGGACTTGTAATACTTCCTTAAGAATGATTTTTAAAAATTGAAAAGATAAAATTCAATTCACTATGGATTGACAAAATAAAGAGTCTTTAGATGACATTATATTGATTCTTGAGATGTATTTATGTAGATTAGTACATCAGACAATTCTTGATTTATGGAATCACTTCAGGATAAATATAAATGTTATAAGCTTTGGAAATCTGACATTAAAAGATCCTATTTGCCAGTTTATAAGAAAATTGGATGGAAAACATATTCTCAACCCACAAAGGACAATAAGCAGTTACTGGATGTAAAACCAGAGGAAGAAATGAGTCATAATCACAACTACATGTATATTCACGTGTAAGTAGATAATTTTTAAATTTTGTATGTCCTTAATTTCAACCTTTCTGACAAAAGAAAAAGACATGTAATCAATGCATTCCCTATTCATACTTCAATAAAAAATACCGTACTCGCTCCATTTTGCACAACTCACTTTCAAAAAAAAGAAAAGAAATAAAACGGAAGGGTCTTCCACTTACAAGTTCAACTGTACTTGTGTATTTTGTGGAACCAATCTAGGAAAAAATGATAATTTTATAAGGCCAGTCAATAACCTTGATAGAATTTTAGCAGAAAGAAAAATTCATTTAGTGTATGGGTGAGACAGTCTGGGGTTAATGAGGAGTATGTGAATCTTGTTCATATAATGGCTTACTAAACCTCTAATTTTTAACGGCACATAAAGTCCCACACAAAGTTTAAATGGTTGTGCTCCATAATCAGTTATTCATCCTGATAATTTGAAATTTTACAAAAAATAGAAGTTCATTTAGGTGGCCTCATTCTTATTTATGTTATTGATTAAGTCCGTGTTTATTTTAGCTCAAATTAGAGCTAATAGCATTATTCTTGTATAATTCACACATGGGTGAGTTCTACATAATTCGAGTCTGTGTTTGAGATTTCTAACATAAGAAACTTCTTGCCTAATTTTGCAGAGCATATCCAGAGTTCAAGAAGAGATTTGCATCTATGTGCTTATATTATGAACTAATCCCATGGTAAAACATAACTCTGTTTGAAATTCTACCTAAGATAATAATTACATGCCTTTTGCATTCTATGTATCTCTTCCTATCAAGCTATTCTATTTCTTCTTAAACCTCAATATTTTGGTGTAAACTTGTGGAACTATTCCAAAAGCGATCCTTATCCTAGAATAAAGATAATACAGTGGTACGTTAAGCTTTTGATTTGGCTAGGGACATAGAGTCTGGCTCGAATTTTGAATGATTATTGTGCGCATCTATTTTCTCATTCAATGTTAAATGTTACGACCTTTTGGAATTTTGCAAAAATTGGCATTATACTTGGTCTTCTTAGTATATAAGTTATCAATTAAATCAATTTGTGATTCAAATCAAACTCGAGTAATGGCATTATTATCTTATTAGTTTGCATGGGGTGACTTATATCACAATCCAAGAGGGTGTATGACATTTTGTACATTGGATAGTTTTACATTCAATTTTTCTAGGCAAGTAGAGTTTGAGAAGAAGTTTGCTTGTTAAATCCTATTGAGTCAAAATATAATGCCAATTAAAATTTTACATAAGATAACATTAGACGCTTTTGACCTTGTATGCTTCTATTCTATTGAGTTGATATATATTTCTTGTTAAATTTTGGCAAAAATAATATTTTGTTGTATGCTATGTATGGGGGTGATTATAGAAGCAAAACGAAGTCTGTGAATCTTCATATAATGGCTCATTAAGCCTCTAATTTTTCGCGCCACATAAAGTCCCATGTGAAGTTCACATGGTTGTGCTCTATAATCAGTTATTTTATCCCGATAATTTAAAACTCTACAAAAAATAGAAGTGCATTTAGTTGGTCTCATTCTTATTTGTGTTATTTATTAAGTCTTTGTTTATTTTAGCTCAATTTAAAGCTAATAGCATTATTATTATATAATTCACACATGGGTGAGTTCCACACAATTCGAATCTATGTTTGAGATTTCTAGCATAGGAAACTTCTTACCTAATTTTACAGAGCATATATAGAGTACAAGAAGAGATCTGCATCTATGCGCCTGTATTATGAACTAATCCCAAGGTTAAACATAACTCTGTTTGAAGTTCTACCTAAGATAATAATTACATGTTTTTTGCTTTCTATGTATCTCTTCCTATCAAGTCATTCTATTTCTTCTTAAACCTCAATGTTTTGGTGTAAACTTGTGGAAGTATTCCAAAAGTAATCCTTATCCCAGAACAAAGATAGTATAGTGGTATGTTAAGCTTTTGATTTGGCTAGGGACATAGAGTCTGACTCGAATTTTGAATGATTGTTGTGCGCATCTGTTTTCTCATTTAACATTAAATGTTACGACCTTTTGAAATTTTGCAAATATTGGCATTATACTTAGTCTCCTTAATATATAAGTTATCTATTGAATCAATTTCTGATTCAAATCAAACTTGAGGAATAACACTTCTATAATGTTAACAACACCTAAGTCGAGTTCTTTAGTAATTTGTATGACACCCCTTAACCTAGTTGCAGAACATAAACAAGTTGATATAGTTAAATCAAGAAATGTTAACTTGTAATCAATATTAGAGTTATGGTTTTAATAAAAGTTCCCTTTTTTGGCTATAAGAGAAAAAAACTTGAATTCATTTATTATTTTATTTCATTTTAAACACAACCTTTATATAAATCAAAACTGAGTACATGATGTTATTATTCCATCTATAGTTTAACATATCTGTTTACAAAATCATAACAGAGCGGCTTATTTAAAAACAAAAATAGAGTTTTCAAAATAGGCTATAAAAATAGTTTGAAGCATGGCATATGAACAAATCTCTATACAATAGCTTTGGAGACTCAGTCAACCTCTAAACCTGTACATTTTCATCTACATCACAAGAATCTAATGAGCTAAAGGCTCAACAAGGTGAAATTGATACAATAATAAATATAGTACATGTAAATCTCATAAATGATTAAATGCATTATTCAATTCAATAACTTTCTTTCATAAATCATTCTTTCGGGCCCTTGAAGTGTGGTACTTAATTGATTGTGATAGAACGTGGTTTTTGGAACCTGTTGATAATGATTGGCCAATAAGAGAAATAATACTTGATTTTCATACTTGTCTTTCAACCTTAGGTATTAGCCGTATTTTGTCTCATTCGTTGTGGTTTTCCTATCTTTACTCTCTTGGTTTTTCATAAATCATTCTTTCGGGCCCTTGAAGTATGGTACTTAATTAATAGTGATAGAACGTGGTTTTTAGAAACTGTTGATAATGATTGACTAATAAGAGAAATAATACTTGATTTTCATACTTGTCTTTCAACCTTAGGTATTAGCCGTGTTTTATCTCATTCGTTGTGGTTTTCCTATCTTGGTTTTTTAAACTCAAGTATTTGATATCTTTTGTTGGGTCCATCGATCTCTCCCACGTCCCTTGCCTACACGACCATCAATCAAGTACCATACTTTATTTTCAAAGACCTCATTATATTATTAATAGTATCATGCTTTATGAACCATGAATACATCAAACATTACATCATTTGACAAATAATAACAATCACATTTAAACATGAACAACATTATATGATTCTTGTGATACAGCAAATAAAAGTTTCAACTTACCTCAAGTCCGCTTTGTAGTAAGTGAAAAGGTTAGTTTTTTTGAAAGACAGGATGTGTTAAAGGCCTAACATAATCAAATCATGTACCTTTCAATACCTTTTAATAAATCACATAATCTATTCTAATTAAATCATATACACTTTTTAATCTTTTGTAAATAATTCTATATCGATTACACGACTTCAAAAATAATACATACTCCATATTTACTAGTAATTCAAGATATTAAACATTAGGGTAGCCACTAAATCATGAACACAATCCAAAATATCCAAATTAACATGGTATAAACTCGATTCTAACTTAAATTGTTTTTAACCATCAATTAAGCAAACTAATTGTTATTATTCACAATCATTCATAGGCACTTCCAAACATAATATAATATTACAATATCAATAGAAATAAGTAAATTAAGCATATTCCATAAGGCTATCAATTTTTTGCTAGAAACTAACTTAACTAGTTTGGTTTTGACTTTAAGTCTATGCCACTTGTATTTTCAATCGTATAAAAAGATACTAAATCATATAACTATCCAAGATACTACAAATTAATCATAAGAACTTGTTCTAGTTTGTGTTTTATGGATTTCTATGGATTAAATTCAATTATCGTGGGTATGAGAGTATAGAAATTTGGGAGAAACTTTGAAGAAGAAGAGTTGATTGTTTTTAAGGAGCTTCCACAAAAAAAAAAAAAGAAGAAGATAAAAATAACTTTTTTGACATTTTAAAGAGAGGTAAGTGGAGGGTGATCACTGGTTACCTCATGCTTGTTGTCTCCTCATGCCAAGAGCCACGTTTATGGGCTAAGAAGATGACAAGAATTGATAATTTGGTATTATAATCAAGTGTAATGTAGTTTAGAATGATTTCATGCAAGTTAATCTACTTACCAATTAAATTGCACCATTTTGCATACTTTTAGTTCTTAGCCAAATGTGACATATTTCAAGCAAATATTTAGGCAAATAATCACTTTGGAATGCAACAAGTATGGAGCAATGTAAATAATTAATTTCATGGGCATCAACATATTAATCTTCCTTAATCGAGATAACAAATTTTTCACTACAAAAAGCACTTAAGCAGTGTACTAAATCAATAAATAAAAGTTTGATCTCATATTCCATGTACTAATGCATGTTAAAGCATAACTGGAGTATATAATAATAATTATTCATGTTCGTGTAATCATGCTATTTGTATGCCATAATTCGATAATGCGTACTGGTTAGATACATATTCATGCAAGATGCTTATTATTGACTATGTAGGAGATAATTGGGCATTATAATTTGAGTTCACATAAAACATTTGCCCACACTTTTGTTTCGTGCTCAATTTCAGAAGGCATGACTACCAGAAATGGTTCACAAGAATGTGGCCCTATCAATAAACTCATTTAGAGTCATATGATGTCATTTAATGTTTTACAAAACATCAAATACATGCATTTGGTCTTTTATGTGTTTTTACATATACAACTTATAAGTTGGTTCTTAAATGCGAGGATGGTCATGTTAAAACTCCTTCAGTTTAGCTAGTAAATTGGTTAAAATTTTGCAAGGATCAATGACAATTCAATGGTCATTAGTATTGAATTGAGGCCATTCCACCTTAACCAATAGTATATATTATTTATAGTTTGTAATTATAGTTAGAGACTAGAAAAGGAGAAGAAATGAGGAAAGAATAAGGAAAAATTATTGTTTTGTTTGGGAAAAAAAATGGAAGGGAATTGGAAGGTGAAAATCTTGATAAAGGGACAACCCACCAACATAAAAGAAATAGAACTCATGCTTTTTCATTTTTCACTCTTTAAAAAATACAAATCATATTTATTTGACTCAATCTTACTGAAAATAATGTATTTTAGCTTCTCATTTTTCATCAAAAATATTTACCAATCCTATATTACACTATTGGGATTTACCACTACCATCTGCATCTAAATATTTTAATAAAACCCACAATCTACAAATTATCCTAATAAATATATTTAAATAAATATTCAAAATGGACCTTACCACTATCAATTTTATGTAATTAATATATTATTATTTTCAAATAACATTATTTCAATGGACCTACCACTTACATATTATCCTAATAAATTATCATAACTAAATTAATTATTCAAACTCAACCACTACCAACTTCTATGATTATTATATATAAAAATCATGAAAATGATTTCACTCAAGACATACAATCAAGCATAATTCTATTTATATCATGTTTTTCCATAACAAAAAATACACTCAACCAAATAAACTCTCATTTTCAATCTTTTAAAGTTCTTATCTCACCTCAATTATCCAAATATATTTTTAGTTTCACATATCAAATAATAAACTCTATTGAAAATGTTGGAGATGATATTCTCCATGGAAATAAAACTGAACAAGCCCTATTATTCTTAATGGGAAAAAGATTTCACTCGGAGAAGAAACAAATTGTGAAAACTCAAGGATCTTTGTGGTACAAGTGAAGAAGAAACGTAATAATAAACTAATATTTCTTTAAGTGAAGCAACAACTTTACAAAAATAGTGTCGTTTGGTGTAGAAATGAAGAAATAAAATATTCAAACTAATGCCTCTTTAAGTGGAATAATAGCTTCACAAGGAATGATGTAGTTAAGGAGAGGACATGCAATAAATTAGGATTAGAAATATATTGTAGCTTGCATTGGCACCTATACATAATTGACAACTCAACACTTAGTCTACATAATTAACTAAATCAGGCTTAGGTAGTTAGGGTCAAAATAAATAACAATTAGTTTTAATTGTTTAATGAAATTTCTGACTGTGATTAATTATGATGTCCATTATGGAGAAATGAAGTTTGGAGAAAAAGTGAGAAAAGAGTTTTTTAAAAAAATAAGATGTTGGTTTGGATGTGTGTTTTGAATAGTTGAACATTTGGAGAAAAAATAGAATTATGAAGGTTGATATGATATGTTTTTTTTTATGAGAATTAATTTAGTTGGATATAGGTATGGCAAAAGTGGATTTAGCCAAACCCGATACCCACCCCACTAAGGTTATTTAGAATCCGGACCCAGACCTGAACTAAGCGGTTAGACATTTTAAAAATATTAAAAATATTTTATTTTAAAAATAACACCACTATTTTTAAAAAAATAATATTACAAAAATATATTTAAAATAAATTTTAAAAAATAAAAAAATAAAACAGGATGGTTCGGGAGGCGAGTTTTGAAAATGAATTTTCAAAACTTGCTCAGACCCATTAGCTATATTTATTTTTATTATTATTATAAAGTTGTACACATATGTAATTATAAAATATAGATACATATATATATATATATGTATATGTGATTCATGTTATCTATGTAACCGCACATACAGACAATGTAGATTTGAGATGTATATATATATATATGTGTGTGTGTGTGTATGTGTGTGTGTGTGTGTGTATTCTCATATATTGTGAAAATTAGATTGGTTATATCTAAGAAATCACAGAATCACGTGTGTATATGAATCCAAGAATCAAATTCTTGGATTCAAGACATCAAGATTTATAAAATCTTGGAAACTTCTAATTCAAGAACTTCAAGATTTAATTGGGTTAGGCCCAATCATCCATGCCTTCCATCAAAAGTAGAAGATATGATGTTGCTACCACATTTATATTGTCTATGAGTCGTGGGATGCCTAAACGATGAAAAGTTGTGATCTCTACTAAACATAGGGATGCCTATGAGATGGATTCGTCTTTATCATCGTCCTTGAGTCATGGGATGTTTAGATACTCTATTTACATAGAAGTTTGATATTAAATAATAAATTTTGATTTATATATTATTGATTTATTTAAATATGTATATACGCACATGTGATTTTGTAATTTCTTAGATATAAACAATCTAATTTGCACATTATATGAGAATATACACATATATATGTTATCTATGAAGAATATATACAGAAAATGCAGATTTGAGATGGGCTGAATATATACATATTACCGTTACCCTAAACTAATATTTATTAATATAGATAAATAAATGATGAAAGCATTAAAAAAGGGAAAAAAGGCAAAACCCTCATCTCCTCACGCAAACCCCCGCTCCCTCCCCAGTCTCTACTCTCTCCTGCTCTTTTGTGCCGATGGATTTGCCGGCTGGAATATTCATCTTAATACTTTTCTCGATTCCCAGTTTCTTTAAACTGCCCACCATATCTCCTATTGCCAACAATAGAGTCCCGATCATCTTCCTCATTAAAATTATCCCCATAATATTCTTCTTCTTCATCTCTCACATCTCTAGGTTGGACTTTCTCTTTCCTATGCACATTAGTGTTGTTTTGCGGCTGCTCTCTTTGTGCACTCTCTACCTGATCTATCCGTTCATGAATTTGCTCCATCTCGATTCTTAATAATCTCTTCATCTCACCCATTAAGGCTTCAAAACTTTAGGTCAACCTCTACTGATGCATTCCTAGATGTATGTTTGTCCTTGTCGTTCGACATGTTTTCCTATAAAACATGGTTAGAAAAGAAAAGGACCTCACACACTCCCTTACATATTTCACTCAAGAAATGATTTTCACTCGAGTTTTTTTTTTTTAAAAATCAGATTGGCCTTTAACCCTCTTTTATACTCACCACTCTTGCATTTTTCCTTTCATAATAATCCTCTATAGGTTCTTATCAAACTAACCAAACAAATAGCACATTTCCAGCAACAATTCACCAAGAACTCACAAAAAAATTTAGATTTAAATGCTAAGGAAAGAGGTTGTGCCACGAAACTAAAGGGTTTATTTGAACCAAGAATTGAATTTAGAATTTTGAATTGAATCAATAATTTTGAATCTTGCACCAAAATTCAATTTGCTTTTTTTTTGCCGAATTTAGATTCTAGGTAATCAATATGTAATCAAGAATGCAAGAATTGAATCAAAAATTACGAATCTTGTAGCAAAATTCAAATTTCATTTATTTTCTTCGTCGAATTTAAATTTTAAGTATTGAAATTGTCAAGAAAAGTAAGAATATATAAACTTGAGATTAGAACCCTAGCTCTGATTATCAACTGATATGAATCATGCCAAGAATTATGAGAAAACTCATGACTCAAGAAAGGCCTCCAAGATCATCTTGAATGAATTTGTATGTAATTGCGACATGTTGCTTACACTGAAGCAAGAACCATGGTATAATAAAGACGCCACAATCAATTATGAAGGGGTTGATTGATAAGTCAAAAGGTGAATGCTACGGAAATCTCCGATAAGTTCAGAAGTTCTAAAAGAACCAAAGAGAATTTTCTCTCACAAAATTATGACTGAAATCTGAGTTGTTTATTTCAATAAGTGAGTGGCCTATAAATACAAGAAGGGGAGAATAAAAATTAGGCCCCAAGAAAGCCTTGAATTCATCCCCTACTAGGAGAAGGAAACTACCAAAATATCCTAACTAACCTTCTTGAATCTTTAAGTCAACCCTATCTGGAAAAGGTAACTAATAAATATCCTAAATTCAAATTTATCCAATAAGAAAAATATCTAAATATCATGCAAGGCATACAACTCAACTAATAGACCTTAAATCTCGCCTAAATGGCTACTCTCTATGAGAAACCTTTCCAAAACTTATTCTAATTCTTGATTCATGGGCATCCAACTTTGTGGGCATCTCCTTTGGGCCTGCTCGAATTTACCTCAGTCCAAATGCTTTGAATTAGCCCATTAAGAGTTTCTTTCCATCTTTTAGCTCGAGCCCTTATAATTGGTCCAATTAGAATTTGAATAGGATTTGCATTCCATTTGTTGGTCGTGCTCTCATCAACTATTCCAAAAGCGATCCTTGTCCTAAGACAAAGATAGTACAGTAGTATGTTAAGCTTCAGATTTTGTTAGGGACATAAGTTTGAGATGAATTTTGAATTGTTGTCTTACTCTTCTATTTTCTCATTCAATGAACTTTGGAATTATGCCAAAAATAGCATTATACTTGATTTCCTTCAGATATGAGTTATCTAATGAATCAATGTCCACTTTAAATCAAACATGAGCAATATCACTTTCATAGTGTGAACTGGACCCGGATTGAGTCCTTACATAATTTAAGTCCATGTAATCAATTTAGTCCACACTCTTGTTTCGTGCCTAATTTCTAATGGCATAAGTACAAGAAAAGGTTCACAAGTATGTTTCCCTATTAATTAACTTATTTGGAGTTGAAATATGAAGGCATTTAAAGTTTTAGTATGGATAAAAATACATGTATTTGTCCTTTTATGTGCTTTTGCATATACAACTTTTATATTTGTTCTTAAATGCAAGCCGTAGAAATATTATGTCTTAAGTAACATTTGGATGAAGCTATGTATATCTACAGGTTATGCATATGATTTTTCTTGGCACTTAGAGTTTGACATGAAGTTCCATAGGTACAATTTGCATCAAGTTTCTTATTGTGTTAAAAGTTGCGACTTTTTTGAACTTAAAGAAAAAACAGAATGATATTAGTTAATATATGTATGATATGTTGAGTCAATGTCTATTTCAGATCAAACTTAAGTAATGGCATTGATATCATATAAGTTTGTATGCGGTGACTTATATTACAATCCAAGAACATGTTTGACATTTTGTACATAGGATAGTTTCACACTTGATTTCTCTTGGCATGTGGACTTTGAGAAGAGTTTCGCATGTTAAATCATCTTGAGTCAAAACATAATGCCTAATGAATTTCAATAGAAGATAATATTACACGTTTTTGCTTTGTACGCTTCTATTCTCATTGACTTGATATCTATTTCTTAATAAAAATTAGCAATAATAATGTTTTGTTGTAAGTTACACATTGGGGTGATTGTAAAAGCAATAGAAGTCTATGAGTGAAGCTTCATATATTGGCTTATTTAGCCTCTAATTCATAGAGGCACCTAATGCACATGAAGTTTACATGTTTGTGCTCTAGAATCAGTTATTTCAATATGAGAATTAGAAATTTTGCATAAAACATTTCTTTTAGTTGACCTCATTCTTATTTATGTTATTTATTGAGTCGATGCTTGTTTTACACATGGGGGCGTTCCACATATTTGAATCGATGTTTGAGATTTCTAACATAGAAAACATCTTGCCCAATTTTGCAGTGCATGCCTAGAGTTCAAGAGATTCTCTCCTATTTGTCTGCATTATGAACTAATCCCATATAAAATATAATTTCGTTTGAAGCTCTACCTAAGATAACAATTACATGCAATTTGCCTCGTTTGTATCTCTCCCAATCAAGTCATTCCGTTTATTCTTAAACATCAATGTTATGGTGTAAACTTGTGAAGCTATTCCAAAAACGATCCTCGTCCTAGGACAAAGATACTATAGTGGTACGTTAAGCTTCAGATTTTGCTTAGGATATAAGTATGACATGAATTTTGAATTGTTGTCTTACTCATCTATTTTCTCATTCAATGTTAAATGTTTGGAATTATGCTAAAAATAGCATTATACTTGGTCTCCTTCGTATATAAGTTATCTATTGAACCAAAATCTACTTCAAATCAAACTTGAGCAATTGCACTTTCATATTGTGAACTAGACCCGAATTGAGTCCTTTCATAATTTAAGTCCATGTAAAAAACACTAACAAGAAATGGTTCAAGTATGTTCCCCTGTCGATTAACTCATTTGGAGTTGAAATATGAGAAGGCATTTTAAGTTTACAGATCAAATACATGCATCTGGACTTTTATGTGTTTTGTGTATACAACTTATATGTTGTTCTTAAATGCGAGCCATAGAAATATTACACCTTAAGTAAAATTTGGATCAATTCCAAATTTTTTCTCATTTTAAATGTTGCGACGGTTTGAAACTTAAAACAAATAGCATTAGATTGGTTAATATATGTGTGATATGTTGAGTCAATGTCTATTTCAAATCAAAATTGAGTAATGGAATTAATATCATATAAGTTTTCATGCAGTGACTTATATCACAATCCAAGAACGTGTATGACATTTTGTACATTAGATATTTTCACACTCGATTTCTCTTGGTATGTGGACTTTAAGAAGAGGTTGCTTGTTAAATGATCTCAAGTCAACACATAACGCCAAATGAATTTCAATAGAAGATAACATAACACGCTCTTACCATTAGGGTGATTATAATAGCAATATAATTCTATGAGTGAAGCTACATATATTAGTTATAGAGACATTTAAAGTCCCACACAAAGTTTCTATGATTGTTCTCCATAATTAGTTATTTCAACCTGACAAATTGAAATTCTACAAAAAGCAACATTTCTTTTAGTTGGCCTCATTATTTGTGTTATTTATTGAGTCGATGTTTGTATTTAGCTCAATCTAGAACTAATAGTACTATGTAATTTACACGTGGGTGTGTTCCACATATTCGAATTAGTGTTTGAGATTTCTAACATGGGAAATTTCTTACCTAATTTTGCAGTGCTTGTCTAGAGTTCAAGAAGAGATTCACACTTATTTGCCTGTATTATGAATTGATCCCACATAAAATATAACTCCGTTTGAAGTTCTACTTAAGTTAACAATTACATGCCATTTGCCTCATATGTATCTCTCCTAATCAAGTCATTCCATTTCTTCTTAAACATCAATGTTATCGTGTAAACTTGTGGAGTTATTCCAAAATTAATCCTTGTCCTAGGACAAATGTAACACCCCTTAACCTAACTGCGAATCCCAGACAAGCTGATACAGTTAAATTAAGAAATATTAACTTTTCATCAATACTAGAGTTATGATTTTAATAAAAGTTCCCATTTTTAGCTATAAGAGAAAGAACTTTCATTTGTTGTTTTATTTCATTTAAACACACCATATACATACATCAAAACTAAGTACATCTATTTACAAAATCATAATAGAGCGGCTTATTTAAAAATAAAATCGAGTTTTCAAAATAGACTACAGAACAGCTCGAAGCATGGCATCTGAATAAATCTCTGTCTGGTAGCTCTGGATCACATGAATCTAATTAGCTAAAGGCTCAGCAAGGTGAAACTGATGCAATAACAAATAACATACATGAAAATTATAGGAATGATTGAATGCATTATTCAATTTAATAACTTTCATTCATAAATCATTCTTTAGGACATTTGAAGTGTGGTACCTAACTAATAGCGATAGACCATGGTTTTCGAAACCTATTCATAATGATTGGCTAATAAGAAAAATAATACGGGGTTTCCATACTTAGTCTTTCAACCTCAGGTATTAGCCGTATTCTGTGTCTTATTTTTTGTGACTTTTCTATACTGGTTTTCAACCTCAAGTATTTTCCACCATTTGTTGGGTCCGCCAGTCTCTCCCACGTCCCTTACCTACCCAACCATTAATCAAGTACCATACTTCCTTTTGAAAAACCTCATTATATTCATAGTAGTATCATGTTTCGTGAACAATGAATGCATCAAACATTACATTATTTGACTAATAATGACAATCACATTAAAACATGAACAATATTATATGAGTCTTGTGATACAACAAATGAAAGTTTCAACTTAACACAAGTCCACTTTGTACTAAGTGAAAAGGTCAATCTCTTTGGAAGATAGGATGTATTAAAGGCCAAACATAATTAAATTAGGTACCTTTTAATATCCTTTTTATAAATCAGATAATCTATTCTAGTTAAAATCATATACACTTTTCAATCTTTTGTAAACAATTCCATATCAATTACAAAACCTAAAAAATAATGCATACTCCATATTTTACTACTAATTTAAGACATTAAACATTAGGACAACCATTAAATAACTAATAATTCAAACATAATTATTAGGGCAACCCACAAAATATGAACACAATTTGAATTAAAATGACGTAAACTCGATTTTAACTTAAATTGATTCTAACCTTCAATTAAGCAAACTAATTGCTATTGTTCACAATCATTTGTAGGCATTTCCAAATACAATATAAGTATTGCAAGATTAATAGAAACAAGTAAATTATGCATATTTCACAAGACTATCGATTTGCTAGAAACTAGCTTAACTAGTTTGGTTTTGGCTTCAAGTCTATCCCACTTGATTTTTCATTCATAGTGTGATAGACTTGAAGCCAAAGTGACTTCTGAGTTGGAATCATTAGATGAGTATTGAATAGAAAAAGTTGTTTCTTTATTTTGCTCATCTTATTCAGAATAGAGAGATTCAACGTCAGCAACATCAATCTTAATTAGATCAATTTGAAGCACCTGAGATGAAGTTTAGCAGCTTTGTTCTTTGGTTAGGAAAGTTTTTGGCAAAATGTCCTTTTTTCCCACATAAGTAGCATCTGTCAGTTGGCTTCTTCCTAATAGACTTTCTTTTGAAGAATCTCATGATTTTATTTTTATTTTTCTTCTTCAATTTTCTTGATCTTCTTTTATGATGAGTAGTCACATTTCTTGCCTTCCTTGCATTTATTTCCAAATGAGACTTCTTGCAAGCTGCATTGAGGAGATTTTTTCTCTTTATTATGTCTTTGAATTTTTTTTGCTGTTGGCACATTTCATCAAGAGTAGCAAAATCTATTTAATGGATTTCTCCAAGGCTTATCTTAGTTACTTCTTTCTTCATAGCTTGAATCATTTTGGATAGTTCTGATTGTTGTTCCTTAGGAAGTGACGCCAAATAAACATGCTTAAAATTTGGATCATTTAATCCGTTCAACATGTAGAATTTTTTAAACATTCATTGGAAGTGTCTGTCCAAATCTTTTTTAGATAAGGAATAGCATCTCATGACAAAATGTTCCTAGCTTGCCATCTTGCTGATGAGAGTAATATATCTAATAAACTCTTGGTGTATCTCTCCAAGGACCAGATAAGGACTTGTAGCATTGATAATTTGAATGTATTCTCCAAGAATTAAGAACCATTCTCTTAGAATCCTAACAAATCTGGAAGTGAATTCTATAAGAATATTTTTTAGTAAATCTCCTTCATTTGTTAGTTGGAGATCTATCTATGTTGAGAAAGAATGCAACTTATATATTCTCTTATTTATAGGAACATCATTAAAAGAAAACTATAGACCATTTATAGGTTTGGTAGTTGATTGTACATCTGGTTGAGAAATAGTAGGATACCTTTATCTTGATATTTTTTCGTCTCCAAAACTTTCTAACAGATGTTCAATGAATTGTTGGCTTATTTCTGGCCTATCATCTGCCATAAATATAGCAGAGATATTGACATCATTGTGATCTTGATTCAGTATCATTGTTCATGCAGGAACTTGGCTTAGAATCACTTAATTTGGAATCTTTTGATATTTTTGATTAAGAGGATTCAAAATCTCCAATATATCCTATTGACTCTCCAGTTTCTATTAGAACTAGATCTGTTATTGATCTAGTCATGAGAGTTGCTGCTGGTTTCTTTTCTTTACCTTTAGAGGATAATGTAGGTGTTGGTTGACTCTTTTCAAAAGAAATCTTTTTCTTGGCTCTCTATTTTTTAGGAATTTCTAGTGGGATACTGGAAACCATACCAAAGTGTTTGGCATAATCTAGAGGAGAGACTGGTGGTGAATCATATGGAACACCTAGAATAGCTTACAAGGGATAAGTTGCTTCTATCCTTTTTAATTTTAGCAAGCTTCTTTTTCAGTTTTCTTATTTCTGCTTCCTTCCTTATAAATTCAGAGCCAAACTAGTTTTGCCCAATGAATCACCTTAAATCTCATCTAATTGATAGATGTTATCCTTCAGTATATCATAAATCGATTGGAGTTATATTCCTACTGCATCAACTTTGGTCTTGGTGGTTTCTAAAGTTGTCAGAATTTATGACACCTTAGAATCAAGGGATTGCAAGGATCTGTTTTGAGCTCTAGCATTTGAAGTATTCCAATTTAAGACTTTCTCAGCTTGCATTAATGGCTTTATTTGTCCATCTGGCTCCACATAGGTACTTTGTATGTAGGGTTTGGTAGCTATTTTATTTGATGATCAACTTTTCTTTCCAAGGGAAGAAAGTCTGATTCATATCTAAACATGAAGCAAGGTTGCAGGGCAGGAGGAGTAGGAAGAGAAAGTACTTCTTCTCAGTTTCACAAATATCCTTCTTTTCTTAGGATGGATAATCCTTGTTGTAACATGGTAAATGATGAGGCCCTGGAGATAGTGGATCAAAATGATTATTAGGCCTGCATCTGGATCTACCCTTGTTGTTCCTTCTTCTTCTGGAAGGTGTATTATCTTCATCATCAGAATATTCATCACAAGAACATTCTGGGTCACACATGGAGGGATCAACATCCCAGATGAAATGGCCATTAATCTTATTTATGTAGGAGTATGAGCCATTTGGTCTAAATGAAGAAATGGGGATCTTCTTTGTAGCTGAATTTAGGACTGGTGTGATCATTAACTCGAATTCAGGATTTGAAGGTCCATTGTTGGGAAGGGCTTGATAGATGGTTTTGACCCTTCCATCCTTCATTCTTTGAAATTTGAAATTAGTGGATTGCACTGACTCTGGTTGATGATGTAGCGACTTATAATTGGTAATCCATTCTTTTGGAATAAGTCTTTTCAAGTCTAATCAGTCAATCTATCTGGGGATCTGGATAATAGTAGGGACCTCAGATCCAGACTCAGCAAGTATCATCAAAGCATCTTTTATGCCTTGGTTGTGTAGATCTAAGCCATGGTTTTGCAATCTATAAACAATTTGATGATGGAGAGTGGCCACATGGAGTTGGAGATTTGCTCCAGATATCTATTTCTGTACTTTGAAGGCAGAAGCAAAAGAGAGGTCTTGCAAAGAGATAACAAAGTCTGGAAAGAATGTAACAACAACACTCCCAACATTGAGAGTGGTAAGAATTGTACCGATGACAGCATGTTCATACTTTAAGAATTTAGTATCCATAAGAGCAATCTTGGCTGTAATAGAAAGTTCTTTTCTCCTATGGTAGGAGAGGACACGTCTGATAGCTCTAAGGTGAAGATAAGTATATCCTTCAATTTTCCATCCATTGATGAATTAAAGTGGGATGGAAATAGTGATGCACTGCTCTTGTGTGTTGTAGGGAGGCTGCAGTGATCTAATATACTCTTTTATGATAGGTTTTCTAGTGGAAATCAATGATCTTATTCCATAGGTTATAGAACCATGTTTCCTATAGATATTGTAAGGACTCATCAATGGAGGAACAATTTGTTCAACTACTGTATCATCTGGAATAGTGAAATATTCTATAAGGTTGGTAGAGTGTCTGCACAAAGATAAAAAAGAAGATAGACATAGCAATTGAGAGAAAGGTTGAGAATCAGATATTAAGCTAGAAGATGTGGAGATTTCCATGTGTAAACAAAAGTCTTCTCTACTCACCATCCAAGTTATCAGATGATTTCTCATCAAATTCTCTAATAATAAGAAAAATAAACTGGCTCTGATACTACTTAGTGTTGGGGGCCCTACAAATCCATACCCTAAAGACGTAAATTTTAGGTTAGGCAGAAATTTTCTTTCAAATTCTTTTTTTTTTAAGTATCTTCTCTAATTCCCCAACCTTCTGCCTTTTAGCCTGAGTGACACCCCTTTGCCTTGGCGGCGTTATCGCTGAACTCTGGAAAATATAAAAGAACTTATAAGTTTGGAAAGACCTCGTATGGATTAAGGGGATCTTACCTTCATGACTATAGCCTAGTAACTTAAATATGTTTTTGATGTACACGATTCTCACAAGGAGATAAATACAGAGCATACTTCATGTAGAAGATAGAAGAAGATGATAATACTTTAGAAGATAACTTTGGAGGTTTTGGAGGTGACAATGCTAAGAAATTAAAAACTTATTTTCTTTTTAAATACAAGGGTTTTTTTTTTTATTTCATTCTACTTTACAAGTGTATGTTATAATGGAACCAGTTAATTATTACAACAAATGATTCTGGACACCTGAAAAGATAAGGATTAGGAATCCTTTCATTTCCATCACAGACTCTGGACACGTGAAAAGTTTTTGAAAATAGTGACTAAGGAAATATGCTTTTGGTAAAGGCAAGGACACAGTTTCTTTCAATAATTTTGGTGACATTATTATTGCCTTACTTTAATCTCTTGTGTTAGGAAGAGTTATGGTAATCATAGTACTCTCTTGACCGTGGTTCAGTCTAGTAGAGTCTGAATCCTTCCCAGTTAATGTATTCATCTAGATCCTAATTTTTTTCCCATTCAATAGGATCATCATTGTATTCCCAAGGGTCTTAGGAGTCTGGTTTGAATACCTTGTCTGCTTGCTAACCATCTATCTTAGGGATTTAGCTTTGTCTAGCTTGCTAGTTTGAACTGGTATGTTTTGGTGGATCTGGTTCAACTGGTTTTATAACACAGGTTGTGTAGACCAATTTCTCTCTGGGTATGACTGAAGAAATCTTGTTGTGAAAGCATAAGAATTTTAGTAATTCTTTCTTCTCTAATTTCTGGGTCATAACCTTTCCATTGAGAACTTTCCAAATAAACCACTGAGTAGTTAAAAACTAATTTTTTCTTCCAGTAGCATATGACCTATGGAGGATAACATATGAGGATTATGATTCAATTTGTCTTCCTCTATAGCTTTCAGGCATTTATCTTCCTAATCTTGGATAGTAGAGTACCATTCTAAAAAGATCCACACTAATGATGTTTGGTTCTCTTTCTATTTCTGTTACATGGTAGTATAGGGTAGAGATGCACCATAAATACCATAAACCACTTTCAGGAAAAAAAAGTAGTTGTGGAAAGACTGAGTACTCCTAAAAAAGGTTTATTTGGATTAAAACAACCTTTTTCCAAAGGAATATTAGTTTGGATGAAAAATTTAGCTAGATAATAAAAGAGATGATTTTTTTGCATGATCTTTTAAATCTCTGAGATCTTGAAAAGGTTTTGATGATGGTGGAAATGTCTTTTTGGGGAAAACCATGAAGATATTCCTACCTTTGGATAAAATGAGTTAGACCGGCTATTTTTTGGAGAGGAGATCAAGGGCAATGTTGCCTTTTCCTTTGATAAGCTAAATTGTGAATTGGTATTTTGAGAACCAATCTGTAAGTCACAAGAGGTTTTTCTCTAGAACTCTTTTGTTTCTTAGTTCCATTATTGTAGGGAAATAAGGGTTGTTTAGCTATATGGTGAAATTATGTCTAACTAAATAAAATTCAAACTTTTTAATTTGATAATGCTTTTCAGAGTCTTTGAATTCTCCACTTGCATGTCCACAATAGTGAATCTTTCCATCTTCATTTTCTAGTAAAATGGCTCCCTAAAACTCATCACTTGCATCAGTTTACTCCTTTGTCCGTTACCTAGAATTTTTAGTGGTGGAGAATTTTGACATACCTTCACATGTTTGACTGCTTTTGTCTGTAAAGATCCAAAAGTTGGAGGATTCTATTTCAACAACTTAGATAGCTTGCTTGTATGATGTGAACTTTCTAGAATGAAATCCTTGAGATAATTAACTATCCCAAGAAATTGTTGGGCCTCCTTGACTGTTAGGTTTTTATCTTCAAACCTTAACAACTCTTGTGTAATATAAGGACCTGGTTGATAACTTCCATCAACTAATTTCATTCCAAGGAACTCAATGCTCTTTTGTCTAATAGTACTTTATCTAAGAATTGCTATAAAAAAGTTAGTACAAGAAAAGGTTCACAAGTATGTTCACCTATCGATTAACTCATTTGGAGTTGCAATACTAGAATGCATTTAAAGTTTTACTATAGATCAAATACATGCCTCTAGCCTTTTATGTGTTTTTGCGTATACAACTTATAAGTTTTGTTCTTAAACGTGAGCCATAGAAATATTATGTCTTAAGAAAAGTTTGGATTAATTTTAAATTTTTTCTCGTGTTAAATGTTGTGACTGCTTAAAACTTAAAAAAAACAAATAGCGTTAGATTGGTTAATATATGTATGATATGTTGAGTCAATGTCTATTTCAAATCAAACTTGAGTAATGGCATTGATATCATATAAGTTCGCATATGGTAACTTATATCACAATCTAAGAATGAGTATGACATTTTGTATATTGGATATTTTCACACTCGATTTCTCTTGGCATGTAGACTTTGAGAAGAGGTTCGCTTCTTAAATCATCTCGAGTCAACACATAATGCCCAATGAATTTCAATAGAAGATAACATATGCTTTTGCCATTAGGGTGATTATAAAAGTAATAAAATTCTATGAGTGAAGTGCTCGCGAATAAATTTTACAAACCGCAAGTATACGATGTTAAGTTTTAATATATCTTGGTTTACCACCTATTCGAGGGATTGAACATCAAATTAATTTTATACCTAGTGCTACTGTTCTAAATCGACTAGCCTATCAAAGCAATCCTAAGGAGACCAAGGGGATACAAAGGCAAGTTAGTGAAATGTTGGAGAATGGGTAAGTGAGAGAAAACATGAGTCTGTGCGCTATTCTGATATTTTTGGTTCCTAAGAAGGATGGGATGTGAAGGATGTGTCTTGATTGCTGAGTGATCAATAATATAACGATAAATGATCGCCACCCTATTCCTCGCTTAGATGATATGTTAGATGAGTTGCAAGGTACTTGTGTATCTTTTAAGATTGATTTAAAGAGTGGGTATCATCAAATAAGAATGAAAGAGGCCGATGAATGAAAAATTACTTTTAAAATAAAATATGGATTATACGAGTGGTTAGTTATGCCATTTGGATTAACTAATACACCCAGTACTTTCATACGATTAATAAACCATATTTTGCATACATTCATAGGTAGATTTATTTTTGTTTACTTTGTTGATATTCTCATTAATAGTAAAAAACTTGGATGATCATGTTGGGCATTTAAGTTTAGTTTTAGATGTACTTAGAAAAGAGAAGTTATTTGCTAACTTGAAGAAGTGCACCTTTTGCATAGATAAGCTTATGTTTCTTGATTTTGTTGTGAGTGCACAAGGAATAAGAGAAGATCTATGTAATTTAGGAGTGGTCGAGTCCCATGAGTGGAGGTAATGTTCATAGTTTTCATGGAATCGCTAGTTTTTGTAGGAGCTTCATAAAGGACTTTAGTAGTATCTCTGCACCGCTTACCAAAATCATCAAGAAGAACATTAGATTTAAATAGGGTGATGAGCAAGAAAAGGAATTTCAACTGATCAAGGAGAAATTAACACATGCTTCTTTACTTGCTTTGCCTAATTTTACTAAAACGTTTGAAATTAAATGTGATGCTTCAGGTATAGGTATAGGCGCAGTTCTTATACAAGAAGGAAGACCAATTGCATATTTTACTGATAAATTAAGTAGGGTAGCCTTAAACTACCCTACTTATGCTAAAGAACCATATGCATTGGTACGAGCATTGGAGATATGGTGACACTACCTTTGGCCTAAAGAGTTTGTGATTCACACTGATCATGAGTCCTTGAAGCATTTAAATAGGCAACACAAGTTGAACATAAGACATGCACGTTGGGTGGAATTCATTGAGACATTGCCATATGTTATTTGATACAAGCAAGGTAAAGAAAATATCGTTGCAGATGCACTATCTTGAAGTATGTATTAATTTCAACTCTTGATGTAAATTTACTTGCTTTTGAGCATATTAAATAGTTGTATTCTTTAGACCATGAATTTTGTGAGGAGTTTTGGGCTTGTGAGAAAAATGGAATAGGTAAGTTCTTTAGGCATGAGGATTTCTTATTTTGAGATAATAAGTTGTGTGTGCCGAATTGCTCTTTGTGTGACAAGTTTAGGGAATCCCATAGTGGAGGGTTAATAAGACACTTTGGAGTTGCTAAGGATTTAACAATTTTGCAAGAACACTTCTATTGGCCACACATGAAGAGAGATGTTGAGAGAATGTGTGGTAGATGCATCACTCGTAGGCAAGCAAAGTCCCAGGTACAATCTCATAGTTTGTACACACCCCTTTCCATCCCGAATGAACCTTAGATTGATATTTCGATAGACTTTATGTTAGGCTTACCTAGGTCTAAACATGGTAGAGATTCAATTTTTGTGGTTGTGGATAGATTTTCTAAGACGACACATTTTTTCCATGTCACAAAACTGATGATGCTGCACATGTTGCTGATTGTTTTTTAGAGAGATTGTAAGATTACATGGCATGCCTAGAATAATTGTTTCGGATAGAGATGCTAAGTTCTTGAGTTACTTTTGGAAGACTTTGTGGTGTAAGTTGGGAACTAAGTTATTATTTTCTACAACCTATCACCCACAAACTGATGGTCAAAGTGAAGTAGTGAATAAGACTTTGTCTACTTTGTTGAGGGCTATTATTAAAAAGAACACCAAGACATGGGAATAATGTTTGCTACATGTTGAGTTTGCTTATAACTGTACTATTTATTTTGCTGCTATGTTTTCACCATTTGAAATCGTGTATGGTTTTAATCCCTTAACTCCATTGGATTTAACACCACTACCTTTATCTGAGTGTGTTAACTTAGATGGAAAGAAAAATGCTAAATTTGTTAACTAGATACATGAGAAAGCAAGACTTAACATTGAAAGAAAAATGAAGCAATATTTAAAACAAGCTAAGAAAAGATGCCAATAGATGATTTTTGAACATAGAGATTAGGTTTGGTTGCCCATGAGAAAATAAAGATTTCCAACATAAAGGTATTCTAAGTTGCTACCAAGAGGAGATGGTCCTTTTCAAATCCTTTAGCGGATTTTCTAGGTGAGTACAGTGTTAGTGCTCCTTTAGGTGTTACTAATTTATGTCCTTTTGATGTAATTGATGATTTGAGGACAAATTATTTTCAAGAGGAGGGGAATAATGAGAGCACGATCAATAATTGGAATGCAGATCCTATTCAAGTTCTAATTAAATTGGTTATAAGGGCTCGAGCTAAAAGATGCAAGAAAACTCTTAATGGGCTAATTCAAAGCATTTAGACTGAGGTGAATTCGTGCAGGCCCAAATGAGATGTCCCATATGTCCCACATGTCCCACAAAGTTGGATGTCCATGATTCAAGCATTGGAATTATTTTTGGAAGGGTTTCTCATAGAGGGTAGCCATTTAGGCTAGATTTAAGGTTTATTAGTTGAGTTGTATGTCTTGCATGAAATTTAGATATTTTCCTTATTAGATAAGTTTGAATTTTGGATATTTATTAGTTACCTTTTTCAAATAGGGTTAACCTCAAGATTCAAGGAGGTTAGTTAGGATATTTTGGTAGTTTCCTTTTCCTAGTAGGGGATGAATTCAATGCTTTCTTGGGGCCTAATTTTTGTTTACCCCTCTTGTATTTATAGGCCATTCACTTATTGATATAAACAACTCAGATTTCAGTTATAATTTTGTGAGAGAAAATTCTCTTTTGTTCTTTTAGAACTTTTGAACTTATTAGAGATTTTCATAGCATTCACCTTCGACTTATCAATCAATCCCTTCATAATTGATTGTGGCATATTCATTATACCAAGTTTCTTGCTTCAATAAAAGCAATAGGTCGTGGTTCTATACAAATTCATTCAAGAGGATCTTGAAGGCCTTTCTTGAGCTGCGAGTTTTCTCACAATTCTTGGCATGATTCGTATCAGAAACAGAAAAGAATTACTATAGATTTTGTGTCAGAATTACCTAAAACAGTTAAAGGTCATAAGGCTATTTGGGTTATCATTGACAGGTAACTAAATCTACTCACTTTTTTCCAATTTGTTCCACTTATGCCATAGACCATTATGCACAGATATATATACAGAAATTGGTCAGACTTCATGGTGTACCACTATCTATTATTTTTGATAGAGATTCAAGGTTTTTGTCTATATTCTAGAAGAGTTTACACAAAGTATTGGGAACACAATTATCTTTCAGTACTGCATATCATCCCTAGACTGATGGATAATTAGAGTGAACAATACAAATATTTGAAGATCTGCTTAGAGCTTGTATTAGATTTTCATAGTTAATGGAGTAAATTTATACCTTTAGTGGAATTCTCTTATAATAACAACTATCAATCCACTATTGGAATGGCCCCCTATGAAGCATTATGATGAGGTTGGTGAAAAGAAGCTTTTGGGCCTAAATATGATTTGAGAAATGACAGAAGCTGTGATATAAATTCGTTAACAAATGCATATTGCCCTGAGCCGATAGAAAAGTAGTGCAGATCAAAGAAAAAGAAAGTTAGAATTTGTAGTAGGACATCAAGTATTTCTAAATGTATCTCTAATGAAGGGGATTATGTGGTTCAAAAATAAAGAAAAGCTGAGCCTTAGATATATTGGTCTATTTCATATTATTGAAAGAATTAGGGATACTACTTACAAACTCAACCTACCTACATCAATATCTCAAGTGCACAATGTATTTCATGTATCCATGTTGAGGAAATATATTGTAAATCCATCTCATATTCTAAAGAATGAACCTACAGAGCTGAAAGCAGATTTGAGTTATGAAAAAAGACTTGTAGAGATTCTTCTACGAGAAGTAAAACAACTTAGAAATAAAAAGATCTCATTGGTTAAATACTATGGAGAAATCAATCAACAAAAGAAGCTACTTGGCAAAGAGAAGATGATATGAAAGTTAAGTATCTAGAACTCTTTCAGTAAGTAAATTTTGAGGACAAAATTTTATTAAGGAGGGGAAGATGTAATACCCAAACCTCGTACTACCCACTTGGCCAATATGATTTATGCATTACATGCTACTTATATGCTAATTTACATTAACATTTACATAGCATCTTATATAGGATTCTTAATCTTTAGACCTCTAATGCTATCACATGATGTTAATGGTTGAGATCTTATAACTTAGTTAAGTAATCCTACATTTAGATAAGAAAAAGAATAGATTGGTTAATATATTGGATATTCATAGGTTGTATGTTATAATTTTGGAAGTGTTAAAGGTGTTACTAGTAAAGTTTTATGGTTCAATTCAATTAGATCAAGGTGTTTTAAAAGTATGCATCCATAAATTAACATACTTGAGATATTGGATATGATATAATATGATTTAAGTGTCATATTACAAGGTTCATATGTGCATATGATTTTAGAAATGCAAACTAGACAATCAATTAAGAATCGAATTTTAATCAGTTTATAGATCAGATGAATGGTTAAGAAATTAGGGTAGAATTTATTATTTGATCGAATGAAAATTAAAATAGGTTGTAAATAGATAAATAAATATTGAGAAACACTAGACTAGAGCTGTATAAGGTATGTATAATATCAGATTTGAACCACCAATTGACACCTCAAGGTTTGCTATCTTAAGCTACCACCTCAAGCTTTCTTTACTTCTAGGCATTGAGCCACAACTAAAAACTATTTTCTGAGCTATTTCACCTTCCAAAGCTCCAAATTGAATTTTAGAAGTTGCACTCAAGTGATTCCAAGTAAAGAAAAAGTGAAGAAAGCAAAGGGAAGTAAGGGAGGAGCAAGTAGAAGATTAAAATTGTGCATAAATGAGCTTAACTAATATTTTTTTATTTCAGTTCTTGAATTGTTTGAGGGTTTATGATTTATAAAGCTTCTATTATTATTTATAATCATGTTAGGATGTTATTTATGGTCTTAGAATTCACAAAAGAAGTATTTTTAATTGCAAAATAACAATAGAAATCACTAGGGATTGAAATTGTATACTTGCTGATTTTTCAGTTTTTAAAGCTTTATATATGTATAATAACTTGATTAAAACCTATATTTTTCACCATATATGTGTTTATATATGAGTTTAGGTGATGTATGTAAGTTTGGAGAGGTTAGAAATTGAAATATGGTTTGATAGTTGAAGAGACACTAAAATTTATCATGATAGAACTTGCAGTTTTTGTGTTGTGATAAAAGGGTTTGTTTTGCTGAGGTAAATTAGTGAGTTTTGGCAATTCTATAATATATTTACATTTCTCTACATTTAGCTAAGTGTGGTAAAAATTTAGGAGTGATTGGATATGATTAAGGATGTCAAAATTATCTGTCCATTTTGATAACTTAGCATATTTTAACCTAAACATGTTGTTCTTGAGTTCTAACAATTAGGTACGTGCTATTAGAGTTATAATACTTCAATTACATGATGTTTACATGTATCTAAGATGAGAAATTAAGGTATTTAAGGGACTATATTAGGTTCTAGTTTGTAAAATCTTGATTGTTACCTAGATAGCTTGGTGTTTTAGGTCTTTGTATGAGATTTTATGCTTTCAACTTGCCAAATTGGAAATAGTATTTTATGTTGGATAATATTACAGGCTATTTTTCATCTAAGGTTGGATAGGAACACTAAACAAATTTGGACTAAACCATCAACCAAGTGAAAGGTAAGTAAATATCCATTTGTAACTACAATATATGAATATAGTACGTCTTGAAGTATTTATACCTAATGTGTTGATGATATTTAAATTAAATGGATGAAAAGTATATTATGTACCTTAAGAGGCTTATGATTCTTAAAATATGTTGAGATCAAGATGACTTGCATTTCACATTGAATACACCATTCATGAGCATCTGTATGTGTATGCTTGACATATGGATATAGTTGAGGTTCTTACATGCACAATATAATTTGAGAAATAATTTTCAGGTATAAAGATGTTTATTAGCCAATACTAGTGCACCGAGACATGCGAGGTGTGCTTATGTGATTTTTAGGTACCGCACGTGGGATACTTTTTGGTGGATCACAAGTGAAGATAGGGGTTGGACCTTTGATGATCATGAGAGGATGATCCACTTGACTATGCGTTTGTTATAATTGATGTCGCGGGTGGGATACTTCTCGGGTGATCACAGGGAAAGACAAGAGGTGTACCTTTGGGGGTCACGAGAGGATGGTCCACTCGACTGTATCAATCTATTATTAGCCATTTGATTATTGATATTAGGCAGAGCTCTTTTCAGTGCATAGTAGGTGGGCCAAGGGCCCTATAAAATGAAGTGATTTTAAATTAAAACTCTTTGATTTATGAATACTCAAATATGATATAGTTTTAGAATCATATCTTAGAGATAAGTTGCTTGAGATTTTATATCATACTCTTGGCATGCATGATTTTTACTTATTTAGCATTAGCTCATGTAGTTCATGTATTGTTGGTGAGCATGGTGAGACTTGAGACTTCTGGTTTACTAGGCTGACAGTGGAGCTCCTACAGGCTTTCAAAGATATTTTATGGTGTATTGTATTATATTAGTGACTTTATCCTATATATCACTTTCAAAACTGCATTATATATGAGTCTAAGTTTGTGATGATTTTGATAGACCTTGTTATTATTCAAATAACTATATATATATAAAGTGTTATATGATGTGAAAGTATTTTACTTTTATCAGTGTTTTGTCAAACTAACTAGCTGAGAAAAAAAGTTATACACACGCATACATGCGCAAACTATGTTGCACAGGCTATTTTTATATATGTATACATATTTTTGGAAGGTTGTGACACTTGTACCCTTGTTTCATGTTTAGTTATGAATTAGGCTTTCCTCCCTTAGAAAGAAAATTTGATTCATCAAATAAAATAGCTTCAAATCCCTACATATAAAGTACCTCTGTGGAGCTAGATGGACATATAAAGCCACTAAGGCAGGCCAAAGAAGTCTTGAACTGGAAATAAAATGGCTTCAACTCCCTATATATAAAGTACCTCTATGGAGCTAGATGGACATATAAAGCTACTAATGCAGGCCGAGGAAGTATTGAACTGGAAATAAAATGGCTTCAACTCCCTATATATAAAGTACCTCTATAGAGCTAGATGGACATATAAAGCCACTAATGCAGGCCGAGGAAGTGTTGAACTGGAAAACTTCAAAGGCTAGAGCTCAGAACAGATCCCTATAGTCCCTTCAAGCTAAGGTGTCATAGATTCTAACGATTATAGAAACCACCAAGACCAAAGTTGATGCAGTAGGAATACAACACCAACAATTAAAAGATAACATCTATAAATTGGATAGAGATTTGAGGAGATTGGTTGAGCAAAACTAGTTTGGCTCTGAATTTACAAGAAAGGAAGCAGAAATAAGGAAACTAAAAAAGGAGCTTGCTAAAATTAAAGAGGACAGAAGCAAAACTCATCCCTTGTTACCTATTCTAGGTATTCAAAATGATTCACCACCAGTCTCTCCTCCAGATTATGCAAAACTCTTTGGTATGGTTTTTAGTATCCCACTGGAAATTCCTAAAAAACAGAAAGCCAAGAAAAAGATTTCTATTGAAAAAAGTCAACCAACATCTGCATCATCCTCTAAAGGCGAAGGAAAGAAACCAACAGAAACTCTCATGACTAGATCAATAATAGGTCAAGTTCTAATAGAAACTAGAGAGTCAAAAGGATATATTGAAGATTCTAAATCTTGTTAATTTGAAATATCAAAGAATTTCGGATTAAGTGATTCTAAGATAAGTTCCTGCATGAACAATGATATTGAATTAGAATCAGAAGTTGTTGATATCCCTGCTATAATTATGGCAGATGATAGGCCATAAACAAGCCAACAATTCACTAAACATCTATCAGAATATTTTGGAGATGAAAAAATGCTAAGATAAGGGCATCTTACTATTTCTCAACATGATGTACAGTCAACTGCCAAACTCGTAAATGGTCCATGGTTTCCTTTTGATGATGTTCCTATCCATAAGAGAAGATATAAATTACAATCTTTCTCAGCATGGATAAATCTCCAACTAACAAAAGATGGAGCTTTACTCAAAATCGTTCTTATAGAATTCACTTCCAGATTTTTTGGGATTCTAAGAGAATGGTTCTTAACTCTTGGAGAATACAAACAACTTCAAATTATCAATGCTACTAGTCCTTCTCTGGTCCTTGGAGAGATACACTAGGAGTTTATTGGAGATATTACTCTAATTAGGAAGATGGCAAGCTATAAATATTTTTCCATGAGATGTTGTTCCTTATCCATAGAAGATTTGGACAGACACTTCCAATGAATATCTGAAAAATTCTACATGCTGAACGGATTAAATGATCCAAATCAAGCATGTTTATTTAGCGTCACTTCCTAAGGAACAACAACCAGAACAATCCAAAATGATTCAAGCTATGAAGAAAATAACTAATATAAGCCTTGGAGAAATCTATTAGAAGACTTTTACTACTCTTGATAAAATGGGCGAACAACAAAAACTTTTCAAAGACATGATAGAAAGAATAAATCTCCTCAATGTAGCTTGCAAGAAGTCTCATTTGGAAATAAAATGCAAGGAAGGCAAGAAATGCGACTGCTCATCACAAAAGAAGATCAAGAAGAAACTAAAGAAGAAAAGTAAAAATAAAATCATGAGATTCTTCAAAAGAAAGCCTTTTAAGAAGAAGTCAACCGATAGATTCTACTTATGTGGAAAAAAGGACATTTTGCCAAAACCTATCCTAATTAAAAGATAAAGCTGCCAAACTTGCATCTCAAGTGCTTCAAATTGATCCAATTGAGATTGATGATTTTAATGTTGAATCTCCCTAATTAAAACAAGATTAGCAAAATAAAGAAATAGCTTTTGTTATTCAATACTCATCTGGTGATTCTAACTTAGAGAATTTAACAACTCCTACACTTCATGTGTATATGGTTAGGCCTTGTCCAACATTTAAATCCAGCCTTATCCTGTATGAAGACATGCCTTTCTCCAAACATTGAGGTAAAAATTTTGTTATCAAAATATGATATGGCAATCAAACCTATTGGAGTATTTGATACAGGGTCTAGAAAGACCATGATGAAGCCAAATTTTTTTCCAAAAAAAGCATGGGAAACACATCATGGGTATTTCTTTGGAGCAGATGGTATATTCCATACTTTACTTATTGGCACACAACTATTTTCTAAGTGCATTGTTTGGACTAAGGTGATTGGAAGAAATCTTCATGGACATGATCTACTAATAAGTATTTAATCTTTCTATAATGCTTAAAATCTTCAGATTCTACCCCATGGAGTGAAGTACAAAAGAAATTTCCATTCCTTCTCAATAATCTAGAAGTTATTTTCTCTCAAAGTTGCTCCACTTGATTTTAAGTACATCACCAAACAACTACAAAACTATTGTGTAGAATCATATGCAGATTTCTATCATTCTTCTTCTCTTTGGAAAAATTCAGAGTACTTTGTACAGTTGCATTTCAAGAAGAATGAAGATACTAATGCTACCAGAGCAACGCATCCAGGAATGACTCCTGAGAAATTAGGCCTTGCTAGGCAAGAGTGTAACCAACTTCTAGAGCTTGGACTCATTGAGCCCATGGGCTTGCCCAGTATTCTATGTCAATAAGAGAGCTGAACAAGTCATAGGAAAAAAGAGGTTAGTAATTGCTTACAAACATATAAATCATTTTCTCTTTAATGATAAATTTTCTTTGCCCAAAACCTAAATGCTATATCCACAACTTACAAAATCCCAAATTTTCTCAAAGTTTGATCTCAAGTCCATATTTTAGCAACTATGCATAGACCTAAAAGATATATACAAAACATTCTTCTGTACCCATAACCCAATACTAATGGACCGTTATGCCTTTCAGACTAAAAATTCCACCCTCTTTGTTTATAAAGGCTATGACTCAAATATTTGAACCCATTCTGCATAGCACGTTGATCTAGATAGATGATATACTCCTATTCGTAGAAACAAAGCAGGAACATGAGAAGATGCTACAGTAGTTCTTAGACATAGTCCAGAATTATGGAATTATGTTCTCAGAAAAGAAAATTACTATTGGACAAAAGAGCATCTAGTTTTTTGGAATGAAATTAATTGATGGAAGTTATCAACCGGGTCCTCATATTGCACAAGAGTTGTTAAGGTTTCTAGACAAAAACCTAATAGTCAAGGAGGTCTAACAATTTCTTGGGATAATTAATTATCTTGCATCATACAAGCAAGCTATCCAAGTTACTGAAAAAGAATCCTCAAACTTGGGGATCTTTACAGACAGAAACAGTTAAAAATTTGAAGTAGGTTTGTTAGAATCCTCCACCATTAAAAATTCCAGGCAACAAACAAAAGATTCTACAAATAGATGTAAATGATGAGTTTTGGGGAGCCATTCTACTGGAAAAGAAAGGTGGAAAGATTTAATATTGTGGACATGCAAGCAGACCATTCAAAGACTCTTAAACGTATTATCTTGTTGTCTACAAAGAGATCCTTGCTATCAAAAATGGAATTAAAAGTTTGAATTCCATTTAGTTGGACATAATTTCATTGTAGCTGGATAACACTTCTTTCCCTATAATAATGGAACTAAGAAACAAAAGTTCCAGAGAAGCAGGTCTTGAGAGTTAAAGTTTGGTTCTCAAAGTACCAATTCATAGTCCAACATATCAAAGGAAAATACAACATTGTACTTGATCTCCTTTCCATAAAACAACCGGTCCAACTCATTTTATCCAAAGGTATTCTTCCTATCTTCATGGTTTCTCCCGAAAAGACATTTCCACCATTATCAAAACCTTTTTAGGATCTCAATGATTTAAAAGATCATGTAAAAAATCATCTCTTTTATTATTTGGCTAAATTCCTCATCCAAACCACTATTCTTTGGAAAAAAGGTTGTTTTTATCTAAATAAACCTTTTTAAAAAGTACTCAGACATTCCAAAACCTTTTTAAATAAACCTACTATGCAAAAAAAATGTTATCTTTCCTTCATCAGAAAGAGAACCAAACATCATTATTATGGATCTTTTTAGAATGGTACTCTACTATCCAAGATTGGGAAAATACATGCTTGAAAGCCATTGAGTAATATGGATTGAATCATAATCCTCATATCATTGTTATCCTCTATAGGTCGTATGCTACTGGAAGAAAAAATCAATTTTTACCAATTGCTCGTTGGTTTATTTGGAAAGTTCTCAATGGAAAGGTTTTAACCTAGAAATCAGAGAAGAAAGAATTACTAAAATTATTATGCTTTCATAACAAGATTTCTTTAGTCATACCCAGAGAGAGATTGGTCTACACATCCTGTGTTATAAAACCAGTTGAACCAGATCTACTAAAACCTACCATTTTGGACTCTAGTGGACTGAACCATGGTCAACAAAGTACTATGATTACCACAACTCTTCCTGATGTAAGGGACAATGACAAAGCAACAATAATGTCACCAGAATTATTAAAAGAAGATGTGTCCTTGCCTTTACCAAAAGTAGATTCCCTTGGTCACCATTTTCAAAAACTTTTTGTTGTAGGGTTTATCTGCTTATCTTTTAGTTTGCTTTTGAGTCAGGCTAGTTTTTATTTTTATTGACGTGTTGTTTTTATGTCATCCTTTTGTAATCTTTACTTTTGATGTGTCTAGAAGTTTGTTGTGTGTTATTCTCTTGTAAACTTTTGACGTGTCCAGAGTCTATGCTGGAAATGAAATGATTCCAAATTCTTATCTTCCAAGGTGTCCAAAGTCTTTTGTTTGTTGTAATAATTGCTTGGTTCCACTGTAACATTTTGAGGTCTATATAAAGGCATTCAAAGTTCGCTTGTAAGGCAGAACAAAATAAAGAAAATCCCTTGTATTTAGAAAAATTATGAGTTTCTAAACCTTTAAAGTTATCTTCTGAAGTATTAACATCTTTTTTTATCTTCTACATGAAGTATGCTCTATACTTGTCTCTTTGTGAGAATCCTATACATTAGAAATATGTTTAAGTTTACCTGGCTATATTCATAAAAGTATGGTCCCCTCAATCCATATAAAGTCTTTCCAAACCTATGAGTTCTTCTAAACCTACACTTTAACAACATTATTTCTTAAATCTCTATGGAAATAGACATATTTTCCATTGAGAAAACACACATGAGAATATGTGAATTTGGTGTTATGCGAATTATATCAAATTGCCTTCATTCTAAATACGCAATTAAATAATGAATGTGGTAACTCTTGTGATTTTCAGGTCGAATTCATTAGGTCCACTAAAATTTAAAGATTAATGACTTGATGCACACGAGGGTTTGGCTCAACCGCCAATATAATTAATTCAACCATACCACTGTATGGCCACACTTAAGCTGAAATAGGTATTCATTATGTGAAAATGAACACATACAACAAGGGCACACAATATTATCTTTTGGTAGACTTCAAATGGCCTTCTATTTTGTTAGAATGAGTTAACAGATAGAAGATCCACACATGCGAGCCCTCATATAGAGCTTTTTGTGCAGGTAAAATTAGGCCCAAAAGGAGCCTATATATAAAGTTTTATGCATAGACTCGAATTATGATGGAATCATCCCCATTGTAACTTTGACTACAACAATACTATGTCCCAAGGTCTAGTTTAAACTGATATAGATTTGGTTACAAAAACATAAATGACACTCTTTGGATGTATTCTTCTGTACATTATACAAATCTACTTTAAGTTTTATCTTCGGATAAAAGAACCAGTTTAGGGTCTAATTCAGATTTTCTTGTCAAACTCTTTGTGCCAAATAAAACCGCGAGCATAACAAACGGATGCGTTATATTCCACACACATAGGGAATGGGACTAAAATGACCCCAGATGTATGTTTTACAATAACACTCATGTGGGCATTAGTTTCCATACACGTACTCTAACACTCATGTGGGCATTAGTTTCCATACACGTACTCTAATTGTGACTGTACTCCATTATTTTCTAACTTACACTACAACAATACTTTGACGTAAATTTTTATGAAATGGACATAGTTTAAGTTGTGAAAACACGTACAAGAGCTTGTGAATGTAATTTCTTTTTGCGAATCATATCAAAATGCCTTAATTGTTAATATGGAAAGGAATAACGAATATGGGGCCTCATCTGATTTTAATGCCAAAGTCAATAGTCCTAGTAAATTTTTTAGATTAATGAGTTGATTTTAAAACTTTGCACGCGGACAAGGAAACGTCTCTACATGGAGATATTGTTAATTCAGCCATTTCACTGATGGCCACATTAAAGCTGAAATGGGTTTTAACTATGTGAAAATAATTGCAAACAAGGATAAGGGCTCGAAATATTATATTCCCTAGAACATTAAATGATCTTATATTTTTTGAGAATGAGTTAGCAGCGTGAGACCGACATGAGTTAACCCTCTTATAGAATATTATGCAGTGATAAAATTGAGATAGAAAAGAGCCTACATAAGAAAAAAGTTGCACCGAGGATTGTCAAGGGATTCTCCCTAATGTAACTTGGACTACAATAATGTTATGGCTCAAGTTTGAGTTTAAATGGATGTAGATTCAATTAGGAAAACACATATGATATCATGTCCTCGCATTATTTTATGCATCATATTAATCAAATTTAACTTGTAACCTGGGATGAAAATATAAAAATAGGGTTTGATGCCAAAAAACTGGTGAGCATAACAAGCTGATGCAAGATATTCACACACGAATAGGGAATGCGACTAAATTGACCCCATATGTATATTAAATAATAACACTCATTTGGCCCATGTTGAAGAAGTAGAAATTTTATTGATGGAAATAAACTAGATGGTAGACCAAGGGCGTATTGTTATCTCAAGTAGAACTTCAAAAAAATATTATAATTTTAATTAGGATGAGTTAACAAATACTAAGTTGTGAAGTTCATGTCGATCCTAATGCGTCTGGTCCAATAGGTCTCAAGTGAAAGTATGTTCAAGTTCACATGGACTTAGATTTTGACTTGACTCACGCTATTTCTATTCTACACTTTAACAATACTATGTATTAAAATTATGTGGAAATAGACATAGTTTCTGTTGAGAAAACACACATGAGAATATGTGAATGTAATGTTGTTTTGCAAATTATATCAAATTGCCTTCATTTTAAATATAGGAGTAAATAACGAATGTGAGGACTCATGAGATTTTCATTTTGAATTCATTGGGCCCACTAAAATTTAAAGATTAACGATTGATGCAGACGATGGTTTGGCTCAATTACTAATATTGTTAATTCAACCATACCACTTTATAGCCACACTTAAGCTGAAATAAGTATTCACTATGTGAAAATGGACATATACGAACAAGGGCACACAATATTATCTTCTGGAGACTTCAAATTCCCTTATACTTTGACAAGATGAGTTAATAGAGGCATGATCCACACATGCAACCCTCTTGTAGAACTTTATGTGCAGGTAAAATCAGTCCTGAATGGAGCCTATATATAAAAGCATATGTATAGACTTGGATTATGATGGAATCATCCACATTATAACTTGGACTACAAAAATAATATGCCCCTTGTTTGAGTTTAAACTGATATAGATTCAGTTAGAAAAACACAATGAACGCCCTTTAGATGTATTCTTCTATACATTATATTAATCCACTTTAATTTTTAACTTGGGATAAAAGAACCTGTTTAGGGTCAAATTCAATCTTCTTATCAAACTCTTTGTGCCAAATAAAGTTGGTAGCATAACGAGTGGATGCAAGATAATCCTCACATAAATAGGGAATGGGACTGAATTGACCTACGTTGAGAAAGAACTAGAAATTAAATTGGTGGATATAAATCACATTCTAGACCAAGGGCACATTGTTATCTTATAATGAATTTCAAAATGGCATTATTTTTCCAATCCGATGAGGTAATAAATTTTGCGCGCACACGTGTTCTCTTGTCGATACTAATGTGTTTAGTCAATTTAGGACATAAATGAAGGTATGCATTAGTTTCCATATACATACTTATATTGTGACTGTTCTCGATTAATTTCTCACTTACCCTACAACAATACTATGACGTAAATTTTGTGAAAAGGGCCTAGTTTCGATTGAGAAAACATATACAAGAGCATGCGAATGTAATATTATTTTGCGAATTATATCTCAATGCCTTAATTGTTAATATGACAAGGAATAAAAAATGTGGTGCCTCATCTGAATTTCTTGTCAAAGTAAATGGTCCCAGTTAAGTTATAAGATTAACGAGTTGATTTATAAACTTTGTACATAGATGAGGAATACATCTCTAAATGGAGATATTATTAATTCATCCATTTCACTAAATGGCCGCACTCAATCTAAAATGGGTATTAACTATGTGAAATTAATCACAAACGACGACAAGGGCATACAACATTATCTTTTGTTGAACTTCAAATGGTCTTATGTTTTGTCAGAATAAGTTAGCAGACCTGAGACCGACACAAGCAAACCCTCTTGTAGAACTTTGTGCACCAGTAAAATTGAGATAAAAAAGAGCCTACATGTAAAATCTTTGCACTGAGGATTATGAAGAAATTCTCCCCATTGTGACATGGACTACAACAATATTATGGCTCAAGTTTGAGTTTAAACAAATGTAGAATCAATTTAGGGAAACACAGATGACACTATGTCCATGCATTATTTTGTGCATTGCATCAATCAACATTAACTTGTAAACTGGGATGAAACAACGAATGTAGGGTTTGACGTAATATTCGTGCCAAACTCTTTGTTTCAAATAAACTTGTGAGCATAACAAGCTGATGCAAGATATCCCACACACGAATAGGGGCGTCTAAATTTCCCCCACAAGTATATTAAACAATAACACTCATACATCCTATGTGTCCCAAGGGCGCATTGTTATCTCAACTAGAATTTCAAAAAGACTTTATATTTTTCAGTTAGGATGAGTTAACAAATGCTAAATAATACATATGTGTAACACCCCTACCACTAAATATAGATATTGATATAATAATAATTTCGACAAGGTAGCACATGTGTGTGCATACGTGTATATATATATTTACTTTTATCAAATGTAGCACTTTGAGAAACAGTAAAGTGTTTTCTCACATATAACCCTATATATAAAAAAATCACCGTTTATATAAAAATACAACACCCATCACAGTCATGCTATTTTCAAGCTGATTTACTATCAAATTTCAAGAGTTATATAGGACATGACATTCCAAATTTATAATACGATAGACTCAAAAATAAAAATAATAGCCCTTACTTTCGGAAGAAGTAAGGACATTTCCCATCTTGTAGCCCTTTATATATAGTCAGCAATTTACATAATAATAATGAATGTAAAAAATAAAATATGCCCATAACACAACCCAACAGGTCGTCATCTATGTACACTGATCTTCAGAACTTGCAGGAACCTTAATGGCTTGCCAAATAAGTCTATGGTATCAAGTATCACCAGACTCACCTACAATGCATAAACTATACTAGTTAATTCTCAACAAGTAAATATTATACATGTCAAAAAATAATCCACAATATCAAGTCATGCATCTCAAAATACTATGTCCATAATGCAATTCCATGCATAAAAATATTTCTCTCAAAATCATTTCTTTCTTAGGCCCTTGACCAATGCTACTATCCCATGCACTGGAAAAGACCTCTACACACCACTATAATCCAATGACCAATAATGATATAAGCATGCAAATCCGTGCATACTCATACACATGCAAATCCATGCACATGTACTTGCAAATCCATTCATACAACCATGCAAATTCATGCATGCTTCGGTGCACTAGTAATGGTCAGCAAAATATTTTTCTTTCTCAGAATCATGCCGTGTAATGCAAAATTTATCATAATGCTCGTATATGATGCATACATGTGCCAATGCCCATGTATGTATGCTCAATGAACATGAATGACAGTAATATGTGCCATCTACTATGCACATATGATCTATGGTATTACATATAAGTCACATATTTACTATGTTTATGTATTGTAATTGCAAATAAATCTTTACTTACCTTTGATCGATTGTGCGTTAGTTCTAGGTTTCTTAAGTATTACTCTCCAACTCTAGATGTGAAACAATCTGTAAAAATACAAGATATTAATCACAATCCTCAATTAACAAGTTCATTAGAATGTAGTATAAAGATCTTGAATCTCAATTTAACCACTTAGAAACTATAACCGAATACAACATTTTACGCACTTTTGTTCCACATATTAAATGTATGCTAACCTCATTTAATTGATGTATAACATTCCCCTAAATGTTAGGTATCAAATGCACCACATCTATGTTAGAACATGTTAATGAACCAAATGGGACTGATTCACAACTTCACATTTTTTGCTGTCACATTAATTTACATGATGATTTTGATGCCCATAGACATATTTATTCACTCTCCATTTTTTATCACACTTAGATAACATAAAAAATAATATAACCATTTCATATAATAGCTAAAATGCACAGATATAGCTTTCCAAGTTCAGCTCCCTTCACAGCATACTGAAACAGATTTTTCCTACCGTGACAATTACGCGCACTTCATGACATTAATAGTTTTGGCACCCTTACGTATATTTAATCACTTTCAAATTTTTTCCACACTTAGATAACATATACATAGAGACAAAAAGGTTATAGTATTTCCAAAACTAATTAATTTAATGCTGCAAAACCAGTCCCCTTCACACAGGATAGAATCTGAAATTCGATGGTGACAGTTTTGAGCATCTCTTCAATATCATGCCCTATTTCAATTTCTAACCAATGAAAATTTATTTCAATACTATTAAATCATATATGAACATGTATATGATGATACCTATAGGTTTTATTCAACATACCATACACGTTTGAAGTCTAAAACACAAGAAAACAGTAAGGTGACAATTTCTACCACAAGTATTTCCTATTAAGTATTTGTCATCAAAAACCCTTTCTTTGTGCACCAAAGTCTAACTAAAAACTTTATAAAACTTTTATAAGAGATATTAAAAGATTAATACACAATAAACCCATTCATAATAATCTGAAAACCAAAGGCAAAACTATAGGTAAGTAAGTGTTTTCTATGCAGATTTTGAGGTTAAACTTGATGGCAATTACTTCTCCTTTGCTTTTCTTGCTTTTATTTCAACTTGGAATCAATTTGGAGCACTTGGAGAACTCAAGGTGTGTGTTTCGAAGCTGAAAATGGCTGAAATGAGGGCCTGGTCGTGGCTTAAGGGGGAAGAAAAGCTTGAGATGGCACTTGAGGTGCTTGCTTAAGCTTGGTAGTAAGCATGAGATGTCAAGTTGTGGTATAAATCTGACTTTTCACCCATCTTTCAAGCCTATATCAGATGTATCTTACTATACATTAATTTTATTACAACCTATTTTAATTACCACAAGAGCTCATAGATAATTCATAAGCTAATTTTCTAACCGTTCATTTAATTTCTTACCCGATTGTGACCCGATTCTTGAATAATTGCCCATATTAAAAATTATATAATTTTATACATAAATGAATATTGTAATATCACCTTTAAATCATATTATCTTATGTCCAATGTCCCAAATATGCAATTTACCCATATATACTTTTGAAATACTTAGATGAAATTAATCAAACTGCATAAGCTTATTATTAACACTTTTAACACTTCCAAAATTAAAACCTGTATATCCCATCTATATCCATTATTGATCAACCTCATTTTCTCCTTATTTTAATATAAAATCAACTACTTAGATTATGAAATTCAATAACTAATATCGTGCTAGAGCTTTAGAATTAAGTTTAATATTCAAAAATATCATATAAAATGAAATAAACTATGCAATGTCAATAGAAATGCAAGTAGCATATAAAATTAGCACGTAATGCATGAATCATATTAGTCAAGTTAGTTGTGTGAGGCTTGGTTATTACATCCTCCCCTCCTTGTAAAAATTTCATCCCCAAAATTGTACTTACCAAAAAGCTCTAGATATTTAATTTTCATTTTATGCTTCCTTTCCCGAGTAACTTCTTCTATTGATTGACTTCTCCCTAGTACTTTAAATAATGAGATATTCTCATTTTGAAGTTGCTTTACATTCCTTACTAAAATCTTTATAAGTCTTTCTTCATATCTCTGATCTCAATTGGTTACTTCTTTAGTAGATGAAATAGATTTATGATATACTTCCTTAAAATGAACCCATGAAACACATTGTGAACTCAAGACATTGATGCAAAGAGATCGAGTTTACAAACAATATCCCCAATTGTCTCAGTAATGCAAAATAAATCAATGTACCTAGGATCTAGTTTGTATGTAGTATCCCCAATTTTTTTTTTTTGCCCAAGCCGCATAATCTATTTCATTGGACACACCTTCAAAAATTTAATCCCCTATCATAAATTACAATGATATTCCTTTTTATTCTGCATAACTCTATGGTCACCTCTAACTAGTTTTCATACATTAGTAATTTGTTGTACCACTTCTATTATTTCCCAAACTATATTCAGCCTAAAAGAACACCAAATTTATTTCAATAAAATGATGACCTATATTTTCTATCATACAATGCCTCATAGAGAACTATCCCAAGTAGCCTTATCACTGTTGTTATAAGAAATTCCACCCAAGGAAATTTTTTCTCAATTGACATCAATAATCTAATGCACAAGCTCTAATCATATCTTGCAAAGTCTAATTTGATTATTCTGATTGCCCATTTATGTATGGATGATCACAATACTAAAATATAATTTTGTTCCCAATACTTGATTTAAGATCTTCTAGGAAGTGGACAAAGACCTTAAATCTATATTAGAACTAATAGACACTAATAAATCATAAAGTCTAACCACTTCCTATACATTTATCTTTCCATAGATTTCCAAGGAATACCTAGGGTAAATTGAGAAAGAATGAGCATATTCAGTTAACCTATGAACAATAACCCAATTCCATTATCATATACAAAATTCATGAATGCCTTCCCATTTCCACTTGAAAATAAAAGTAGAAATAAATCATTCCTACATATGCACTTTTACACATATCCCCCTTTTTGTGGCAAACCAAATATTAACAATATCTTCCATAATAGCTCATCTAGTATCCGATATCTGTACATTTTCTTGAGATCACAATCATCATTCATACCACTAAATAAACAAATAAAAAGGTACATGATCATCACCTAAAACTTAGTCTTGCAATTTCTTATCCTTCATTTTCGCATCAATCTCTTATCAAGAGATTATTATCACTTATCACAAAAATCTATTTAGGTGCCTTTTATGTCTTTCATCTTAATCTTAACCTTTCATCGACCTTATTTTGAATATTTGAAATTGGATCAATGAAAATTAGTCTTACCAAAATATTAACAAATAGATAATTCATCATTTACTCTATTTAATCCTCTATACAACCCTCAATTCCCATATAGTTTATGATGTAAAATTTGTATGAATATTAGTCTATTGAGATATTTCATTCCAAGGACATCTGTAGTTATATAGATCATACAATATAGTCACTTACTAATAATATCCATCCTTTCTTCAAGTTCAACTCATGTTGAGTATATAGACATTTCAAGTACTTTAGTTTTGTAATGCCACATGTAGTATTACATAATAATCTAATTAACTCGAAGAGTGTTGAGGAACTTTTCTATGTTGCATCAAACATGTACTAAAATACAATAAGATACTCCACTATACACAATAAATAACTTATATCTAAAGTTGGAGTCACTACTGAAGCTCAAATCAATTATCTTTAAGTAATTAGAGATTTCTTCCCACTTAGCGAACCATTCAAATTTCATATACCTGTATGTATGATGAAATAAAGTAGTAACAACTAAGGAGAAATTTTGATTGAATACCCAATAATATCACTAACCCAGAAAATTTTTCTTATTTCTATCACATTTATTAGTGTTCTCTATTTCAGTACAACCTCAAAATTTTGAATAGTTACAAAGATACCTTCTTAAGAAAATTACCAGTCCCAAAAATAAATTTTGTATTACATAACCAAAAGATCACATTTACTAAATTGAACAAATAATTTCTACTTCCTTAAAGTTTCCAAGATCATATTGAAAGGTCAATCATATTTCTCCTTGTTGTACATTACGATATCATCAATGAATATCACCCCAAACATATCCATATAGAATCATCAAACATATTATTCATCATGTATATCAAAATCATTAGAGCATTAGTCAACCAAATAGTACAACAAGAAATTCATAATTAATTCAAATTTAAAATCAATCCTCAAGATCATAATAGCTCCTCTTAATTTATTTAAATAAACCTTAGTATGAAAAAAATATACTTATTATAAATTATTACTCAATTCAGTTGCAATAAATAATATATAACCTCAAGATTCATCTTTCTTCTAGGTGAATATGAAGTGGAGCTTGTTTAGGAGAAGCACTAGACCTTAATGCCTAGCTAAAATATTATAACAATATCACTTAAGGTTCGTCGAATTCCAATAGGTGTATATGATAAACTAAAAGAGAGATTAGATTTGTTCTTACAACTATATTCAGGATAAAATCAATTGGTTAGTCAATAGCATGCCCAAAAACTTCTTTTCAACATGTATCAAGAAATCTAAGATCACACAAATGGATTTTTAGTAAACTTGGTTATTTCTAAAAATTTTAACATAACCAAAGATCAATAATAACTCTTTCTTACTACTCTTTTTCATACTATAGAAACTTATATTTTGACAATCTTCTTTATTTTCTGCAAATAGTAAATGTTTTCCTGCTATGGTCTCCATAAAATTTCTAAATTTTCATCACCTAGAATTTAAAAGTCTTAATAATTCTGGAATAATCCACAATGCATAATTCATATTAAATCAATCAACATAGAAGGTTATATTGTAATCCTAGCTAATATAACAAAATTAACCTATAGCTCTGAAAATCTAATTAGTTGATCTTGAACTTCCAGATGCAATTAAAACATTGTAACTGAACTCATATATATATATATATATATCAAGTACCCTATCCAGTCTTATTATATACTTAGTGGATAATAGAGAATATGTAGCTCCAAAGATAGAATACGAAACATAAATTTTATACCAGTTATTACTGATGAGTCTACCTCAACCTTATTTTATACAAAATCTTAAAACACATGGTCTGAAAATGGCTGAAATGAGGGTCTGGTCGTGGCTTAAGGGGGAAGGAAAGCTTGAGCTGGCATTTGAGGTGCTTGCTTAAGCTTGGTAGTAAGCATGAGATGTCAAGTTGTGGTATAAATCTGATCTTTCACCCATCTTTCAAGCCTAGATCAGATGTATCTTACTATACAATAATTTTATTACAACGTATTTTAATTACCATAAGAGCTCATAGATAATTCATAAGCTAATTTCCTAGCTATTCATTTAATTTCTTACCCGATTGTCACCTAATTCTTGAATAATTGTTCATATTAAAAATTATATAATCTTATACATAAATGAATATTGTAATATCACATTTAAATCATATTATCTTATGTCCAATGTCCCAAATATGCAATATACCCATATATACCTTTGAAATACCTAGACGAAATCGAACCAAATCATATAAGTTTATTAATAACACTTTTAATATTTCCAAAATTATAACCTATATATCCCATATATATCCAATATTGATCAACCTCTTTTTCTTCTTATTTCAATATAAAATCAACTACTTAGATTAGAAAATTCAATAACTAATATCGTGCAAGAGCTTCAAAACTAAGTTTAATATTCAAGAATATCGTATAAAATAAAATAAATTATACAATGTTAATAAAAATACGAGTAGCATATAAAATTAGCACGCAATGCCTAAATCATATTGGTCAAGTGAGTAGTGCGAGGCTTAACTATTACAATATGTGAGGTTCATGTCGATCCTAATGTCTCTAGTCAAAGAGGACTTAAATGAAGGTATAATCTATATCTATACATGGACTTAAATTCTGACTTGACTCGTCCCATTTCTAACTTACATTTTAACAATACTTTGTATTAAAATTCTGTGGAAATGGACATAGTTTTCATTGAGAAAACGTACTTGAGAATATGTGAATGTAATGTTCTTTTGTGAATTATATCAATTTGCCTTAATTCTAAATATGGGATTAAATAATGAATATAGGGACTTATGCGATTTTTGAGTCGAATTCATTAGGCCCACTAAATCTAAAAGTTAAAGATTAATGATCTGATGTACAGACTTCGCACATAGATAAGGGTGTGGCTTAAGTGCCAATATTATTAATTCAACCATACCACTATATGGTCACACTTAAGCTGAAATGTGTATTTACTATGTGAAAATGAACACATACGAATAAGGGCACACAATATTATCTTCTGTAGACTTCAAATAACCTTATATTTTGAAAGAATGAGTTAATAGAGGCAAGATCCATGCATGCAAGCCCTCTTGTAGAACTCTATGTGTAGGTAAAATCAGGCTCAAAAGGAGCTTATATATAATTTTTTTTACATAGTACTAGATTATGATGAAATGGTCCCAATTGCAAATTAGACTATGATAAGTGCATGCTTTTACATATTTTGTATCAATCCCGTTATGTCTTTGTTGATTTGTTCTTGTTAAAATTAGATTTTTATTAGTGTTTTTGATGTAGGTGATGATTTGAGGACAAATCCTCTTCAAGATGAGGGGAATGATGTGAGCACGACCAACAAATGGAATGTAAATCCTATTCAAGTTCCAATTGAACAGGTTACAAGGGCTCGAGTTAAAAGATGCAAATAAACTCTTAATAGGCTAATTCAAAGCATTTAGATTGAGGTGAATTCAAGAAGGCCCAAATGAGATATCCCACAAAGTTAGATGTCCATGATTCAAGCATTGGAATAAATTTTGGAAAGGTTTCTCATAGAGGGTAGCCATTTAGGTGAGATTTAAGGTCTATTAGTTGAGTTGTATGTCTTGCATAGCATTTAGATATTTTTCTTATTGGATAAATTTGAAATTAGCATATTTATTAGTTACCTTTTCTAGGTATGGTAGACTTAAAGATTCAAGAGGTTAGTTAGGATATTTTAGTAGTTTTCTTTTCTTAGTAGGGGATGAATTCAAGGCTTTTTTGGGGCCTAATTTTTGTTCTCCCACTTCCTGTATTTATAGGCCATTTACTTAATGAAAAAAAAATAACTCAAATTTCAATCATAATCTTATGAGAGAAAAATCTCTTTGGTTCTTTTAGAACTTCTGAATTAGCATTCACCTTCGACTTATTAATGAATCCCCTCATAATTGATTGTGGCATCGTCATTATACCAAAGTTCTTACTTCAATATAAGCAATGGGTCACGGTTCCATACAAATTCATTCAAGGGGATCTTGGAGGCCTTTCTTGAGTCATGAGTTTTCTCACAATTCTTGGCATGATTCATATCAAGTTCTACCTAAGATAACAATTACATACCTTTACCTCGTATGTATATCTCCCAGTCAAGTCATTCCTTTTGGTTTTAAACATCAATATAAGGGTGTAGACTTGTGGAGCAATTCTAAAAGCAATCCTCACCCCAGGACAAAAATAGTACAATAGTATGTTAAGCTTTAGATTTTGCTAGGGACACAAGTATGACACAAATTTGAATTGTTGTCTTACTCATCTATTATCTCATTCAATGTTAAATATATGACCATTTGGAATTATGCCAAAAATAGCATTATACTTGGTCTATTTCATGTATGAGTTATCAATTGATTTCAAGAAAAGATACATGCCTATTTGCCTGTATTATGAACTAATCCCACATAAAATATAACTCCATTTGAAGTTCTACCTAAGATAAGAATTACTTGCCATTTGTCTCATATGTATCTCTCCCAATAAAGGCATTTCGTTTGTTCATACACATCAATGTTATATGGTGTAAACTTGTGTTGCTATTCCAAAAGCGATCCTTGTCGAAGGACATAGATATTACAGTAGTATGTTAAGCTTCAGATTTTGCTAGGGACATAAGTCTGACTTGAATTTTGAATTGTTGTCTTACTAATCTATTTTCTCATTTAATGTTAAATGTATGGCCATTTGAAATTATGCCAAAAATAGCATTATACTTGGTCCCCTTTATATATGAGTTATCTATTAAATCAATGTCTATTTCAAATCAAACTTGAGAAATAGCACTTTCATAGCGTGAGCTGGACCCGGATTGAGTCCTTTCATAATTTAACTCCATGTAAAAAAGTTAGTCCATGCTTTTATTTCGTGCCTAATTTCTAATGGCATGAATACAAGAAAAGGTTCACAATGTCCCCCCATCAATTAACTCATTTGGAGTCAAAATATGAAGGCATTTAAAGTTTTAGTATAGATAAAAAAATGTGCATCTGGCCTTTTATGTGCTTTTGCATATACAACTTTTATATTTGTTCGAGTCGTAGAAATAGTATATCTTAAGTAACATTAGAATCAATTCCAAAAGCAATCCTCGTCCATGAATGAAGCAATGTATAGTTTTTTCTTGTGTTAAATGTTGTGACTATTTTAAACTTAAAAAAATTGCATTAGATTAGTTAATATATCTATGATTTATTTCAAATTCAGCTTGAGTAATGGCATTGATATCATATAAGTTTGCAAGCGGTGATAGTTTCATACTCAATTTCTCTTAGCATGTGGACTTTGAGAAAAGGTTCGCTTGTTAAATCATCTTGAGTCAAAACATAATGCCCAATGAATTTCAACATTTCTTAATAAAAATTAGCAATAATAATGTTTTGTTATAAGTTACATAATAGGGTGATTGTAAAAGCAATAGAAATCTATGAGTGAAGCTTCATATATTGGCTCATTTAGCCTCTAATTTATAAAGGCACCTAATGTCCCACACGAAGTTTACATGGTTGTGCTCCACAATCAGTTATTTCAACATGACAATTTGAAATTCTGCAAAAAACAACATTTCTTTTAGTTTGTCTCATTCTCATTTGTGTTATTTATTGAGTCGAATTTTGTTTACACATGGGTGCGTTCCACATATTCAAATTCGTGTTTGAGATTTCTAACATGGGAAACATGTTGTCCAATTTTGCAGTTCGTGCCTAGAGTTCCATATATTCACACAAATATCTGCATTATGAACTAATCCCACATAAAATATAACTTCGTTTGAAGTTCTACCTAAGATAACAATTACATGCCATTTGCCTCGTATGTATCTCTCCTAATCAAGTTATTCCATTTCTTCTTAAAGATCAATGTTATGGTGTAAACTTGTGGAGCTATTCAAAAAGCAATCCTCATCATAAGACAAAGATAGTACAGTGGTACGTGTAACACCCACTACTCTACAACCATATATAAAGGATAATTTGACATAAAAGAAATGTGTGTATGTGCGATAGTTTTTTTTCTGTAACACTTTAAGAAATTATAAATCACTTTTTACATGCATAACCCTGTTTAAAATACTTCTTTACATATGTCCTGTATATAGCAGGATCAATATTTATATAAAAGCACAACACCCATAACGACCATAATATTTACATACTTGTTTATAGTAAAGTTTAAAAGCGAAATACAGTACCAGTTTTAAAATATAATACAATAAACTCATAATATAACAAGCCAATAAAATAGCCCAATAGGTCGTCATCCATGTACACACTCCCTATACACCTGCAAAAGCTCCTACAGCCGCCCAGCCAGTAAAATATGTTTCAAGCATCATCGTGCTCACCTACAATGTATAAACTATATGAGCTAACACTTAACAAGTAAAGATTATGCATGTCAAAGAATAATCCACAGTATCAAGTCATGCATATCAAAATGCTATGCCCACAATGCAATTCCATGCATTAAAAGAGCACCGAAAAAGAGCTCTACACACTGCCATAATCTAATCACCAATAATGATATAAGCATGAAAATTCATTCATACTTATAAGCATGCAAATCCATGCACGTGAACCTGCAAATCCATGCATACAATCATGCAAATCCATGCATGCTTCGGTGTACTAGTAGTGGTCAGCAAAATATTTTTCTTTCTCAGAATCATGTAGTGTAATGCAAGATTTATCGGAATGCTCGCATATGATGCATGTACATGCCAATGCCTATGTATGTATGCTCAATGGACATGAATAATAGTAATACATGCCCTCTGCTATGCATATATGATCTATGATATTACATATAAATCACACATTTACTATATCTATGCATTGTAGTTGCAAATAAATCTTTACTTACCTTTCACTTGGTTGGTGGCTTAGTCTAGATTTGTTTAGTGTTACTCCCCAACCTTAGATGTAAAATAGCCTGTAATATTACCCAACATCAAGCACCATTCCTAATTTGGCAAGTTGAAAGCACAAAATCTCATACTAAGATCTTAAACACCAAGCTATCTAGGTAACAATCAAGCTTTCACAAACTAGAACCCACTATAGTGCCTCATATACCTTAATTTCTCAGCTTAGATACATGTAAACATCATATAATTGAAGTATTATCACTCCAATAGCATGTACCTACTTGTTAAAACTCAATAGCAACATGTTTAGGTTGAAACATGTTAAGTTATCAAATGGGATAGATTTTCACCTTCTAATTTCCTTCCTACAACATTAGGTTTCATAGACATTTTGACATCTTTAGGAATATTTATTCACTTTAAAATTTTTACCACACTTAGATAACATGTAGAACAATATAACCATTCCATAAAGTTGCCAAAATGCACGGGTCTATGTCCCTAATTCAGTCCCCTTCATAGCACAACGAACAAATATTCTTATTTTGGCAGTTTTGAGTGTTTCTTCAATATCATGCCCTATTTCAATTTCTAACCAATGAAAATTTATTCCAATACTCTTAACTCATATATGAACATGTATATGATGATAATTATAGGTTTTATTATAGCACAAGTGTTTTCTATCAAGTATTTGCAACCAAAAACCCTTTTATTGTGCACCAACGCCTATTTAATAACATCTTAACACATTTATAAATAATATTCAAAATATAATAAGCTAATAAACCTCAAACAAGATCTCAAAGTCATGCTAAACTCATAGGTTAAGCTCACCCTGCACAATTTTCTACTTGAACTTGTTTATTTTTCCTCCTCTTTGCTTGTTTTGCCTCTTTTTTCGGTTGGAATCACTTAAAACCTATTTGGAGAGCTTTTGGTATGTCTTGGAAGCTAAAATGGTGCATAAGAAGGTTCAAGTCATGGTTTTTAGCTTAAGATTGAAGAATAGGTTGAGGTACTAGCTTGAAAAGTCTAAGCATGAGGTGGTATAAGCTTGAGGTGGCATGTAGTGGTAAAATATGATTTTCTCCCTTATCTTGCAGCTCTAATCTTGTGTGTCTCACCTATTTTTATTTGGTCATAACCTATTTTAGTTACCATCCATTCCCATAGGTAATTCCTATGTTCGTTTATTCGATCTCCAAAACCGACTAACATTCAATTCTTAAATGATTGTCTAGTTTGCATTTCTAAAATCATATGCACATGCTAACCTTGTATTATGACACTTAAATCACATTGTATCATTTTCTATATCTCAAGTATGTTAATCCATGGATGTAAACTTTAAACACCTCGATTTAATTAAATCTAATCATATAAACTTAATAGTAACACCTTTAACACTTCCAAAATTATAGCATATAACCTATGAATATCCAATATATTGACCAATCTATTCTTTTTTCTTAATTAAATATAGAATTACTTAATTACATTATAGGATCTCAACCACTAGATCATATGATAGCATTAGAAGTCTAATTGTTAAGAATAATATATATGCCATGCAGATGTTAATGCAACTTAGCATATAAGTAGTATGTAATGCATGATTCATATTTGGCTAGGTGAGTAGTGAGAGGCTCGGGTATTACATCCTCCCCTCCTTATAAAAATCTTATCCCTAAAATTTCACTTATTGAAAAAGTTCAGGATACTTAGTTCTCATTTCATCCTCCATTTTTCAAGTGGCCTCTTCCACTGATTGGTTTCTTCATAACACTTTAACCAATGAAATCTGTTTATTTCTCAACTATTTCACTTACTATAACAAAATCTGTACATGCTTTTCTTCGTATCTCAAATATTCCACTGGTTCATTCTTTAGAATGTGAGAGGGATTAGTAATATATATATCGGTAAATCTAGTCTGTAAGCAGCATCACCAATTCTTTCAATCACAGAGAATGGGCTAATATATCTGGACTCAATTTCCCTTTCTTCCCAAACTGCATGATGCCCTCCATTTATGCTATTTTCCGAAACACCTGATCTCCTACTGCAAACTCCAGTGCCCTTTTTCATCGATTTGCATAATTTTTCTACTGATTTCGGGCAGTTTGCATTCTTTGTCAAATCTGTGACACGACTTCTGTCATCTTTCGAATCATATGTGGGCCCAAAAAGTTTCTTCTCACCAACTTCATCCCAGTGTATTAGAGACCTACTCTTTTTGCCATATAATGCTTCATAGGGAGCCATTCCAATGCTAGTCTGATAGCTGTGGTTTATGAAAACTCCACCAAAGGTAGGAATTTACTCCACTTACCTTAGAAGTCTAATACACAGGCTCTGAGCATATCCTCCAACGTGTTTATTATTCGTTCAAATTGCCCATCCATTTGAGGATGATATGTTGTACTGAATGATAACTATGTTCCCTAATCATTGTGTAAACTTCTCCAAAAAGCAGAAAAAAATCTCGAATATCTATCAGAAACTATAGACAATGGCACACCATGGAGTCTGACAATCTTCTGAATGTATAATTGGGCATAGCGATCCATAGAATATGTAGAACATATGGGAAGAAAATTAGTAGATTTGGTTAATCTGTCAACGATAACCCAAATAGCATCACGACCCTTAATAGTCTTTGGAAAACTACTTACGAAATCCATGGTGATCCTTTCCTGTTTCTATTCTGGAATGAGTAGAAACCGCAAAGTCCCTACAGGTCTTTGATGTTCAGCCTTTATTTGCTAACATATTAGACATTGCTCCATATGCTGGGCGATGTCCTTTTTTATACCTGGCCACCAATAATAATGGAAAGGTGATATCAGCATGACGTTAGCAACCTATAACAACATGACATCAGTATAATGTCAGCAACAACCAACATCAACATGATGATAGTATGACATCAACAATCTAGGAGGACCTAATGATGCTATCCATGACGTAAGCCCTAACACAGCTAGCAAAAATGACAGAAGCTATGACGACAACAAAAGGAAGATGACCCGACAACTCTAACCAAATAGCTTTACTCTAATAAAGTAAAAGAATCTTCTTTGTCCTATAATGAGTGGTCCCTGACCACGCGTCAGTCTTTAGAAAGAGATAGGGCAATTATTATACTAGTGTTGATAACTTTTGATGCGTCATTCCTTTTTGACTTTAGCATACTTTTGTCTATAAATAATTGTAATGTAAGTGTCGATGACCTATAGCCAATGCATCTATAAAAAGTGGCTGAGATCATGCCATGTGTCTTAATCCTGAGCGTCAGCCTATTAATTGAGCTTGGAGTCTGGGATTCATGTCCGTGACCCTCGCCTATAAATAGGCTAGTCCTTTATACATTCGAAACATCGAGAAATAAGATAACCTCTTCTCTACAAAGCTTCTACTTCATCACTAAAAGTTTCTTCTAGCTAAATGTTTCTCAAACCACAAACTCCCCCGACCACTCCTTCTGGTTTCAGAGCCAAAAAAGGTTTTGCGCCAAAATATAGCAAAAAAAATATACCATTACTAAAAAGCCTTCCCTTCAAGGAGGGGAAAATCTTTTCAGTAGTTTTCTTCTATAAATAAAAGTTTAATTAGATAAGCTTGCCCTACCAAAAATGTCTGACTCTTCCAATAGAATAAGCCTTTGAGAAACTCAAAACTCATAAAAGACTGAAAGGAGCCCATTTTAGGCTATTTGAAGAAAGGAAGGCTGCTTCTAGGGAGAGTACGGGTGAACCAGAAGAGGAGAGACATCAAGATGGCATCATTCGACCGAAGGAAAGGGAAAGAAAAAAATAGAGGTAAGCATTATCTTCTTAAACTTCTAAATATAGAACATAAATTGTAAAATAGGCCGAGTACCCATAATTCGTATAATATCTCTTCATCTTTTCATATGATAGCTTTTCAACAATTAGTTAATCTACTTTTTAATATAAATTATGGTAGTATCAAAGAACTCATTTGGTTCAGAATCAGATAGAACTTGAATTGCAGAATAATCTGAGAGTAGTAAATAGAGTAAGAAATGATCCTATATTTGAAATAGTTTATAAGGAATTTGATAAAATAAGAGGATTTTTAGTACAATTAATTATCTTCAGTAACCAAACAATACAAAACCTAAAGTCAAGATAGGTACCTTTAAAAACTTAGAATATCTAGACCTTGCTATAAGAGAGGGAACTAGAATAAACAAAACCACTATAGAAGGGCACACTTTAGGGTGCAATTTTAGTGGAAAGTTCTCACATCTTCTTCATTGAAAAACAAGGAGTACAACACAATTATAGATTTAATAATAAACTTTAGTTTAGAAGTAAAAAGGCAATTTGATACCTTAGAAAATTGGTCCAAAACTCTCTCTGAAATAAAACATAAACATCTTAGAGAAATTTCAAATAAAATTGATTATATAAAAAATCAAACTCTCTTTTGGAAAAGAAAATGCTCTCTCTTGAAGAAAAAAGTTAATAAAAATAACCCAAAAGTTTTAGAAGAAACTCTTAAAAAAGGGGTTAATTTTGAATCCAAAAAGCTTAAGAAAAGATATAGTGAACTTGAGCAATTGCAACAAGAGATTAGAATAGAAATTTCTCAGATAAAGAAAATAGTTAGTGGAGAAATTTAATGAATATAGAACAAACAAAAGCATATCAAGAAGCATTATAATAAGCAAGAAATTTTACAGCACCAACCTTTGCAATTACTGGAGTAATTGGACTACCAAAACCGGACCAAATAGCAATAACTTAGAACAACCTACAAATCATTCTCTTAGTAAAAATTCTAGAAAACCTAGAGAAAATAGAACAAAGGATTGATAAAGTCCTAGGAAAAGAAAAAGAAGAAAATACATCAGTAACGAAAGAAGATATAGATAACCTTTTCACTCTCATTAGTAACTTATCTTAATAAAGGAAAAGACACCTTAAAAGTAACATCAATTAAGTGGAAATATTTCTAATGGATAAAGGTAAACGAATAATTAGTTTTGGAGCAACAAAGGGTTTTAATAAAACCTTAAAATTTTTGGGGAAACAATAAAAATGTTGTAGAAAAACTAGAAGATATTGTGGATATCGAACAACAATTTGAACTTTATAAAACAAAAGGATTAAAAAACATTAAAGGAGAGTTCCTTTACGAAACCCTGAATATGATCTAATCCTAAGAAAAGGATGAATCATAAATCAACTAAGAAAACTTGGTAAACAATTAGAAAAAAGAATCTTGGAATATCTGACAAAGAAGTTAATATTCAAATGATATGTTGTCAGAACTAATATAACAAATGATTGTGAATAAGGGAACAAACCAATTGAAGAAATGTACATAGAATTGGGAAAAACATTTATTTTAGAAGAAAAAACTCCAGAATCTCCAAAAGAATTAAGAGAACAAAGAGTAATATCAGAAATAATAATTAGAGAATTAAAAGACATAAATGGAGAAAATATTAAAGATAAAATGTACAACTAGTTGGAAAGACTTGTTAATGAATACCATTTAGATTTTGAACAATCTTTTTCTCATATGAATCGAAAATATAAAACAAACCATGAAAACTATGGTAATTATTTGAAAGTAGAAATTTATAGAGAACTTCCTGAAGAAATAAAAATGAACAACCAAAAACTAATGGAAACAAAACAAATAGGACCATATGTTCAAGCCTATACCCCTTATGATCTAGGACTTAGACCAACAAAAAGAGAAAGAATTGAATTTGAAAGAACGCATCCTCAACCTAGAGAATACGATCTTGGTAGACCACTAAGAAACCCAACTAAACTAAGAGATGAAGATCTAAGCGATTGGAATCAAGTAAGAGGAAGGGGTAGAAGATATATTCCAGATAGTGTCATACTACCCCAAGCCTGCAAAGATGGAACAGTCTTAATCCTTACAAACTTACACCGTCAACAATGGCCAGAAGCCATAGATAGATGGGAATCAGACACGGTAAGAGCATGGGTAAATATAGGACCCCTCTTAGGAATAGATATATTTGTATATCTAGAAACCCTCCTAGGTGATACTGCTTTAAGTGTCTATAACATTGTTAAACAAAAAGATCCCGATAGGATTAAAGAAAGAAAAGCTATGGGAAACAACTCGTATAATTTTACAACTCTTATAAGAGAATACTGTTAGGATTTGAACCATCAAAAAATAATTATAACTTTTAAGATGCTGCAAGGAGAGCATTAGAACAAATAATTATAAAAGATCGGGAAAATATTATAGAATTTAGCAATGACTATATGAATTTAGCAGCCAAAGCAGGAGTTTTCTTCGATGAAGAAATTACTGACAGATATTTAATTAGGCTTCTAGGAATACTAGGAAAAGACATAGAACAAACCTGGCTAGCAAACAATTACCTAAAAGGACTAAGGGTAGGAGCAAGAATTTGTTTCACATTTGATAAGCTAAAAGACAAATGTGCAAAAATTATTCAACATAAAGAAATAAAAAGACAAAGCTTCGCTTTCTGTAAAAATATCATCACACCACAATGGTATCAAATAACCTCTAAAAAGAAAAAGATTATTAGAAAATCTTTTAAAAAGACACCTCATAAGGGTAGACATGTCAAGAAACCAAATCAATAGAGAAAGTGTCACTGTTATATATGCGGGGACCCTAATCACCTAGCAAAAAGATGAAACAAAAGAATGAATAACCCATATAGAGCTAATATGGTGCAGGGATTAGAAATAGACGTTGTAAGTGTTGATATTTATGATGAAAGCTTCTACTCTATAGAAGAAATTGAAGAAACACTAAAAGATTTTGATGAATTTGATAATATCAAAATAAATCAATTAAAAAACATGATAGACAGTTTAAATATGTCTAGCATAACCAACAATTATATGAATAAAGAAGAACATGAACATGAATGGACACAAAGAGAAGGAAATTTTACAAAAAAGCTTATATCCAAATATGGAACATAAATCAAGGTATTTTACATGCCAATAAGAAATTTGTAGTTTCTGCCTTGAAAAACATTTTGGTATAAAAATGAAACATGTTAATGCTATAAAAAATAAAGACGATAGTGAAATAAGAATTTTAAAGCTAGAATTAGAAGTCAAAAAAATTAAAAATAGAATAATACTTTAGAAAGAAAATGGTAGAGTAGTGCCTGACGTGCCAATTAGATTAACCGTTATTTACTCTTGTAATAGACTTTCTTAGTTGCAATCTATTTATTAAAGGCATTTTCTTTATCTTATGACTCACATTTATTTATTGCACATAAGATAAAATCCCTAGATCAATTATAGCTAAGGGGCATGATCACGCATATGATGGCGATCATAGAACATCTCTCTATGGCTTTGATCTTAAACTATGTTCCAAGTTGAGGGCTTTTTGAGAAGGGACATCAAACAGCCCAATAAGACTCGCGCATACAATGCATGCTCATAAGACGAGGATGTCCCATTCCATAGACATTCTATAAGTTTCTGTTTCATCTATAAAACTAGATTTTTTGCTTAGATTTCCTAAATATCCATAATTATGGAATCTTATTGATAAACTTCCATTTGAATTTTCATAAACTGAATTTTTGGCTGGAGAGTAGATTTGTTTATTTAAAAAGGATTCGATTGTCCATTCTAATCCGACATTTTGTTTAGGATTATATTTTATTCCTGGTATTGCTTTAACACCCTTACTAGTAAGCATGTTTCCTATTGTTTCAGAGTTTATCTGAAAATGAGTTTTACTTGTTGAACAAAGTTTTTCTATAAATCTAGTTCTTATCGTCAGATTATAAGTTCCTAGTTGAAGTTTATTTTTATCCCAATTTTAATTTGTTTTGCGAACTCTTTGGGATCTATTAAATAATTTGGGCAAAAGTAAATTATAGCACCATTGCTAGTGTTCATATCTATTTCAAAGGTTCCTAGGATTCCTTGTCATAAGTCTATGTGTCTTTCATCATAAAGAACAACTAAGGTTTTTGTTCCTAAGTTGGGCTTATGGAGTCCCTTTACAGCTATCATCACTGTCCCTAGGTGAACATATTGAATTCCCCTTTGAATTAATTGGTATTTTGAGCTTTCTTCAATTAAATTAAAAGATATTTATTGTTATTCATCGGTACAACTTTCTTTTCTTTCACAAATGTGTCTATATAACTAGATGTTTTGTTTGGATTTCATAAATATCCGTAATACAAATCACTAGGGACAGAAACTTTATACTTGCTGATTTTTTAGTCTTTAAAGCTTTATACATGTATAATAACTTGATTAAAACCTAAATATTTCACCATATAAGTGTTTATATATGATTTTAGGTGATGTATGTAAGTTTGGAGAGGTTAGAAATTAAAATATAGTTTGATATTTGAAGAGACACTCAAAACTGTCATGATAGAACTTGCAACTTTTGTGTCGTAATAAAGGGTTTTGCTGAGGTAAATAAGGGCATTTTGGAAATTATATAATATGATTACATTGATCTACATGTTATCTAAGGGTTGTAAAGATTTGGGAGTGATTGGATATGCTTAAGAATGTCAAAATATTCATGCAACTAAATTGGACAGTAAGAAAATATAAAAATGTGAATTTGTCCCATTTGATAACTTAGCATGTTTCAACCTAAACATGTTTCTATTGAGTTCTAACAAATAGGTATATGCAATTAGAGTTTCAATACTTCAATTACATAATATTTACTTGTATTTAAGATGAGAAATTAAGGTATTTGAGGGACTATATTGGATTCTAGTTTGTAAATGCTTGATTGTTATACCTAGATAGCTTAGTGTTTAAGGTCTTAGTATGAGATTTTGTGCTTTCAACTTGCTAAATTGGGAATGGTGCTTGATGTTGGGTAATATTACAGGCTATTTTTCATCTAAGGTTGGAGAGGAATACTAAACAAATCTAAACTAAGCCACCAACCAAGTGAAAGGTAAGTAAAGATCCATTTGCAACTACAATGTATGAACATAGCATGTCTTGAAGTATTTATACCTAATGTGCTGATGATATTTAAATTGATTGGATGACAGGTATATTAAGTGCCTTGATAGGATTATGATTGTTGAAATATGTTGAGAGCAAGATGACTTGTATTTCATATTAAATACACCATGCATGTGCATGCATCGCATATGAGAATAATTGAGGTTTTTGCATGCATGATATGATATGAGAAATGATTTTCATGTATAAAGATGTTCATTGACCACTACTAATGCACCGAGACATGTGAGGCATGCTTATGTGATATTTTAGATACCATAAGTGGGATACTTCTCTGTAGATCACAACGGAAGATAGGGGTAGACCTTTGGTGATCACAAGAGGATGGTCCATTTGACTGTGCCTTTGTTATGATTGATGTCATGGGTGGGATACTTCTCGAGTGATCATAGAAGAAGATAGGGGGTGTACCTTTGGGAGTCATGGGGAGGATGGTCCACTCGACTGTATTAATCTATTATTGGCCATTTGAATATTGATATTATGCAGAGGTCTTTTCGGTGCATAGTAGGTGAGCCAAGGACCCTATAAAATAAAGTAATTTTGAATAAAAACTCTTTATTTTATGAGTACTCAAATATGATACAGTTCTAGCATCATATTGTAGAGATAAGTTATATGAGATTTTATATCATACTCTTAGCATGCATGATTTTTACTTACATATTAGCTCATTTAGTTTATGCATTGTAGGTGTGCATGGTGAGACTTGAGACCTCTAGTTACTGGGCTGGTAGTGGAGCTTCAACAAGCTTTCAAAGATTAATTTACATGGATGGTGACCTGTTGGCCTATTTTGTAGGTTGTGCTTTCGATTTTACAGTTTATTATATTATATTAAGGATTTTATCCTGTACATCACTTTCAAAACTCCATTAGAAATGAGTTTGAGTTTGTGATGATTTTGATAGACCTTGTTATTGTTCAAATAATTATCTATGTATATACAGTATTTTAGGATATGAAAGCACTTTACTTTTATCAATGTTTTGTCAAACTCACTAGTTGGAAAAAAAAGTTATACACATGCATACATGCACAAACTTTGTTGTAGAGGTTGTTTCTATATATGTATACATATTTTTAGGAGGTTATGAGAGAGTGGTATCAGAGCTTGGTTCTTGATTCTGTAGACAGTCCATGTACATAATCTTGGAACTTGAGAAGCATAGCCGATGCTAGTAAGTTTTATTGTATGTTATAATGCATTATATATTTCATGAATTATATTGGCCAATTGTTATAAAAAGAATGGCACTGTAGTCATGGTGAGAACAACGGGTGAAAGTAGCATATTTTTTTCTTCACACCTGATCAAAACTTTCTCTAAATTAGACAAACAATTGTCAGATAAATGACCAAAAATAGAAAAATCATCCATGGAGGCTTCAAAAAAATGTTCAACCATGTCACTAAAAATACTAAGTGCAATGCCCAATTATCTCCTACATAACCAATAATAAGCATCTTTCATGAATATGCATCTAACCATTATGCATTATCGGATTATGACATACAATAGCATGATTGCACGAACATGAATAATTATTACTATATGCTCTAGTTATGCTTTAACATGCATTAGTACATGAAATATGAGATCAAACTTTTATTTCTTGATGTAACATATTCCTTAAGTACCTATTTGTAGTGAAAATCTTGGTATCTCAATTAAGAAAGATTAATGTGTTGAATGACCATGAAATGAATTATTTGTATTTCTCCATACTTGTTACATTCTAAAGGGATTATTTGCCTAAATAGTTGTTTTAAATATGTCACATTTGGCTAAGAACTAAAAGTATGCAAAATGATGCAATTTGATTTGTAAGTTGACTAGCTTGCATGAAATTATTTTAAATCGCATTGCACTTGATTATAATACCAAAGAATCAATTTTTGTCATCTCCCTAGCCCATAAATTTAGCTTTTGGTGTGAGAAGACACCAAGCATGATGCAACTAATCATCACCCTCCACTTAACTTTCTTAGAAATGTTTAAAAAGTCATTTTTAGCCATATTTTCTTGTAGAAACTTCTCAAAAATGACCATCCCTTCTTCTCCTAAGGTTATCCTAAATATATTCACTCTCATACTCACAAATGTTGAATTCAATTCATAAGAATCCATAGAACACAAATTAGAACAAGTTTCTACCCTTTTAAGCTTGAAAATTATTGATTTTGAAGCTTAATTCCAATTTAATCAAGGTATATTCTTTTTCAATGTTTCTTATGATGAATTTGTAGTATGTTGGATGGTTACATGTTTTAGTATATTTTTGTATGATTGAAAACTTAAATGGAATAGACTTGAAGCGAAAACTAAGTTAGTTAAGTTAGTTTCTACCAAAAAATTTATATCTTTATGATATATGCTTAATTTATTTGTTTCTATTGATCTTGTAATGCTTATATTGTAATTGGAAGTGCCTATGAATGACTGTGAACAATAGAAATTAGTTTGCTTAATTGAAGATTGGAATCAATTTAAATTAGAATCAAGTTTACGTTATTTTAATTTAGATTGTGTTCAAGTTTTGGGGGTTGCCCTAATAGTTATGATTGAATTATTAGTGATTTAGTAGATGCCCTAATATTTAATTTCTTGAATTAGTAGTAAAATATAGAGTATGCATTATTTTTGAGACAATGTAATTGATATGAAATTATTTACAAAAGATTGAAAAGTGTGATTTTAATTAGAATAGATTATGTGATTTATTAAAAGGATATTAAAGGTACATAATTTATTTATGTTAGGACTTGAGCACATCCATTTTTCCAAAGAGACTGACCTTTTCACTTAGCATAAAGCGGACTTGAGGTAAGTTGAATCGTTCATTTGCTGTGTCACATGAATCATATAGTGTTGCTCATGTTTTAATATGATTGTCATTGTTTGTCAAATAATGTAATGTTTGATGCATTCATGGTTTATGAAGCATGATACTATCAAGAATATAATGAGGTTTTTGAAAAGAAAATATAGTGCTTGATTGATAGTCGGGTAGGCAAGGGACGCAGAAGGGACTAGTGGATGGACCCAACAAATGGTGGCAAATACTTGAACTTGAAAAACCAATACAAAAAAGCCATATTGAATGAGTTGGAATACAGCTAATACCTGAGATTGAAAGATCAAGTATGGAAACCCCATATTACTTCTCTTGTTGGGCAATCATTCTGAATAGGTTTCGAAAACTACAGTCTATCTCTATTAGTTAGATACCACACTTCAAGCACCCTAAAGAATGATTTATGAAAGAAAGTTATTGAATTGAATAATGTATTTAATCATTAATGAGATTTGCATGTACTATATTTGATATTGCATCAGTTTCATCTTGTTGAGCCTTTAGCTCATTAGATTCTTATGATGCAGGTGAAAATGTATAGGTTTAGAGGTTGACTAAGTCTCCAGAGTGGACGAAGAGAGATTTTGTTCATATGTCATGTTTTGAGCAATTTTTGTAGCCTAGTTTGAAAACTATTTTTATTTTTAAATAAGATGCTCTATTTATGATTTTATAAATAGTTGTGTTAAACTATAGTCGGGATAATAGCATCATGTACTCAAATTTGATTTATGTAAATGGTGTGTTTAAAGTGAAATGAAAGAATAAATGAATTCAAGTTCTTTTCTCTATATGACTAAAAAGGGAACTTTTTATGAAAACCATAACTCTAGTGTTGATGAAAAGTTAATATTTTTTGACTTAACTATATCAACTTTTTAGGCTCTGCAGTTAGGTTAAGGGGTGTTTCACTAAGCATGCATCGTTGGAATGTAGTTGGTGTATTACATAATCCAAAATGCATCATTCAAAATGTTAAAGTACCAAAAGGACATGTAAAAGTTGTTTTCTCTAGATCTTCAAGTGCAATTGCAATTTGATTATACATAGAATATCTACCTAAGAAATAGTAAAATTTATGTCCCACAACTCTTTCTAAGATTTGATCATGAAGGATAGTAGAAAATGATCTTTTCTAATAACTGAATTGAGTTTTCTATAATCAATGCACATTCGCCAACCAGTAACTGCTCTAGTTGTAATTAATTCATCATTCTCATTCTTGACTACAGTAACTCAATATTTCATAGGTACAACTTGAGTAGGGCTCACCCATTTGCTGTCAGAAATAAGATAAATGATTCAGAATCTAAGAGTTTAATGACTTCATTTGTCACTACTTCTTTTATATTAGGATTTAGCCCTCGTTGCATCTCTCTAGAAGGTTTAACATTTTTCTCTAGATAGATGTTATGTGTGTAAATTAAAGGACTAATACCTTTAATATCAGCAATGGTCCATCCTAAAACATTCTTATGCATTTTCAAAGTTTCAGTCAACTTACCTTCTTGGGATGCATCTATTGGGTTCGCTATAATCGTATGGGTATCATGGAGTTAGAGTTTCGGGAGATTTGACTTGACTCTGTTTTTTCTTTTGTGCACTTCGATTATTGTAGGGAACGAAGGAATCAATTGCTTATCCTGGACTATCAGAACTCGCAGGGATCCAAGTGTCTCCTCTCTATCAGGTCCACGATACGAAAAGCAACACCAATCAAAAGGATTCGCTAGTATCCTTTTAATTATTTACTAATCTAGAATCAGAGTATATTTTTAAAAACAATAATACGAAGAAAATAACAAGAAACTGATTTTTTCTTTCTTTCTTTTCTTCTCTTGAAGAGTAAAAATAGAAGACTTTTAAACAAAATATTTTTTGCTCAAATTTTTTAATTGAATTATGTAATTTTCATCCCTCATATATATAAGGCTGAAAATTTTAATCCTTTTCCAACTCTTGGAAAGTTTTTCTATTTTGAACTACTACAAAACCTTATCTTGGAAGGATTCCAAATCTTCCAAAAACTCTTCTTTTTTCACTCTTCTATTGTATGTGGACTAATTTGAACACACTATCCATGAAAACACCTAGCAAGTAATCATGGCAAACTAGTCTTAGGTGAAATAGCGAGTAAAACTATTTCAGTTGCGAGTACCATACACCTACGGTTTTTTCGACAGCTAATCTCCTAATTGAATCTAAGGCATGGATTATAAGTCGAAACCCTAAATGATTCAATTGTTGTAATCCCATTTCAAGTTTCAATGATTCTTGATGAATCACAATTCATTCTGCCTTGGCCAAGGTCTTTAAATTACGAACTATGAAAACATAGGAGATTCTCTTATTTAAAAAAACAAGTGTCGAATTCTATGTTGGCCACTGACAAACCTCCATGCACACCAGTACAACACCCAACATACCCCCTTTGTGATTGTCAAGCAATCAGAAGATATATTAAAGTGCTGCAGGATGCACACAAGGCTACCATCGTGCCTCAAGTCTGAGGACTAGTCGTGTACTATCGCAACATAGAAATTCTTATTTCGACTGGCAAAGCCTTCAACTAAGAATTTCTTGTGAGCTATAGTCGGTGTACTTGTTCCCTAACAAGCACCCACATATATGCCCTTACGTCTCTACGCTAATGCTAATGGAATGTGACATCCTTGTCTTACGAGCATGCATTATGTACGAATCTTACTGAGCTATTTGATGTCCCATCTCAAAAAACTCTTGACTCAAAACTTATTTAAGACCAAAACCTTAGAGACATGTTCCATGATCGCCATCATATGCGCGACCATGCCCCGTAGCTAAATTTGGTCTAAGGACTTTATCTAACGTGCAGAAATAAAAAATGCAAGACATAAGATAAAGAAAATGCCTTTTTATTAATATGATTTCTAATAAGATTGTCTTTACAAAAGCAAAAGAGTATAATACACCCAATCTAATTGGGGTGTTGGGCATCCTACTCTAACAATCTCCTACTTGCCCTACTCCAATTGCCCATGTATCTAAGGCCCATCTTCTCAAGATGTCCGTCGAATATCTTCTGTGCTAAGGGTTTAGTAAGTGGGTCTGCTACATTTTCTGCTGAGGCAACTCGATCTACAATGATGTCGCTTCTACCAATGATCTCTCTGATCAAGTGATATCGTCTCATTATGTGCTTGGATCTTTGATGAGATCTTGGCTCTTTTGCTTGCGCAATAGCTCCATTATTATCACAGTAAATCATAACTGGATCAATAATGGATGGAATTACATCCAACCCTTGGATGAAATTTCTAATCCAAACAGCTTCTTTTGCTGCATCTGATGCAGCAATATATTCAGCTTCGGTGGTAGAGTCTGCAGTCATTTCTTGCTTGGGACTCTTCCAACTGACCACACCACCATTCAAGGTGAATATGTATCCGGACATGGACTTTGAGTCATCTATATCGAACTGAAAACTAGAGTCTGTATATCCCTCTAGTTTTAGTTCTCCATTGCCGTATATCAAAAAGATATCCTTAGTCCTTCTCAAGTACTTGAGGATCATCTTAACGACTTTCCAGTGTTCTTCTCCTGGATTGGACTGATATTTGCTCGTGACACTCAGAGCATGTGCTATATCAGGCCTTGTACATAACATTGCATACATTATGCTCCCTATTGCAGAAGCATAAGGTATGCGAGCCATCCTTTCTCTCTCTTCAGGTGTCTTAGGAGATATAACTTTAGAGAGTGAAACCCCATGACTCATAGGCAGAAATCCTCTCTTGGATTTCTCCATGCTAAACCTTTTTAGCACTTTGTCTATGTACATGGACTGGGATAGTCCGATCATCCTTCTGGATCTATCTCTATAGATCTTTATCCCTAGGATAAAAGATGCATCTCCCAAGTCCTTCATGGAAAACTGATTAGATAACCAAGTCCTCGTTGACTACAACATCCCTACATCATTCCCAATGAGTAGGATGTCATCAACATAGAGCACAACAAATGTAACTGCACTCCCACTAACCTTCTTGTAGACACATGGTTCATCCGGGTTCTTATGAAAGTCAAACATTTTGATCGTTTCATCAAATTGGATGTTCCAACTCCTCGAAGCTTGTTTGAGTCTATAAATAGATCTCTGGAGCTTGCAAACCTTTTGCTCGCTCCCGCTGGATATGAAGCCTTCTGGCTGCTTCATATAGATCTCTTCCTTAATGTTTCCATTAAGGAAAGCGGTCTTCACATCCATTTGCCATATCTCATAGTCATTATATGCAGATATGGCTAACAGTATCCGTATGGATTTAAGCATCGCTATTAGTGAAAAAGTTTTCTCATAATCAATTCCTTGCTTCTGAGTATAACCGTTGCTACCAATCGTGTGTTATAGGTTGCTACCTCTCCATCTACTCCAAGCTTCCACTTGTAGACCCATTTGCAGCCAATGAGAACAATTCCCTATGGTGGGTCCACCAAAGTTCATACCTTGTTGGAGTACATAGAGTCCATTTCGGACTGCATAGCTTCTTGCCACTTCTTCAAGTCGATGTCAGACATCGCCTCTCCATAGCTTCTTGGATCATTATCCAAAGGGAGTCCCTCTTCTTTGTTCTCTAACAATAAGTTGTACCTCTTAGGTACCCTTGAGACCCTTTCGGATCTTCGAAGAGATTGTTCCTTAGAGGGTCCAGCATCAGCTGGTGTACCATTTACTGCATCAGTTGGGGTGTTTTGTGATTCTTAAACCTCTTCAAGTTCTACGACATTGTCACTTCCATCTGAAAGAAATTCTTCTTCAAGGAAGATAGCATTCCTTGAAACAAACACCCTTTATTCCATGGCATCATAGAAATAGTATCCAATAGACTCCTTTGGATACCCCACAAACTTGCATAAGCTGGATCTCATATCCAACTTATTTCCCACTAGCTGCTTCACATAAGCAGCACACCCCCATACCCTAAGGTATTTATAGGAAGGTGTCTTTCTATACCACATCTTATATGGTAATTTGGGGACAGCTTTAGATGGCACCCTGTTTAATAGGTATGCCGCCGTTTCTAAGGCATAGCCCCAGAATGAAAGAGGTAATGAAGTGAAGCTCATCATAGATCGAACCATGTCCAACAAGGTTCAATTCCTGCGTTCCGCAACTCCGTTCAATTAGGGAGTAGTAGGAGGAGTCCACTGTGAGAGAATCCCATTCTCTTTTAGATAATCTAAAAATTCTGTGCTTAAGTACTCACCTCCTCGATCAGATCAAAGAGTTTTTATACTTAATCCAGTTTGTTTCTCTACTTCAGTTCTGAATTCTTTGAACTTTTCAAATACTTCAGACTTGTACCTTAAAAGGTACAAATAACCAACCTAGAGAAGTCATCGGTAAAGGTTAAGAAGTAGTTATAGTTCCCACGGGCACTAACATTTAGTGGCCCACATACATCTGTATAGATCAAATCCAATAGATGCTTGGCTCGCTCCACTTGTCCAACAAATGGAGATTTGGTCATCTTTTCTTTGAGGCAGGATTCACAAGTTGGTGGTTCTTACTCTCTCGTTAGATCAAGCAATTGTGCTAATTTGTTAATCCTTTTCTCAAAAATATGTTCTAATCTTACGTGTCACAGGCTCATTGAACTATGATTATCTAATTTTCTTTTATGTTGTTGAATTGTGAAAATAGGGTTATGAGGAGTAATAGTATATAAACAATTCATCAAAAAACCAGAATATATAAAATCAGAACGTTTGAAAATGGAACAATTTACATTCTCAATGGTAAATCTAAAACCTTCTCTATCCAAAATTGGAATAGAGATAATGTTCTTAATAATATTCTGAACAAAAAGACAATTATTTAAAACTATTACATAACCATTCTCTAAAGCCAGATTAACGGTCCCTATAGCTAATGCAGCAACTCTTGCTCCATTTCCCATCCTAAGGACCGTCTCTCCTCCATCCAGCTTCTTACTTCTTGCCATCATCTGCAAATCATTGCAAATATGTGAGCCACAACCGGTATCTAATACCCAAGAAGTATTGTTAATTGACAAGTTAACTTCAACAAAATATATACCTGAACTCTTCAGGCTTGCAAGATACTCCTTGCAATTCCTCTTCCAGTGCCCTGGTTTGCCGCAGTAATAGCACTTGTCATTGGCTTGAGAAGAAACCTTTTTGACTCCGCCCTTAGCTTTCAGCTTGTTGGGTTTAGAGGAACCCTTTTCTTTCTTCTTTCCTTTCTTGGGCTTTTTAGCCTTTGATCCGGAAGAAAATCCAACAAGCAGAACCGGCTTGTCCTTTTTCATGGTGGACTCAGCCATCTTTAACATGTTCACAAGCTCAGCGAGACTAGTCTCTATGTTGTGCATGTTAAAGTTGACAACAAAGGTGTTAAATAATGGAGGCAGAGACTGCAGCAGAAGGTCGTATAGAGTTCGTTCTCCATAACGACTCCAAGGGACGCCAGCCTTTCAATAAGGGCTATCATCTTCAATCCATTATCATGGACTGAAGACCCCTCAGTCATACGACATCTAAAAAGATCTTTTGAGATCTGATATCTCGTTTGTCGAGTTCTTTCACCATATAACTCTTGTAGGTGAATGAGGATCCCATAGGCAGTATCTTGATCCTCATTCTGCCTCTGCAGCTCATTTGACATCGATGCCAGCATGTAGCATCGAGGCTGCAGATTGTCATCAACATGACGTAAATAACCTGCATAATCCTCTGAAGTAATATCCTCCGGTGGTACCAAAGGAGGCGCAGTGTCGAGGACATATGCCCTCTTCTTTAACTGAAGAACTATCTTCAGGTTTCTCAGCCAATCGACAAAATTAGATCCAGTTAATTTATTTTGTTCAAGGATTGTTGCAAGTGGATTCTTTGCCATTTTAGTAGAATAATCTACAAAATATGCACGAAGCAGAAAATGAGTAAAATATGGAAAAAAATATATTCATTTAATATAAGGTCTTTAATACTAAATGTCTCCCACTATTTTCTTCGAATTCCATCACCCCTAATGGAATTTCGAGAAATCAAATTTCCTAGTGAGCTTGAGGTCCAATGGAAATATTTCACACCCCAATTTTATGAGCCCATGAAATATTTTTATCGGTAGTCAACTCTTTGACGATTGTATCACTATACAACCCTCAAGTTTGTTTTGCCTCACCTCTTCTCATATACCCCAATTTTATGAGCCCATATGGTACTAAGTGTCAAACAATACCCATCAAACTTTTGTGTAGATAGAGTATCAAGATGTCCCATGACTCAGGGTCAACATAATGACGATTCCATCCCATGAGCATCTCTATGCTTGGTAGAGATCACAGCTTTCCAACACAAGACCACCCCACGACTCATGGTCAGTGATCAAGTGCGGTAGCAGTCGTCATGTCTCTATCTTTGATGGTAGGCATGGAACGATAGGTCCTACCTAACTTGTCCATTTTTGTTTAAAATCGAATTTTCAAAAAATTCTTTTACTTAATTTTAATAAATTAAGTGGGGTTTAATTTTATCCAAGACCTCATCATAATTTAAATTATGTTGGTTATTTAATGCATGACATCATAATATCATTCCACAAGCATAAAAGCATTAAATAAAGCCCTAAGCATGCATCTAATACATACTTAAATAAATGGATGATCGTGAACCAGTCCTATGCGGTCCATTTGAGCCAAAAATGGACCTAAGGTCAGTCTAAGGGTAATAAAATGGAATATAACCTATTCTGTTACATAATTGTATCACATACAATCATGGGCCTTCTTTTTTATTCTCCTTCATCTTCCAAAGAAAAAGAAAAACCTTACAATCTATTCTACTCTCTTTACAGAAAATAAAATAACTTACATAAATGAAATAAGAGGCTCGCAGGCCCCATTTTAAAACCCAAAAATATTAAATAAAACCAATCATATTGGTCCAATGGCTCATGATCATCCCATACATGCTCATAATTAACATCATATGTAATTATCAAAATATATAAATTTACCAAATTGTTAAACGCAATTTTACTTTTAACTTGGTATAATTTTTAATTGCTTGAAAAATAATTTTTCTTTGAAAAATAATTTTTCAGAAATAATTAAAATTAACATTTAATTTTAATATTCAAGAAAAAAAAAAGAACCTGGAACGACACAACGAGCAGCACCGCTGCTGCCCGCTGCCGGGTGCCTGCCCGCGCAGCCATCGGGTGTCTGACACCTGACGTTGGCGATTTTTTATTTTTTTTATATTTAAACAATTTAAATAAGCAATTAAAATTATTCCAATTAAAAATTTCTAAAATATGCAAAATCAAATTTTACATAATTAACATGAATTTAAACAATTTAAAAATATGTATTCATAAATCCAAAATTCACTAAATAAGCGAAACAGTGGCTCTGATACCACTGTTGGGTTCGCTATAATCGCAGAGGTATCATGGAGTTAGAGTTTCGGAAGATTTGACTTGACTCTGTTTTTTCTTTCGTGCACTCCGATTGTTGTAGGGAATGAAGCAATCAATTGCTTATCCTGGACTATCAGAACTCGCAGGGATCCAAGTGTCTCCCCTCTATCAAGTCCACGATACGGAAAGCAACACCAATCAAAAGGATTTGCTAGTATCCTTTTAATTATTTACTAATCTAGAACCGGAGTATATTTTCAAGAACAATAATGCGAAGTAAATAACAAGAAACTGATTTTCTTTTTCTTTCTTTTCTTCTCTTGAAGAGTAAAAATAGAAGACATTTAAACAAAATATTTTTTGCTCAAATTTTTTAATTGAATTATGTAATTTTCATCCCTCATATATATAGGGCTGAAAATTTTAATCCTTTTCCAACTCTTGGAAAGTTTTTCTATTTTAAACTATTTCAAAACCTTATCTTGGAAGAATTCCAAATCTTTCAAGAACTCTTCTTTTTTCACTCTTCTATTGTATGTGAACTAATTTGAGACAACATTAATCATCAAAATTGTCTACATACATTGTTGATATTAATTTGAACACACTATCCATGAAAACACCTAACAAGTAATCATGGCAAACTAGTCTTAGGTGAAATAGCGAGTAAACCTATTTCAGTTGCGAGTACCATACACCTACGGTCCTTTCGACAGCTAATCTCCTGATTGAATCTAAGGCATGGATTATAAGTCGAAACTCTAAATGATTCAATTGTTGTGATCCCATTTCAAGTTTCAATGATTCTTGATGACTCACAATTCATTCTGCCTTGGCCAAGGTCTTTGAATTACAAACTATGAAAACATAGGAGATTCCCTTATTTAAAAAAACAAGTGTCGAATTCTATGTTGGCCACTGACAAACCTCCATGCACACCAGTGCAACACCCAACATACCCCCTTTGTGATTGTCAAGCAATCAGAAGATATTTCAAAGTGCTGCAGGATGCACACAAGGTTACCATCGTGCCTCAAGTCTGAGGACTAGTCGTGTACTATCGCAACACAGAAATTCTTATTTCGACTGGCAAAGCCTCCAACTAAGAATTTCTTGCGGGCCATATTCGGTGTACTTGTTCCCTAACAAGCACCCACATATATGCACTTACGTCTCTACGCTAATGCTAATAGAATGTGACATCCTCGTCTCATGAGCATACATTATATGTACGAGTCTTACTGAACTATTTGATGTCCCATCTCAAAAAACTCTCGACTCGAAACTTATTTAAGACCAAAACCTTAGAGGCATGTTCCATGATCGCCATCATATGCGCGACCATGCCCTATAACTAAATTTGGTCTAAGGACTTTATCTAATGTGCAGAAATAAAAAATGCAAGACATAAGATAAAGAAAATACCTTTTTATTAATATGATTTCCAATAAGATTGTCTTTACAAAAGCAAAAGAGTATAATACACCCAATCTAATTGGGGCGTTGGGCATCCTACTCTAACAGCATCAAGTTTGGAATAAATAATTACTAGAAAAGTCTCATTCTCACCCCAATAATGAGTATGTCAAATAGCAAAGGTTTCAAATCAATCACGAGCGCTTTAATACTTGATGGAACATAATCTACTATTGATAATGAAAGTTCTTCAAACCTTGGCTTCCAAAAATATTTTTCTTGTACCTATTAAAATTCAGAGAGAGTATTAGAGTGTGCCTTTTTACAGTACTTTCACATTCAAAACAAGTCTCCAAAGGATATGAAGAATTAGCAGTAGTAAAATATTCATGAACAAATTCCTCGATTGAATTCACTTCATGTACTTTGACTTCTTTTGCAAGTTGCTTGTAGATATTAAACACAATTAGTTCCAAACTCATATTTTCAAAAGATAACTTTAAAATACCATTTCTATAATTAATCAAAGCATTTAAAGTTGCAAGAAAAGGATGACCTAAAATGATAGGAATCTATGTATGTATATGTGCAACAGGCTCTGTGTCCAAAATAATGAAATCGACTGAAAAGTAAAACTTATCAATTTGTACCAACATTTTCTACTGGAACTTTAATCGAAAGGTCAGTTATTTGGAGTACAACAAAAGTTGTTTTAAGTTCTCACAAACCTAACTGTTCATAAACTGAGAAAGGTAGAAGATTTTCATTAACACCACGATCAAGCAAAACACGCTCTATTCTAGTATTTCTTATGGTACATGAAATGATTGGACAACCTAGATCTTTGTTGTACTTGGGTGGAGTGAATTATTGAATGATTGAACTAACACTTTTAATTAAAAATGCCTTCTTTTGTACATGATTTTTTTTTTCAATTGTACACAATTTTTCAAAAATATGGCATAAAAAGGACTTTGTTTGATTGTATCTAACAATGGAATATTAATCTTAACTTGTTGAAAAAGTTCAAAGATTTCAAAATTTGAGTTCAATTTCGAGTTGGTTGCAATCTTTGAAGAAAATAAACTAGAGGTGAGTATATTTCTTTTTCATCATTTTCAAATTCACCTTAATTAAACTTACCTTCATTGTCAAGATTAATTTCATTCTTCATTTCTAAAGGTGGATTATAAACTTTCTCCTTAGAATGAATAGTCTTGTTAACAACTTTTCCATTCCGAAGAGTTGTGGCCGAATCAGCCTCCTTGATTAAATTTTCACCTCAAGAAGAAATATGACACTGAGTGGAAGGATTAGGTTGAGGTTGAGCTGAAAACTTACCTTTTTCTTGAGTACGCAAAGAGACGATTAATGTTGAAAATGTATTTTTGATCTCATTGATGGATTGTGAAGTTTGATTATTGATGTTTGTTTGTTCATGCATAAAGGCTTGCAAAGTCTCCTCAAGGGATTTTGTATGTGGAGTTGGATAAGAAGGAAAGTTTGGTGGCTTTTGTGAATATAGTAGTTGGGCACAATTATCATCTCGTCAACTATAATTAGGATGATTTCTCCATTGTGGATTGTAAGTTCTAGAATATGGAGAATAAAAAAGCTTTTTGAATGTTCATGAAATTTACTTGTACTGGAATGTTTGGACATTCATTGATGGAGTGTTCCATAAGTTCATAATTGCTACAAACTTCTTCCTATTGCAGATATTTGATTTCCTTTACTTTTTTAAGTTCCATAGCTTCAACTTTTCTTGTTAAAATAGCAATCTTAGCATTTAGATCATCTTCTTGACTAAGGTAATATTTTTCTTTTTTACTATTAGCAAGATTAGATCTAATAGAACCTTCAAAAGAATCAACACTATGCCATGATTGAGAGTTTAATACCAAATGATCTATGATATTCTAAGGCTTCATCAATTCTTTATCAAGAAACTCACCATACATATTGTTTGAATAAATTATTTTGTTTCAGGAGTTAAACATTCATAAAAGAAACTAATTAAGTACCATTTTTCAAAACCATGATGTGAGCACAAAATTAATAAATATTTAAATCTTTCCCAATATTAAAAGAAAGTTTCATTAGAATTTTGAGAGAAGTTTTGGATTTGTTTTTTCAAAGCATTATTTTTATGAGTTAGAAAGAACTTTTTCAAAAATTCAGCTTGCATTTGTTGCCAAGGGCCAATTGACTTATATTTTAATGAATAAAGCCAACTTTTTGCTTTCTCTTTTAAAGAAAACGGAAATAATTTGAACTTAACAATCTCATTTGTAAAAGTTTGATCATCAAAATTGGCACATACTTCATCAAAAAAAAATTATGCAAGTAAGGGCTTTCAGAGTCTAAACCATGGAAATTAAAAAGTAAAATAATCATATCTGGCTTGAATCGAAAGTTATTTGGATTAAGGGGAAATATAAAACAAGAAGAAGAAGAATTTTCAGGAGGTTGTAAGTAATAATGAATGGTATGCACCTGTTGATTCTCATTTTCATCCTGGACACTTTCATTTTCAGCTATGGTAGAAGTGTGTGGAGGTGATTTAAACAAATTTTTAAACAAAGTTTTAGAATTATTTCTAACTAAATGCCGAGAATTATGACTACAATACCATATAATCATATAATGATAAAGAAAATAAACATATAATATTTACAACTGAGAAATATTTAAAAACCTAAAAACTTACCTTGCCTTTTCTGGAAACGATGCTAAAAAACTTGCTACAACTTTAAGGTTGCAAACCCAAGTGTAGATTGTGTCAAGGAAGTTGTTTGAAGATTTTAGGATTATATTTTTTTAAAAAAAAGATGGGCTTTATGTGGTTTAGAATATATTAAAAAAATAATATATGCTATAACTAAAAAAAAAGTAATAAAAATACTGAAAATTAAACATAATGAAGGATCCAATGAGAAGGTAATCATGATATTATCTTATTATTTGCAAATTATCTTTTAACGCCAACACTTGTTTATGGAGTTAAATATTTAGGTACACCTTTATTTACAATAAATCAAGATTTCAAGTTAGTAGTTGGTGTAATGAAACCAAACATCTAGCTAAATGAACCCAAGTATTTGGTATGTCATTAGTGATACATAAATCAAGAATCATCGCAAAACAAGTAAGATTTAGATTAAAAATTAAAATAATAATACAACATACTTACACATTTTCTACCTTTATAACTGTTCCTCTTTCTCCATCAAGAGGTTCACCTTTTTTGCTAAGCAAAATAAAATTTAAAAAGACATAGCGAAAGTAGGAAAAACTAAAAATAGAAGAAAAACTAGAGAATACATTTTTATTACTACTAGAAAACTTAGCCTAAAGAAAATCAATCAAAATTCACGTCAGACTCTGTGTCCTTAGCAAAATCAAAACCTTAATGTACTACTGCACTATCTTTGTTCTGGGATGATGATCGCTTTTGGAATACTTCCACAAGTTTACACCAAAACATTGATGTTTAAGAAGAAATAGAATAACTTGATAGGAAGAAATACATAGGATGCAAAAAGCGTGTAATTGTTATCTTAGGTAGAACTTCAAATGGAGTTATGTTTTACTGTAGGATTAGTTCATAATATAGGCACATAGATGCAAATCTCTTGTTGAACTCTAGACATGCTCTGCAAAATTAGGCAAGAAGTTTCCTATGTTAGAAATCTCAAACACGAATCCGAATTGTGTGGAACTCACCCATTTGTGAATTATATGATAATAATGCTATTAGCTCTAAATTGAGCTAACATAAATAAATTCATAATAAATAACACAAATAAGAATGAGGCAACTAAACTGTTGTTTTTTACATAATTTTAAATTATCAGGATGAAATAACTTATTGTGGAGCACAACCATGTGAACTTTGCATGGGACTTTATGTGCTGCTAAAAATTAGAGGCTTAATGATCCATTATATAAAGATTCACAAACTTCGATTGCTTTTATATCACCCCTATATGTGACATGTAACAAAATATTATTTTTGCTAAAATTTAACAATTAATAGATATCAACTCAATGGGAATAGAAGCGTACAAGGTCAAGAGCGTCTAATGTTATGTTGTGTAAAATTTTAATGGGCGTTATATTTTGACTCGATAGGATTTAACAAGCAAAACTCTTCTTAAACTCTAATTTCCAAGAAAAATTGAGTGTGAAACTATCCAATGTACGAAAAGTCATATACCCTATTAGATTGTGATATAAGTTGCCCTATGCGAACTTTTATGATAATAATGGCATTACTCAAGTATGATTTGAAATAGACATTGACTCAAGATATCACATATATTCTAACCAATTTTAATGTGGGTTTTTCTTTAAGTTCCATATAGTCATAACATTTAATACGAGAAGAAACTTTAATGCAGATCACACCTATGGAACTTCGAGTGGGACTGTAAGTGCCTAGAAAAATCATATGCTTATCTAGCGAATATATATAGCTTCATTCAAGGACAATGATTGCTTTTGGAATCGATCCAAATGTTACTTATCATAAAATATTGCTATGGCTCGTGTTTAGAACCAACTTATAAGTTGTATACGCAAAAACACATAAAAGGCTAAATGTATGTATTTGATGTTTCGTAAAATAGTAAATGCTATCATAATATTCTAAATGAGTTTATCGATGGGGCCACATGCTTGTGAACCATTTTTGGTAGTCATGCCTTTTGAAATTAGGCACGAAACGAGAGCGAATAAATTTTTTACATGGACTTAAATTACGAAAGGACTTGACACGAGTGTAATTGACACTATAAAAGTGTTATTGCTCAAGTTTGATTTGAAGCATAAATTGATTTAATAGATAACTCATATATGAATGAGACCAAGCATAATGACATTTTTTTCAAAATTCCAAAAGGTCGTAACGTTTAACATTGAATGAAACCCTTATCAAATTTATCATCTATTCTTAGAAGTGGATAGTTTTTATTGACTGTCACTTTATTCAACTCTCTATAATCAATGCATAATTGCAGTGTACCATTCTTTTTTTCACGAACAACACATACGCTCCACAAGGTGAATAACAAGGGAGAAGGAAACCCTTATCAAACAATTCTTGCAATTGAACTTTTAACTCTTTCAACTCTGTTGGTGCCATCCAGTATGGTGCTTTAGAAATAAGGATAGTCCCTAGCACAACATCAATCACAAATTCAATTTCTCAATTCGGTGGTAGTCCTAGTAAATCATCTGAAAATACCATAAGAAAGTCAACCACATCTATATTTTCTGGTTTCAATTATGCTTCAATCGAAGTGTCCATAACACTAGCCAAATATCCAACACAACCTTTACTTAACATCTTTTGAGCTTTCAAAATAGTTATAATTGGTAAGGCCCGTGGGCATGAGGTGGCCTAAACACAAACTATTATTTCCCAGGTAGCTAAAAAATCATAATCTTCTTGTTACAATCAATCGTTGTATGATATTTGTTAAGCCAATCCATACCTAGAATAATCTCAAAATTTGGCATCAATAAGACAACGAGATTCGCATAGAGTGTCTTATCACTGATCTGAATAGAGCAGGCCCTCAACATATGGTTGGAATTCACTACTTCCCCAAATAGAACTATTATACTGTGTCTTACTTTTAATAATTCTGGTGTAATGCCCAATTTTCTTACAAATGCACTTGATGCAAATAAATGCATAGACCCTAAACTTATCAATGCAACTGCAGGTATACCAGAAATTAAAGTAGTACTTATGACTACAGAAATATCTCCATTAACTTGTTCTTGTGTCATTACATATACTTTCTCTTGAACTCTCCCTACATTGTTAGGAAATCCTTTGCCATATGTCTAGGCTTTTTATACTTAAATCAATGATTAGTACCCTTAAAGCATTCCCCAAAATGATTCTTCCCACACTTAGCAGATTTAGGTCTTCCAACCGCAGTAGGAGTATGCTTAACTCTAGGATACTTTTCATTCCCTTGGCTTTATTTCTTCTCTCATTTTTTCTACTGGTTTAGAGTTCTTGGAGTGAATACTTGCTTCTTTTGTTGATGGAATTTTTCAATCTCTTTCTCATATAAGTCAGCCATCAAGGCGTTGTCACCAAGTCCCTAAACTCATTGATGAAGGCATTCTCATATCTCTTTTAATTTCAGGATAAGGCCCCTCAAGAAATGATCCAATCCATCTTCTCATTGTTGTCTCCAACACTATATGGCACATACTTGCAATCCTTTTCAAATTTGCGTACATGATTACATACAAACATCCCTCCTTATTTTAACTCTAGGAATTCTTTTACTTTAAAAGACATAGCATCCATGGTGAAATACTTATCATAAAAGATTATTTTGAACATATCCCAAGTTAATTCTTCCTTATTTAGTGCAAGCTTAGCTCCTTCCCATTAGGTTCTAGCATCCTTCTTCAACAAGAAAATTTCATAGAGTACCTTTTCATCATCATCAGTATACATGTAGTCAAAGATAATGTCTAATAACTTCACCCATTCCTCTGCAACCATGGGATCAAACCCACCATTAAAATCTACATGTTTTCATCTTTCTAAAATTTTCATACACAACTTATGAAGTATCCTATCGAGCTTGTGGTGGAGGATGTTGTTGATTCTATACTTGGTTTCTTTGTTGCATATCTAATAATTATTGTATCTGTTTACCATGTATTCTAGTCTTTTGTTGAACGAGATCAGTTAAATTATCCACCAAACTATGATTACTCACATGATTATCTCGTCTTATTTTTTGGTGTCATAACTTGCTATACATTGCCCAATCTCATTCCATTCATTAGTCAATAATAAATGCATAATCATGACATTAACATAAAATGAAATCTAATCAAATAAACATAAAGGCAAATAAACAAATAGTTGATCGAGTTTCCCAACCAAGATATGTTTATATGCTTTCTTCTATCTTCATACACCTCTTAACCTAACTATCAAGAAATGTCCACATTTTATCGTTACTAGAGTTATAGTTTTAATAAATAGTTCTCTTTTTAGTTAAACTAAGAAAAGAACTTGAAATTCATTTTTGTTCCTTAATTTTGTCATATACATCATTTACATAAATCAAAACTGAGTACATGATGCTATTATCCCGTCTTTAGTTTAACATATATCTATTCATAAAACTATAACAGAGCGATTTATTTAAAAACAAAAATAGAGTTTTCAAAATAAGCTATAAAGACTGTTTGAAACATGGCATATGAACAAATCTATGTTTGGCCACTCTGTAGACTTTGTCAATCTTTTAACCTATATGCTTTAACGTGCATCATAAGAATCTAATGAGCTAAAGGCTCAATAAAGTAAAACTGATGTAATAACAAATATAGTACATGCAAATTTCATTAACCATTAAATACATTATTTAATTCAATAACTTTCTTTCATAAATTATTCTTTTGGGTACCTTTGAAGTGTGGTATTTAACTGATAGCAATAGATTGTAGTTTTTAGAACCTGTTCATAATAATTGGCCAACAAGAGAAATAATACAGGGTTTTCATACTTTTCAACTTCAGGTATTAGTTATTTTCTATCTCATTTATTGTGTTTTTCTTATCTTTCTTTTTTAACTTCACGTATTTGCCACCTTTTGTTGGGTCCATCAGTCCAACCCGCATCCCTTGCCTACCCAACCATCAAGTACCATACTTTCTTTTCAAAAACCTTATTATCTTCTTAATTGTATCATGCTTCATAAACTATGAATGCATCAAACATTATATCATAGACAAATAATAACAATCACTTTAAAATACATTTATATGATTTTTATGATACTGCAAATGAAAGTTTCAACTTACCTCAAGTATGGTTTGTGCTGAGAAGTGAAAAGGATAGTAGTCTCTTTGAAAGATAGGATGTGCTAAAGGCCTAACATAATCAAATCATATACTTTTCAATATCATTAATTACATTAATTTAGAAACAATGCATACTGGACACCACTAAATGACTAATAATTCAAATATAAATATTAGGGTAGCCCCCAAATCATGAACAAAATCTAAAATATCCAAATTAACATGGCGTAAACTTAATTCTAACTTAAATTGATTCTAAACATCAATTAAGCAAACTAATTGCTATTGTTCAAAATCATTTAATAGAGGCATTTTTAAACACAATATAGGTATTACAAGATCAATAGAAATTAATCATATTTTATAGCGCTATCCATTTTGCTAGAAACTAGCTTAACTAGCTTGGGCTTCAAGTCTATCCCACTTAAGTTTTCAATCATACAAAAAGATACTAAATCATGTAACCATCTAAAACACCATAAATTCATCATAAGAAATATTGAAAAAGAACATACCTTGATTAGATTGAAATTAAGCTTCAAAATCAATGGTTTTCTAGTTAGTTTTCTATGTATTCCTATGGATTGAATTCAATTTTTGTGAGTATGGGAGTGTAGAAATTTGGGATAAGCTTTGAAAAAGAAGGGTTGCCATTTTTGAGGAGTTTCCACAAGAAAATATGGATGAAAATGGTTACTTTTCAAAGAGAGGTAAGAGAATAGTGGTGATTGGTTGCTTTATATTAGTGTCTTCTCATGCCAAAACCTATATTTATGGGCTAGGGAGATGGCAAGAATTGATGCTTAGATGTTATAATCAAGTGCAATGGGTTTAGTCAACTGACAAATCAAACTGTACCATTTTGCATACTTTGACTTTTTAGCCAAATATGACTTATTCCAAGCAAAAATTTAAGCAAAAATCACTTTAGAATATAACTAGTATAGAGCAATACAAATAATTTATTTCATAGTTATTCAACACATTAATCTTCCTTTACCAAGAAATTAAGCTTTTCATTGCAAATATGCACGTAAGGAATATGTTAAATCAAGAAATAAAAGTTTGATCTCATATTTTATGTACAAATGCATTTAAAGCATAACTAGTGATTTTTTGGTAGTCATGCCATATGAAATTGGGCACAAAACAAGAGCGTGGATTTTTTTTACCTGTACTCGAATTACGAAAAGACTCAACCCTTATGCAGTTCACACTATGAAATTACTATTCTCAAGTTTGTTTTAAAGCAAACATTGATTCAAGAGAAAACTTATATATATGAACGAGACTGTAATACCCCTAAACCTAACTGCAAAACCTAAACAAGCTAATACAGTTAAGTCAAGAAATGTTAACTTTTCATCAATACTGGAGTTATGGTTTTAATAAAAGTTCCCTTTTTTTACTATAAGAGAAAGAACTTGAATTCAATTTTTATTTTATTTCATTGTAGACACACCATATACATAAATCAAAACTGAGTACATTTGTTTAAAAAATCATAAAAAAATAGCTTATTTAAAAACAAAACAGAATTTTCAAAATAGACTACAAAATAGCTCGAAGCATGGCATATGAACAAATCTATGTCCGGCCGCTCTAGAGACTCAGTCAATCTCTAAACCTGTATAGTTCCACCTATATCACATAAATCTAATGAGTTAAAGGCTCAATAAGGTGAAACTGATGCAGTAACAGATAGCGTACATGCAAGTCACATGAATAATTAAATGCATTATTCAATTTAATAACTTTCATTCATAAATCATTCTTTAGGGCCCTTGAAGTGTGGTATCTAACTAATAGCAATAGACTGTGATTTTCAGAATCTGTTCATAATCATTGGCCAATAAGAGCAATAATACGGAGTTTCCATACTTGGTTTTTCAACCTCAGGTATTTGCTGTATTCTGTCTCATTCATTGTGACTTTTCTATACTAGTTTTTCAACCTCAAGTATTTACCACCATTTGTTGGGTCCGCCGGTCCCTCCCGCATCCCTTGTTTACCCGACCATCAATCAAGTACCATACTTTCTTTTCAAAAATATTATTATATTCTTAATAGTATCATGTTTCATGAATCATAAATGTATCAAATATTATATCATTTGACAAATAATGACAATCACATTAAAACATGAACAACATTATATGATTCTTTTGATATAGCAAATGGAAGTTTCAACTTACCTCAAGCCCACTTTGTGCTAAGTGAAAAGGTCAATCTATTTAGAAGATAGGATGTGTTAAAGGCCTACCATAATCAAATCATGTACCTTTCAATATAATTTTAATAAATCACATAATCTATTCTAATTAAAATCACATACACTTTTTAATCTTTTGTAAACAATTTCATATCAATTACATGACCTAAAAAACAATGCATACTCCATATTTTACTACTAATTTAAGATATTAAACATTAGGGCAGCCATTAAATAACTAATAATCTAAACATAAATATTATGGCAATCCCCAAAACTTGAACACAATCTAAAATAACATGAGTTAACTCGATTCTAACTTAAATTAATTCTAACCATCAATTAAGCAAACTAATTTCTATTGTTCTAAATCATTCATAGGAACTTCCAAACATATTATAAGCATTACAAGATTAATAGAAATAATTAAATTAAGCATATTTCACAATTCTATCAATTTTACTAGAAACTAGCTTAACTAGTTTGGTTATGGCTTCAAGTCTATCCCACTTGAGTTTTCATTAATACAAAAACCTACTAAAACATGTAATAATCCAAGATATTATAAATTCATCATAAGAAATATTGAAAAAGAATATACCTTGATTAAGTTGGAATTAAGCTTCAAAATCAACGATTTTCAAGCTTAAATTGGTAGAAACTTGTTCTAGTTTGTATTATGTGGATTCCTATGGATTGAATTCAATTTTTGTGAGTATGAGAGTGTGTAAATTTGGTACAAACTTGGAGAAAAAGGACTGATCATTTTTCAAGAGCTTCCATAAGAAATTATGGCTAAAATGACTTCTTGGACATTTGAAAGAGAGGTAAATGGAGGGTGATGATTAGTTGCATCATGCTTGGTCTCTTCTCATGTCAAAAGCCAAGTTTATGGGCTAGGGAGATGACAAAAATTGATGCTTTGGTGTTATAATCAAGTGTAATATGGTTTAGAATGATTTCATGCAACCCAATCAACCTACTAATCAAATTGCACCATTTTGCATACTTTTAGTTCTCAATCAAATTTACATATTTCATGTAAATATTTAGGCAAATAATCACTTTAGAATGTAAGAAGTATGGAGCAATATAAATAATTTATTTTATGGCCATTCAACACATCGATCTTCCTTAATTGAGATACCAAACTTTTCACTATACAAAGTCACTTAAGTAATATGTTAATAAAAAAAATAAAAGTTTGATCTCATATTTCATGTCCTAGTGCATGTTAAAGTATAAGTGGAGCATATAGTAGCAATTATTCATGTTCGTACAATTATGCTATTTATATGCCATAATCCAATAATGCGTATTGATTAGATGCATATTCATACAAGATGTTTGTTATTGGCTACGTAGGAGATAATTGGGCATTATAGAGACCAAATATAATGCTAATTTTACAACATTCCAAAAGGTCATAATATTTAATGTTGAATGAGAAAATAGATGTGTAGCAAAATTAGAAGCTTAACATACCACTGTACTATCTTCTTAGACGAGGATTGCTTTTGGAATACTTCTACAAGTTTACACCAAAACATTGAGGAATAAGAAGAATACAATGACTTGATTGGAAGAGATACATAGGATGTAAAAAGAATGTAATTATTATCTTATGCAGAACTTCAAACTGAGTTATATTTTACCATGGGATTAGCTCATAATATAGACATATAGATGCAAATCTCTTTTTGAACTCTAGACATGCTCTGCAAATTTAGGCAAGAAGTTTTCTATGTTAGAAATCTCAAACATGGATCTGAATTGTGTGAACTTCACCTATGTGTAAATTATACAATAATAATGTTATTAGATTTAGATTGAGATAAAATAAACATCGACTCAATAAATGACACGAGGCCAACTAAATGAATTATACTTTTTTGTAAATTTCTAATTGTCAGGATAAAATAACTGATTGTAGAGCACAACCTTGTAAACTTCGCGTGGTAGTTTATGTGCCTCTAAAAGTAAGAGGCTTACTTAATGAGCCAATACATGAAGGTTTATTCACAGACTTGAATTGCTTTTACAATCACCCCCGTACATAACTTACTGCTTTCATTGCTAATGTTTAATAAGAAATAAATATCAACTCAATGGGAATAGAAGCATACAAGTCCAAGAGCATCTAATGTTATCTTGTCTAAAACTTGAATGGGCGTTATATTTTGACTCGAAAGTATTTAACAAGAAAACCTCTTCTCAAACTCTACATGCCAAGAGAAATTTATATGATAACAATGCGAAATTATTTAGTTCTTTTTTCTACTTTTGTGTGCAAGTTAATTCCTTTGGCATCATACAACGATAATTATATTTTTATTAGTTTGATATGTCTAAGGTTTCCGGTAACAATAGAATTTGCACATACATTAAAATGAGTTATATAGCGTCGTTCGATAAAAAAAAGAAAATGATGTTAAAGGAATGAACTTGAGAATGAAATGAATGAGGGGTCTACCATATTTTATGCAACCAAGGAATTAAATTCTTCTAAATTGCTTTAGGGACACAAACACTTCCATTAAGCTTTAATAGCTCTTTTATAAATCTTACTCCTAAGGATTTTACTCAAAACACCCAAACACTGAGACTGAGATTGAATGACATGTCCATTCTTGAGAATTGATTTTGTGAGAAAAATGAGAATTTTGTTTTTAGAGAAATGAAAAGTGATATTAGATATGTGTCTGGATGGGTTATTTTTAGAAGAAAATATAATTAATACAGTTGATGTGGTATGTACTTTTTATGAAAATAGGTTTGGATGGGTTGTTTTTTTATAAAAATCTTCAAAAATTTGTTTGGCTAGTAATTTTTAAAGAATTTTTATGGATTCTTGTCATTACATCATTGGACTCCATATATATATATATCATCTACAAATATTTATATGTATCAAGATGTATATCTATATATATATTGAAACAAAATATAACATGTATATATATAAATATAATTTGGAAATTATATGTATATATTGTATACAAAATATAACATATATGTATATGTAATTTAGAAATTACGTATATATATGTATAAAAATAATAAGTTTGTGTGGTGGTTGTTATATAAAAAATTTCCAAAAATTTATTTGGTTAGTATTTTTAAGAGAATTTTTATGGCACTTGTCATTACATCATTGGACTCCATATATATGGATTAATATTTATTATATCATCTACATATACATATTATATATATATATGCTAGAAAGAAAATATAAAATGTGCACACACACACACACACACACAGAGGTAACCACATTCTTGTTCTTTTTTTTCTTTTTGGAAAACAAAACATAAAGGTCTATTCATTTGAACAAGAAAAAACAATTGTTACATTCATGATTTGGGGGGAAGAGTCTGATAATAGAGCCCTACTTTCAAACCCTACAAAAGCCTAATTAAAGTAAAAAAAAAGTTAAAATTTTTAAAAAACCCTAACTGATTAATACTCTTCAAGAGCTAGTGAATTTGGTGATGACCTTTGTTCCTTCAAAAACCATGTGCTTGGCCAGCTCTGGGCAACACCAGCCTTATGGCAATCTAGACCTTGCTACGGGTAACATTAGCCTAATTAAAGTAATGGCTACGACCAGGCCTCTTACACTAATTTCTCGAAGATATCATTGATGAAACTGTTCATGATGTCCATGGCCATGTCGAGATCCCGATGTCTAGAAGGACCTATTTTAGCACCTTAACGATATAGATATTGTAGGTCTCCATGCTCTTCTTCGCCCGTTTCTTCTTCTTGTCCCCTGCGACAGTAGTGGCATCCTTCTTTCGAGCCTTGGGTTTCTTCTTCCTAGCCTTGGGTTTCTTCTCTGCCTGGGTGATGTAATCACATTCTTGACATTGCTAAATTTGAATTACATATGTTTTTTTTTAGGTTCAAAATTTCTCTTTGTTATTGATAAGTGCATGTTTCTATAATTTTTTTATTGATTTTTTTATATTTTCCTTGCTTTATTTTTATTGGATCAAAGAAGTATCACAATTAGAAGAAAAATGCCATTTTTACACAAGTCCATAATATATGGATCAAAATATATATGCAAGAAATCACTTGGACTTTACAAGTGATTGTTAGGCTTGCAATAAATTCAAACTTAGCATGTTTCTAGACTTGAGCAATATTTGTATTTTGGGCATAACTCAGCTCAAAAGCCCTTTCCACTTGAATATTGATTCATTGGAAAGCTAAGACAGAGTGCTACAACTTTGTTGTTGGAAACTCGCCCAATTCAATCTTGATAAAAGCAAAATGTTCGTCTAAATGTTTATATTAGAAGGAATATTCATGTGCAGACATATTTCCATAAATCAAGCATAATTTTCTCCCTCATGATTAGAATCAAGTGAATCAAGCTAGAATATAAAGCCAACCATGATGCTACAACTTTGTAAAAGGCCACCATTAACAAAGGGAAAAGTAGTCAAAAGATGTGGGTAGGTTGATTAGAAGATTTTCAGCATGTGACAACCTCTGGTATTTTAGGCATAACATATACCTCACATGGTGGAATGATGTGATTTAAGTTAAAAAATATAGCTAATAGATAAGCCACAACTTTCATGTTGACTAATTTTCTAAAATCAGATAATTTTATGGACAAAAATATGTGTCAATATTCATATCCAAGAAGGACATATGAATTAAGATCAAATTTGAATTAAGTTTGGCATGAATTTAGAGATGCCAATTTGGGGCACTCTTCTACTATAAATAAAGACACTTGGATGTCATTCAAAACATACAAACAAATTTGAAAATAGGAGAGATCTTTAGGCTCCAAAAATAGAAGAGAAAAGAGGGTTTTAAAAGGGGAGATTCATCTACCAAGGGAATTCATCAATATTACTATTCTTATTCCCCTTTTCCCTTTTCAATTTCTTGAATTTCTAATGTTGTTAGTTTTATTTTTCTTGTTATTTTCAAGTATGCTAATTTAAATCTACAATTTGGTTAAGGATGATTTCAAAACTCTAGACATGAATTTGTGCAATTGAGTATTCGATATTATTTCCCACTTTTCTAATTGAGATTATTTATGTTCTTCTACATTTAATTTTTTCATGGTTATTTTCATATTTTATTTGAGTGTGCAACCAAGTAGGGCTTGAGAATTACCTAAAACTAGATTAGAATTCTTGATCTATAATTATCTTGAATTTCTAATCATAAGTAGTGAATTGTGATTAATGATTATGGGATGCTTTTATTAATCATGTTGTGGAACATAACATAAGTTGAATAATCCAAGCTTGCGTGTTTGTTACTTAAATCAATCTCTCTTTCTCATCTTAATGCTTTTGCTAAATTGAATCTGTAGAGCTTGTTCTAGATTGTTTACTACTTAGGGAATTAGGTAGAGAATTTGTTCTATCTAACAAAAAACTAAAGAAAGATTGGGATAACAGAGCTTGTTGTTATCTACGGTTGATAGTTTCAATGAAAAAGTGGGAGTAATATTAATGTCAATTCACAATTTATTGTCTAGAGGTAGCGAATGAAACCTTAACTAAGACTTCATCAATCTTATACTCATTTATTTAATTTTTATTCTTCACATTTTAGTTTAGTTTCATTTTCTACAAATTAGTTAATCAAATCAACCCTCCCCTTTTTATATTTTCATTTCTACAAATTAGTTAATCAAATCAAACCCTCCCCTTTTTATATTAAGATTTCTAGTTATAATAAAAATGTCTTCTTTAGTTGCTCTTTTATCTTTAGTTTTCTCTATTTTTATTATGTTTTTCTAAATTTCATCTAACTAAGGAGAAAAGGTGAACCACTTGATGGAGGAAGAGGAACGATTAAAAAAATGCATAATATTTAAATGTGTTGTATTATTATCTTAATTTATAATTAAACCCTCATTATTTAGTGGCGGTTATTAATTTATGTATCCTTAATGGCACAACAAATGCTTGGATTCATTTAGCTAGATGTCTGATTTTACTATACCGATTGTTAATGTGAAACCTTGATTTGTTGTGGACAAAGGTGTGTATAAATATTTGATCCCATAAACAAGTGTTGGCATTAAAAGATAATTTGCAGAAAATAAGACAATATTATGATCACCTTAATGCATGAACTATATATTATAACATCTTCCAACAAATATAAAATATTATAAACCCCAGGCCACTCCAACCCTTTCACATTTCTCTATCTTATGTTTTGTATTTCAAGATATAAAATCCCAAATGCCATAATTTATGCGATTGAAAATCTAACACTACAAACCCCAGGCCATTTCCACCCCTAATTACTCTATCTTGTGTTCTGTCTTTTAAGATGTAGAATAAAACAAACCCAAGTTATTGCAACTAAAATTTTCACACTACAAATCCAAAGCAACTACCATCCTCTCGTTATCCTCCCTCTTATGTTATAAACTTCACGATGTAGAATCCAAAATACCCTAGGTTTTTGCCAATGAAATTTTATCCCCAACCTCTCACTAATATCTCTTATATGCTCTATATTTTAAGATATAAAATTGAGAAAACTATACTTTTCGCTACAGAAAGTTTCACACTACAAATACTAGCCCCACCCAATTTCTCTACTCTCTCTCTCTCTCTTGTGTTCTTTATCTGATGATGTAGAGTTCTAAAAACCATAGTCTTTGCAATTGAAACTTTCACCTTGGCCATCCCGCAAATATCTCTAAAGTGTTCTGTATCTCAAGATTTAGAATCTAACAAACCCTGGTTTTTGCAATAAACATTTTCACATTACAAACCTAGGCCACTCCAACCCTTTCGCTACTCTCTCTCTTGTGTTATGTATTTCATGATGTAGAATCCCAAATACCATAATTTATGCGATTGAAAATCTCATACTACAAACCCTAGGGCATTCCAACCCATCACTACTCTATCTTGTGTTCTGTCTTTTAAGATGTAGAATAAAAAAAATCCAAATTTTTGCAACTAAAATTTTCACACTACAAATCCACAGCCACTATCACCCTCTCGTTATCCTCCCACTTAAGTTCTAAATTTCACAATGTAGAATCTAATAAACCCTAGGTTTTTGCTAATAAAATTTTTGCCCCCACCCACTCAATAATATCTCCTACATGTTCTATATTTTAAGATACAAAATCGAGAAAACCATATTTTTTGCTACAAAAAGTTTCACAATACCCATACTAGCCCACCCCACCCCTTTTCACTACTGTCTCCCTCTCATGTTCTTTTTTTGATCATGTAGAATTCCAAAAACCATATTATTTGCAATTGAAACCTTTACCTTGGCCCTCCTACAAATATCTCGCATGTGTTCTGTATCTCAAGATTTAGAATCCAACAAACCCTAGTTATTACAACAAATATTTTCTCATTACAAGCCCAAGACACTTAAACCTTTTCGCTACTCTCTCTCTTGGGTTATGTATTTCATGATATAGAATCCCAAATTCTATAATATATGTGATTAGAAATCTCATACTACAAACCCTAAGCTACTCCTACCCCTTACTACTTTGTCTTGTGTTATGTCTTTTAAGATGTAGAATAAAAAAAAACCAAAGTTTTTACAACTAAAATTTTCACACTACAAACCCAAAGCCGCTACCACCCTCTCGTTATCCTCCCACTTAAGTTCTAGATTTCACAATGTAGAATCCAAAATACCCTAGTTTTTTTCTAGTCAAATTTTCACCCCCACCCTCTCACTAATATCTTCTATATGTTCCATATTTTAAGATATAAAATCAAGAAAACCATAATTTTTGGTACAGAAACTTTCACTGTACATATACTATCCCACCTCATCCGCTTTCGCTACTCTCTCTCTCTCTTATGTTCTATATTTAACAAGGTAGAATTCCAAAAACCATAGACTTTGCAATGGAAACTTTCACCTTGGCCCTCCCGCAAATATCTCACAACTATTATGTATCTCTAGATTTAGAATCGAACGAACCCTAGTTTTTGCAGCAAATATTTTCACATTATAAACCTAGGCCACTCCAACCCTTTCGTTACTTTCTCTCTTGTGTTATGCGTTTCATGATATAGAATCCTAAATTCCATAATTTATGCAATTGGAAATCTTATACTACAAACCCCAGGCTACTCCCACCCCTCACTACTTTGTCTTATGTTCTATCTTTTAAGATGTAGAATAAAAAAAGCCGATGTTTTTGCAGCTGAGATTTTTACACTACAAACCCAAAGCCACTACTACCCTATCGTTATCTACCCACTTATGTTCTGGATTTCAAGATATAGAATCTAAAAAACCTTTACCTTTCGCTAATGAAATTTTCACCCCTACCCTTTCATTGGTATCTCTCAAATATTCCATATTTTAAGATTTAAAACTGAGAAAACTTTATTTTTTGCTACAGACAGTTTCACAAT